>JAFMOC010000156.1:282500-770000 GCA_019802505.1 Corydoras sp. C115 | reverse complement strand
TATGCATTTAGAATGTTGGTGCCAGAGAGTTCCTATGGTTACCCTGAACATCTGAATGTTCTACAGTTCCAAATAAGTTTACAGATTTATTTCTGTTTTACATATTTATATCAATTGATGGTAAAAACATAAATATTCCATAGATACCTACAGAAGAGTGTGAGCACATCATATGCATCATGTTGTTCTGGGGCAGTAGTCCTCAGACCCATGTCACAGAAGCTGAAGATCAGATCATGTGACTAAATCAAATTTTCTATGACAGTAATTTATTCATTTTTCAGTTTACCATCAACCTCACCAGAAGTCAAACCTGCAATACTTCCTCTTAACTATTAGACCACAATGTCAATCAAGTTATCAAATCAAGTCTGATAAGATTAACACACAGAACCTGAAACTGAGTACTGAAGCTTACATCACTGAACCCCGTAACCCAGGGGTCTCAAACTCAAATTACCTGGGGGCCACTAACCAGGCTGTGTTTTCGATGAGGGGCCAGATTAAAGAATTGCAACAAAAAGCAGCGGGAAAATGGAAAATCAACTATTTATATAATAACTATGTACACATATTGTAATTCAAATAAATGTTGTACATTGTACATTCAAACACACTCAGTGTTTGCTCAGTGCTTGCTACCAGAAACTTGACAGTGCTTCTTCTGACACAAATGAGCCACATTTGCTTTAAGTGAGTTTGCAGTGGACACTCTGATGATGGAATGGAGATGAGCATCGGTCAGTCTGGTTCTGTGCTTGGATTTATTAAATTTTACAGTTGAGAAGAGTTTTGTTACGATGGGGGGATAATAGGAGCCAAGATACAGGGGAGGAATGACAGGGTGACAGATGCCACTAAAACGGTATATATATATATAGAGAGAGAGAGGTATAGATGTATTAATATATGTAATAATAATATATATATATATATATATATGAGTATCTAAATATTTATATATATATATATATATATATATATATATATATATATATATATATATATATATATATAAATATTTAGATACTCATATATATATATATATATATATATATATATATATATATATATATATATATATATATATATATATATGTATATGTGTGTGTGTTAACGCATATATACACTCACCGGCCACTTTATTAGGTACACCTGTCCAACTGCTCGTTAATACTTAATTTCTAATCAGCCAATCACATGGCGGCAACTCAGTGCATTTAGGCATGTAGACATGGTCAAGACAATCTCCTGCAGTTCAAACCGAGCATCAGTATGGGGAACAAAGGTGATTTGAGTGCCTTTGAACGTGGCATGGTTGTTGGTGCCAGAAGGGCTGGTCTGAGTATTTCAGAAACTGCTGATCTACTGGGATTTTCACGCACAACCATCTCTAGGGTTTACAGAGAATGGTCCGAAAAAGAAAAAACATCCAGTGAGCGGCAGTTCTGTGGGCGGAAATGCCTTGTTGATGCCAGAGGTCAGAGGAGAATGGCCAGACTGGTTTGAGCTGATAGAAAGGCAACAGTGACTCAAATAGCCACCCGTTACAACCAAGGTAGGCAGAAGAGCATATCTGAACGCACAGTACGTCGAACTTTGAGGCAGATGGGCTACAGCAGCAGAAGACCACACCGGGTGCCACTCCTTTTAGTTAAGAACAGGAAACTGAGGCTACAATTTGCACAAGCTCATCGAAATTGGACAAAAGAAGATTGGAAAAACGTTGCCTGGTCTGATGAGTCTCGATTTCTGCTGCGATATTCGGATGGTAGGGTCAGAATTTGGCGTCAACAACATGAAAGCATGGATCCATCCTGCCTTGTATCAATGGATCCATCCTGCCTTGTATTCAGGCTGGTGGTGGTGGTGTCATGGTGTGGGGAATATTTTCTTGGCACTCTTTGGGCCCCTTGGTACCAATTGAGCATCGTTGCAACGCCACAGCCTACCTGAGTATTGTTGCTGACCATGTCCATCCCTTTATGACCACAATGTACCCAACATCTGATGGCTACTTTCAGCAGGATAATGCGCCATGTCATAAAGCTGGAATCATTTCAGACTGGTTTCTTGAACATGACAATGAGTTCACTGTACTCAAATGGCCTCCACAGTCACCAGATCTCAATACAATAGAGCATCTTTGGGATGTGATGGAACGGGGGATTCGCATCATGGATGTGCAGCCGACAAATCTGTGGCAACTGTGTGATGCCATCATGTCAATATGGACCAAACTCTCTGAGGAATGCTTCCAGCACCTTGTTGAATCTATGCCACGAAGAATTGAGGCAGTTCGGAAGGCAAAAGGGGGTCCAACCCATTACTAGAATGGTGTACCTAATAAAGTGGCCGGTGAGTGTATATATTAATGCCAATTAATAATCGGTACTCCCGTGGTGCGCTGGGAGTTCCGCACAAAACGTCCCGACCGAGGTTCGAACCGGCGGGCTGAGACGTACGAGTCGCCGTACCAAACCGATGCGCCACCTAGGCTTGAAGGGAGTGAGTGAAAGGAGCGGTCTAGCCCCTATGGCAGCCGAGCGGTAGAAACCGAAACTCAAAAACCTCCACTAAAGCGAGGCGCGCATATCGCGCAAAACCAAAAGAAATAAACAAACCAAAGAGCAGCTGAAAACGCTGCCTCCGCGACCGCGGCGAAAAACCCGAACCGAAATGACGCCGGTGTGACGTCACCGAGTGACGCACACACGTCTTCCCTGATCCCCTATTCTCAAAACCCGAACGCTGTGCTCTGGAGCACCCCGCCGCCTCCGCGGATGAGCGGCGTTCGACCGGACGCGTTATCTGCACACAATAATACTGTACACACAGGGTAGAAGTGATCGCGATATTGCCCCAGGGCGTACCCCGGCAACCAATATCATAGGACAGTAGGAATACAATGTAAGAAGGCCCAATGTCAAATTAACGATGGGCATAACTCCAACGACCACACACTGCGCGTGAAAAAGGCGACGGCGTGGCGAGGAAGCGCCGCCACAGGCCGTGTTAAATAAGGACGCTGCTGGGTCTCGTCAGACCTGATTGCTGCTGCGCTTCCTGGGAGTTGGAGTTTTACTCCTGATGCGGCGGGATGGCGGCGTGCGTCTGTCGCCCCCCTGTGGCGACACGGCCTGTGACAAGTTTTTCACACACATATGTACTTTTTATTTTTTGAGAGTTTCGAAAGTGACATTTTTGCTAACAAAATGTTTTTGCTGGGAATGGTGGGCGCATGCGTAGCGTAGTGCCACATCCACTTTACCTTCTGTACCTGCTATTCCCCTTCCTGCCACTATTGGCGCTCAGAGATCTTCTCCAGAGTTCTGATTACTACTTCTTGTTTATCTCTCTATTAAACTGTTCGGTTGGGTTGGCTGTTTGCATCTGATCTTTGGTAATGCGCTCCCCTGCTATCTTCTGTTCTATGGATTACCTCTCTGGAGTGTTCGGTTTCCCAAGTGTCAGCGATCATCTTCATCGTGGCGTTACACCATCAGTATGTTTAATGGGGTTTGAGCGCTGTTTTCAATAAACCAGTTGTTGAATGTTGTGTGGTAACATGGGCACTATGCTTAAGGTATGCGTTGCGGGTGGACGAATAAAGGTGTGACACACGAGAGATGTACGACATATATGGAAAAGAGTAAAGCGATTCGGAGTTTCTATTACTACATGAGTCTGTGTCTTTCATTACCACCAGCGACACGTCTACACCAGTGACTGTTATACTGTTCATCGACTTTGGCTTCGTTTCTGAGTACAACCCGTTACACGTAAAGACATGCAGTGGGGTTGGGCTTACGCAGCAGGCGCTAATCACCAGGCAACGCAGCGTATTTTCACAAAAATAAAGACAACACACAAACACCACATTTAAAAAATAACATAATAATGTATAAATAACGAGTCTGTACGTCGAGCGGTTCGGGTTGTATTAATCGCAGAAAAGTGCTTAAGAATAATAATAAGAGGCCAGATTATTATTATTATTAATATATATATATATATATATATATATATATATATATATTATATATATATATATATTATATATATATATATATATATATATATATATATATATATATATATATATATATATATATATATATATTTTTTTTTTTTTTTTTTTTTTTTTTTTTTTTTTTATGCTTATTTTGTTAACAATTGAGGGGCTGTATAAGACTGCCATAACCTAATAGAAGCACACACACTCCACATACCTTCACATGTAGAGACTTGGTTAAAGGGAAACAAGTCATTTTGAACTTAATGAAGCTACAAGTTAATGATGTTAAACGTGAGATTAATGAGTTAATTTTTTTAGTGCATGTGTACATTTTTTTAGTTAATTTTTTTTTATGTAATTCACATTGTGCTCAGTGCTGGTTTTCTGTTCTTTGTATAAAAAGCAAGATGTACATGAATCAGTACTGCCATCTTGTGGTCAAAATGACATCTATTAAATATTCATATTTTTACCATAAATTACTATTTATCAAAAATCTCTAAAAATTCATCCGATAAATAAAATGTAGAAACGAACTGTACTTTGTGTAACCTGAGGGACAGTATAAACATTACAAAGTGCATTATTACTTAAAACGCGTTTCATTTCAGAAAACACATTTACAGACTGCTTCCACCTTGTGGACTAAATCTGAAGTAGCACATTGACACTATCATTATTATCCATTCATCCATCCATTATCTTCTGCTTTATCCTCTACTAGGTTCGCCCATACAGGGGAGAACATTTCGGGTGCTGAGCAAATACACCCAGGACAAGGCACAAATCTATCACTGGAGGAATATATGATATGTTGATCAAAAGGAGGTTTCCCAGTCTGCACATACGCTAAAAAAGTTCCTTGCAGACGAGATGAGACAGAGAGGCCAAGCAGGGTTTGATTAGGACGGAGAGGGAGAGAAAATGCGACCGCCTTTCACGAGAACAAGATCGAAAGACAAAAATAATTTTAAAACAGGTCATTCTTAAAAAGCAGGTCCACATTCTGCAGTTCTGCTTTCATTACGTTCAGAGAGGCGCGTTCATGAGAAACCAGCATGTTGCCCAATAATGTGTCGAGGCCAAAATCTTTTTTATCTGGGTTTATCTGCCCAGCGCCTGAAAGGTTCTCACCTGGATGGGTATAGGGAACCTCTCAGTGACCCTAGAAGAGAATTAAGTCGAAGATAATGGATGGATGGAACCAAAACCCATCAGTTACCTGTGAAAGCCCATTTCTGACCTTTTATCTCAGAATTCTGACTTTATGCATGCAGACACCTAACTATTGTGTGTCGTTCCCAACACACACATCTTTAATCTTAGTAAGGTGTTCTCTCTGTAATAGCGTCAATTCAGCTGAGCTGCTTTTATAATGAGTTGAAAAGTGTGAACGTCAGATGTAAATATATGTAATATAATTAGTTAATTATGAGTCAAAGTGTCTCAGGATGTTACTTGACAAAAACCAGGCCCTTAATTAATGTCCTAATTCAACCCAGAACTGTACAGAGAGTTTGAGATCAGATTACATTGTTCAGTTTTTTTTAAAGAAACAACTGGTACAACTGGTTATGGTACATTTTGTGCTTTTATTCTGGTTTACATTTTTTTCTTCCTTTTATAGTAGCCTACAATTTAGTTTAAATGATTGTCACATAAATATGTTTAATGGTTGTATAATTTCACAACAAATAATAAAAATCTATATATCTTCCTGCATCCAACTTTATTAATTTATAGAATTGATTTTACAAACTGCAATTTAAAAGGAAAGCACAAGGAATCGTTTGGAATCGACTCTAAATGAGAGACACTGTGTGAAGAGAGAGAGACAAAGAACACACTGAGAAACTAAACAAATCCAACACAGCAGACAGGGAATTACCATTTGGACCAGACTGGACATCACTTGAGGTTCAGACCTTTTGTTCACAGCTCACCCAGCACAGGTGGACTGCATCAGGCATGTTTCTGTAAAGCAGATCTACATCAGAATAAAGTGTATTAGCGTTCCTTCTCCTGGATGTTTTGGGAGACATTGTTCTTCTTCCTGCCGTCCTGCTGCAGTGTCTAAATGAAAACCCACTTTGGACGTTGTCACTCAAATTTGTTTAATGTCTCAGTTTTGTTTAAAATGCCAGTCATAAATGTGATGCTGGTGAAGTTTGAACCTTAAGAAGATTCTAATGTCTGTTTCTGATCACTTGCTTTTCTTCATCACGCTTTAAGATTATGCCTCTTCTTTAGCTCTTCCTTTTTCTTCTCAGACTTTTGGATGGCATTTTGGAAAATCTTAGCCATCTTCAACGGGTTGCTCAGCTTCATCTTTGGGTGGTCCTCTTCCTCTTCGGGCTCCTTCTGATACTCCCCACACCGCTTGTTCTACATTCAATATTTCTACATTAACTTCAAGTAGATTTATAAAAAAAAACACTACATTCATTTATAATTATTATAAATTTATATTTCATTAAATAGATTTCATTAAAAATCTATTTCATTATAAAAGTTCTATAATGAGATTTTATTTTAAATTAAATCTACCATAGTAAATGAGGAGGTGTGGCCAAGTAAGAGTTAAAGGGTTGAAAAGTCACTGAAAACCTCATTAAGGGTGTGTTGAAAGAATTACATTACCAACACTTTAATATTATTATAAGTATATTATTATATTATTATTATTATTATAGGTTTTCCTCTGGCTTCCTCCCACAGTCCAAAAACATGGATTCAATGTAAATCAAATGCTCTAAATTGCCCCATATAGTGTGTTGTGTGTGTATGTGTGTGTGTGTGTGTGTGTGTGTGTGTGTGTGTGTGTGTGTGTGTGAGTGAGTTTGTTCAGTAAAAGTGTGGTGCCCTGTCCTGGGTGTATTTGCCCAAATCATTCTCACCTAATTGGTCCAATTCAAACAAGATTAAAACATATTTTAAATGCTAATCTACCTGTAGTGCAGCAACTGTTAGGTATTTAAAGCAAATTATCCCACAGTGTTTATAAACTCCATAACTATCATCTGTTCCTCTGTTCTTATCTATAAAGATATAATTTTCACTCACCTGCATTTTCTGATGTATATATCCAACCCCCTCATTTATTAAGCATGCTAGCATTAACATCTTGACGCTTTGACGAACAATCACAGAATGAAAGTTTAGCTTAGTTCAACACTTTCTTGTGCATTTAGAATGGTCGTGTCAGAGAGTTTCTATGGTTACAAAAGCAACCCTGAACATCTGAAAGTTCTGCAGTTCTAAATAACATGTCCGTATGAAAACGTCTGCACTTAATCACTTATTATTTTAATTATGCATAAACATCATGTTTATGATTATACTGTACAGTTTTTTTCAGATTTTATTTCACTTAATTTCTTTTAATGAATGATTTCTGTTTTACATATTTATATCAATTGATTGTAAAAACATAAATAATCCATTGATTCCCACTGAAGAGTGTGAGCACATCATATGCATCATGTTGATCTGGGGCAGTGGTCCTCAGAACCATGTCACAGAAGCTGAAGATCAGATCATGTGACTAAATAAAATTTTCCATGACAGCAATTTATTCATTTTCCAGTTTACCATCAACCTCACCAGAAGTAAAACCTGCAATACTTCTGTTTTAAAGTCAGACCTCTTAACTATTAGACCACAAAGTCAATGAAGTTATCAAGTCTGATAAGATTAACACACAGAACCTCAAACTGAGCACTAAAGCTTACATCACTGAAATAAAACTCCTTTTTATTTAACACGAGTTACTGTCTTAAAGCAATATTACACTAGTAATCACTATAAACATCATTAGTGAACTAAAATCTCAGTTAAAACATGAATTATTACACATTTAGATTCCACACTGCTTTGAAGACAACTACTTTAAAAGAAAGTAAATGAAATAATATGTAAAAATGACTTGTGCACTGTATAACCTGAGGGACAGAGGATTATAAACATTATTCATTATTAAGTGCATTCTTATATACAGTGTGTACAGAAAGTAGTCAGACCCCTTTAAATTTTTCACTCTTTGTTTTATTGCAGCCATTTTCAAAAATCAAAGAAGTTAATTTTATTTCTCATTAATGCACACTCAGCAGTCCATCTTGACAGAAATGAATAGAAATGTAGATTTTTTTTTTGCTAATTTGTTAAAAAAAAGAAAAACTGAAATATAATGCTTCTTGTGTGATAATGGATGAGACATCTCACCAACCGTTTTACCCAGTGTCCCCCAAATCAGTACAAAAATTTTGATGTCACTTAGCTATTATTGTACAGATTGTAAAGTTGTGAGATCAAACACTTAAGTCAAACTTAAATATAACGTTATAAAGTTACAAGAAAATAAGAAAAACCTGAAAAAAGCCATAACATACATACAACAAAAGTAATGGTAAACAGAGAGAGAGTATTAATGTACTTTAGACAACATTCCTAAAAAGTTATATATAATTGATATGTGACACTGAATATATTTTAAGATCGGTAAGATTTGGACACAGCCAATGTGGTCAAGACTCAGGAGACAAGTATGTAATGTAATGCTGCGATTGGAAAGAAAGGATGGAGTTGTTAATGGAAAATACAGAAAGTCCAGTCTGAACACTTCCAGACAATCCAGATCAGCAGCAGAGAGACACTTTGATACAGGACTGAAAAATTGAATGTACAAGAAAAAAAATACTCTTCTAGAAAAGAACTCTAGGTAAAAATGGGGATCAATGAGTATACCGCAATCAAAACATGAACTTGATGTAGACTGAAAAAATCAGCAACCGACCACAAATAATAATACAATGACTAAATTATCACATGGGAAATTCTTATTGTCCTATTACATACAAAACTGATGTTAAAATCAAGGAAAAAGATACGAGATGCAGATTAAGTAGTAAACTGGATATAACTGCCACATATGAAATCACAAATCAAATACTGAGAAAAGCAAAAATGATCGATTGGAGCCCTATCCTGGGTGTAAAAAATAAAAAAATTAAATAATTCCCTGACTGCAACTGATACCTGAAAATACGGTGACAATTCAAGATGGAGAAAACACATAAATGTCATAAATTGTCAGAAAATAAAGCTATAACTTAGTAATGAGAGAAGAAACCTTGAAGCAGAAGTAAGAACAAATTAATAAACTGAGATGCACATTTCACTAAGAAATTAAAATATACAATTCTGAATCAAGAACGACTCCAAGAATTTAGACTAATCATTATTCCAACAGTGAAATCACAAGTAATATAAAGCCTTCTTTTAGGAAACAAATTACTGTTATATGCAAACCAAACCGGGAACATTTTTTATAAATGCAGCATGGATGCATACTAGCATGCTTTAAATACAATACAGAACCCACATATTCCATAAAGCTTTATAAAAATACATTTTAGACCCAAAAAACAATACTCACCAATCCATCAGCACAAACACAGGTTCTACGTACTTACGTACCTACCTGCAGGTGTTAGGGTAGACTACAGCGCCCCATGAGGCTGGAGGTTAAAAAAAATGTACACCTAGACATCACATTTCAATTTTGCTAGTCTTACATTAGATTTGGCCATTTAGCAGATGCTTTTATTTAAAGCAACCTACAAGTATCTCAACTTGATGGATGGAGTCAGAACACAGGGTTGGTTGATCACCCCTGAAGCAATGAGGGTTAAGGGACTTGCTCAAGGACTTACCCACATTGATAACTTCAGTGAATGTGGGATTTGAACTCTCAACTTTTGAATTAATAGCCCAACACCCAAGCTAAAACTGGTTAAAACTGACAGCCAATCTGTTCTGAAATATATTGAAGATACTAGATTCAGAACATTTGTTGCCAACAGGATTTCTATTATAAGAGTGAACACTGGGCTGTCACAATAGAAATATGTTGGAACAAGGCTGAATCCAGCAGATATGGCGTCAAAAGGTATGAATTTGCTTCAGTATCCCATGGAGTCTTTCAGGCTTTCACAGGATTATCTTGAGATAAGAAGAAACTTGACAGTGTATAGTTCTACCATAGAATAAAGAGAATAAATCTCCTACAAACCAGCTACTCAATCACTTTTCCAGTTTAACCAATGCATTCCACAGGCAAACTGTAAAAAACGGAAAGTGAGCCAAACCTCTCCTTATACACACAAACAATCCAAGAACCAGAGTGTTCCAAACCAAAGTCCAGTGAGCTCAAACATAACACTGGAAGACATTCTCACCGCAGAGAAGGCTATTGTGGTGTTTTACCAGAAACAAACCTATTCACATGAAATGGGGAAATTGGCAAACATGAAAGATTTCAGTAAAAATAGCAGCATCTACAAACTACACCCAATGTTTAAAGATGTGGTGTTAAGAGTAGGTGGGTGTACAAAGGTCTGCTATGCCCGAAAAAGTGTGTAATGATTTTGCTAAAACATAATCATAATCATGTTTCCATACTTATCCTACTTAATGTACATGAAAAAATTTGAATATGTTGGCAGAAATCATACGCTTTTAGTTTCATTTGTCATTTATGCTACATGTTGGGACATGTGCACATAGAAATTCTTAAGGTGAGGCATCAGGATACACTCTACATAGAAGATGAAATGAAATACACAATATTTACATATGTATGCGCCAAAAAAAATAAATAAATAAAATAAAATAAATTAAAAAAAAAAAAAAAAAAAATATATATATATATATATATATATATATATATATATATATATATATATATATATATATATATATATATATAATTTTAAGTGAAATAGTGTAAAGTGACTTAGTAAAAAGCAGGAGTGTGGGAGTTTTTAACTGTTCATTTTGTTTAGTAGCCTGATGGTTTGTGGGTAAAAACTGTTTATAAGCCGTGTTCTTTTGGCCGGGAAGCTTCGGTACCTTCTGCCTGATGGCAGTAAGGTGAACAGTCCATGTGCTGGATGACTGCTGTCCAGCTGGATTCTACGAATCTTCCTTGTGCTGCGGGTCTGGTAGATGTCCACAAGAGCAGGGAGTTTATTCACAATTATGGATTCGGCTGTCCTCACCACCCTCTTCAGGGCCTTGTGGTCACAGGTGGAGCAGCTACCGTACCAGACGGTGATACAGCCTGTGAGGATGCTCTCGATGGTGCACCTGTAGAAGTTGGTGAGGATAAGGGGTTGGAGACCAAATTTCTTAAGCCTCCACAGGAAGAAGAGGCGCTGACGTGCAGTTTTCACAGCAGTGCTGATGTGATGGGACCAGGTGATTTACAGCTCAGGAGTACATTTTGGGTGGTAAACGCCAATTCTGCAGCAATTTTTAAAGTTATTTCCCAGTGTGTGATGTGTTTTTGAGGGAAGTTTGGGGAACAGAAGATGGTTGACCTTCCCCAAGAAAGGGTAGGTAATGTAGGTGTTGACTACTTTGGACACTTTGAGGCAAAAAGAGGACGCGCTCATGTCAAAAGGTATGGAGTATTATTTACCTGCATGTCAAGTACGGTGGCACGGTGGCTTAGTGGTTAGCACGTTCGCCTCTCAGCACTAGGAATTCCCGGTTCGAATCCCCATCTGGGTGGAGTTCTCCACATGTCAGCGTGGGTTTCCTCCGGGTTCTCCGGTTTCCTCCCACAGTCCAAATACATGGATCAAGTCAATTGAGTTCTCCAAATTGCCCCATGTAGTGAGTGTGTGCCCAGCGATAGATTGGCGCCCTGTCCTGGGTGTGTCTGCCCAGCGCCTGAAATGTTCTCCCCTGGATGGGCATGTGGAACCCCACCACGACCCTAATATAGGACAAAGCGGAAGATAATGAATGAATGTCAAGTAGAGCAGTGCGTTTGGAGATTCTTTAGATACTGACTCCTGCGTTAATGCACTACGACAATTTATAAGCAGGTGAGGTCAAGTCATCCATATTCATTCAGACAAATGAACTAACCTTGTTGGTGCAAAAATGGAACTTCAGAGGGCATTGTTGTTGTGAAACCATGGTAAGATTGAAAAGACCATGCTAGAAAAAGGAGGGTAGTGAAGTTTTATTTCCACATCATCTTCACATCATGGTGGTGTTTGGGAAAAGTTGATTCGAATGCTGAGAAATTTTATTTGCTCTGTCATACATTAGTAAACCCTTGACGATGAAATATTAAACATGCTGCTTTGTGAAATTAAGGCCAATTAAGTACTCTGTCAGAATATAGGCAGGATTTAAAGCCATTAACTCCCAACCACATCCTATTGCTGAAGTCAAATCCTGTTCTTCCACCAGGATTGTTTTTCGAGTCACAAGTGGAAAATGTCCAGTATCTGGCTGATTTATTTTTGGAAAAGATGGACACAGAGGTCCATTCAGATTCATAGGGCTTAGTAAGGACAGTCAAGTTACACAAACTGGCATTGTGGAATGAACAGTTACAAAGTGATGTCTGATACTGGAGGGCACAGAGTCAACCTAATAAAGATGAGAATACATACACTAATTTATCCATCCATCCTTCCATTATCTTCTGCTTTATCCTCTATTAGGGTCGCTGGGGGGTTCCCCATGCCCATCCAGGGGAGCTCTATACGGGGCAATTTGGAGAATTCAATTGACTTGATCCATGTTTTTGGATGTGGGAGGAAACTGGAGAACCCGGAGGAAACCCACGCAGACACGGGGAGAACATGGAAACTCCATCCAAGTTGGGATTCGAACCAGGAATCCCTAGTGCTGAGAGGCGAATGTGCTAACCACTAAGCCACCGTGCCGCCCCTTACACTGATTTTACACTGTTTTTGTTAAATTCTTTCCATTTTAGGTATTGCACTTAGTAATTGCTGCATATGCAACAATTAGGGGCCGGTGTGTAGGAGCTAGGGCTGTATTCAACTACAATTTTTCGTAGTCGAATCTGATTCGTCAGATTTTCCCTATAGTCGACTGATAGTGGAATCAGTTAAAATTTCACCACAAAATGGCGCTATAAGCGTAGTTTTTAAAAAAGATTTTTTTTTTATATTTTACTTGTTTTTCTAACAAAAGAAAACCTTTTTTTTTGTTTTTCTTTTTTCTTTTTTTTTTCTAGAAATTAGGACGATTTTATTTGACAAAAGGCTATATATATAACGAAAACAAAGACATTTCGTGTAAAAACTAATGCTTAGCAGCAGCCATGGACACCCCCATGTGGTCAAAATGGTACATTCGACTATGAGGTTCATAGTCGACTACGGTTCTCCGAATCGAATCGTCGAATCAGCGAATATTGCAGCTCACCCCTAGTAGGAGCCATTTTGATCTCTGTTTGATTTGTATTACTTATTTAGTTTTGTCATCAGTATTACATGTCTATGCTCCCTCTACAGGTAGAGGGAGTGTTCCATGGCCATTAATGGAGTGGTCTACCAGGCCTCTAGGGGGTGTAAAACGGAACATCAGCCTGGATATGGATTTGTCGTGCCTTGCATGTGTTAAAGCCACCATCACCAGTTACTCCCACACTGGATTTTTGTTGGTTCACTTTTCAGTTAGCAAGCTTTGTTTTGGTGGATCAAAGGGTTACTGCCAAAACACTAATGTTTGAATCTGTAGCTGATTTTAATACAAATAAATAAATTTAAAAAAGCATGTTGTAAAACGTTGAAAGAACTGAAATCCAAAGAACGTAATTCACTGTAACTCTATGTTACTACTTTTATTTTGCTGTAATGCATCACAAATATATTTTACTTTTAAGGCACAAAACATTTCTAATGAAATATATTTCACATGTAAATCTACAGATCGCTATAAATCATCATCTCATATGACTCTTAGAATGAAGAACCGAGTTTATTAGATGAGAATTTAATTATATATATATATATATATATATATATATATATATATATATATATATATATATATATACAAAAACAGTGACATACTGAAGACCCACAGTAGACAGACATATAACAAATTCTAAAATTATTTCACTGCACGAAAATAAAAAACTTAGACAACTTCATAAAGGACAGAACCCAACAACAGAACCAACATCCCATTTATGAAACATCACATTTATATTCAGTATTATATACTTATATTTCTATAAATATTAATTCACCCGGCAAAACCCCAGATAAGCATTGTTAGGGTCACATCAAAGTTACTACCACCAAGCCAAAGACAATGACATCTTCAGTTTCCCTGAATCTTTTGAAACACGTTTCCATCTGGCTGATCTCGGAATTTAACAGCAACGTTATCCACTCCGAGTTTCTGCAGTTCCTCTTTAATCTGGAGCACAGAAGATATTCATACAGTGAATCATCCAGAAGAAGGATGAAGCTCTGAGAGTCAGATGATTTATAATTAAATTAAAATTTGGTCATTTTTCAGGCGCCTTTATCCAAAACAACTTACAAATATCCCAACTTGATTGGAGTCAGAACATACAGTACCCTGGAGCAATAAGGGTCTTGCTCAAGGACCAACATTGGCAATTACTGTGGACCTGGGATTTGAACCTACAACCTTCAGATTGATAGCCCAACACCCTAACCACTGAGCTACCTTGCCTCTTAACCCTGTAATTCCAGTTCTACAAAGAAGAGACATGATGGTTAGTTTAAACAAGTTTGTTTCTTGTATTGTTTAAATACTGAATTAGTTGAGTGTTATAATTTTTTTAATCAATTGTAATCAATTTTCTCTAAGCAGAATCTGGGCCCTTCAGGACCTCCTCGGACAAACATTCTTACAATGCCATGATCAAGAAGGAAATTTATAACTGCTTAAGTTGTGAAGAAACGTTTACCAAAATGAGTAACCTCAAAGACCATCTGTGTGTTTCCATCAAAGAAAAAATGTTATCCTGTGCACAGTGTGGAAAAAGCTTTACAGATCAAAAATGTCTTAAATACCATCAGCGCATTCACAAAGACAAATTATACTCCTGTTCACAGTGTGATAAAGGATTTACATATCAGAGACATCTAAAAATCCATCAGCGCATTCACACAGGAGAGAAACCATATTCCTGCACACAGTGTGGAAAGAGTTTTAATTGTAAGAGTGATTTAACAAGACACCAGCGCCTTCATACCGGAGAGAAACCATACTACCACACCCGACATTATTAGAGTCTTGAAAATCAATTTCATATGTTTTAGCTAATATTAATGATCATAATTCTAGTTCCTCCTCTAATCTGCACTACAGTCATGGCCAAAAGTTTTAAGAATGACACAAATATTATATTTTCACATGATCTGCTACCCTCTGGTTTTTATGTGTGTTTGACAGATATAATTGCAATCATATTATGAGTAACAAAAGCTTTTATTGACAGTTAGAATGAGTTAATGCAGCAAGTCAATATTTGCAATGTTGACCCTTCTTCAGGACCTCTGCAATTCTCCCTGGCATGCTCTCAATCAACTTCTGGACCAAATGCTGACTGATAGCAGTCCATTCTTGCACAATCAATGCTTGCATTTTGTCAGAATGTGTAGGTATTTGTTTGTCCACCTGTCTCTTGATAATTGACCACAAGTTCTAAATCGGATTAAGATCTGGGGAGTTTCCAGGCCATGGACCCAAAATCTCTTTGTTTTGTTCCCTGAGCCATGTAGATATCACCTTTGATTTATGGCAAGGTGCTCCATCATGCTGGAAAAGGCATTGTTGATCACCAAACTGCTCTTGGATGGTTGGGAGAAGTTGCTCTCGGAGGACATTCTGGTACCATTATTAATTCATGGCTGTGTTTTTAGGCAAGACTGTGAGAGAGCCGATTCCCTTGGCTGAGAAGCAACCCCACACATGTATCGTTTCAGGATGCTTTACAGCTGGCATGAGACAAGACTCGTGGTAGCGCTCACCTCATCTTCTCCGATTTAGCTGTTTTCCAGATGTTCCAAACAATCGGAAAGGGTATTCATCAGAGAAAATGACTTTACCCCAGTCCCCAGCAGTCCACTCCCTGTACCTTTTGCAGAATATCAGTCTGTCCCTGTTGTTTTTTCTGGAGAGAAGTGGCTTCTTTGCTGTCCTCCATGAGACCAGGCCTTGCTCCCAGAGTCTCCGCCTCACAGTGCGTGCAGATGCACTCACACCTGCCTGCTGCCATTCGGAGCAAGCTCTGCACTGCTGGTAGCCCGATCCCGCAGTTGAAACACTTTTAAGAGACGGTCCTGGCGCTTACTGGTCTTTCTTGGGCGCCCTGGAGCCTTTTTGGCAACAATAGAACCTCTCGCCTTGAAGTTCTTGATGATGCGATAGATTGACTGAGGTGCAATCTTTCTAGCTGCGATACTGCGATACTGTTACTGTTACTGTTACTGATACTGCAGTGCAATGATGACTGCACATGTTTCTTTAGAGATAACCATGGTTAACAGAAGAGAAACAATGATGCCAAGCACCAGCCTCCTTTTAAAGTGTCCAGTGGTGTCATTCTTAATTAATCATGACAGATTTATCTCCTGCCCTGTCCTCATCAACACCCGCACCTGTGTTAATGGAGCAATCACTGAATCGATGTTAGCTGGTCCTTTTAAGGCAGGGCTGCAATTAAGTTGAAATGTGTTTTGGGGGATAAAGTTCATTTTCAAATATTGACTTTGCGATTAATTGCTGTTAAGCTGATAACTCTTTATAACATTCTGGAGTATATGCAAATTGCCATTATAAAAACTGAAGCAGTAGAGTTTGCAAAAATTAATATTTGTATCATTCTCAAAACTTTTGGCCATGACTGTACACTACAGCACAACTATGCTGAACACAGTTTTGATGTTAAAATATGACATTACAATATGGATGTCCATTCACTAAAATCAATATTATGTATGAAATATTATTTTTGATTAATAACCACTTACTGATAATCTAAGAAAGATTGGTAAGCTAGTATTTTACATATTTACGCTCATCTTTCCTGCACAAAAATAAATGCGCTATATTACCTAAAACAGTGCTGTTAACATTCATTCATTCATTATGTTCCACTTTATCCTATATTAGGATTCCCCATGCCCATCCAGGGGAGAACGTTTCGGGCACTGGGCAGATACACCCAGGACAGGGCGCCAATCTATCGCTGGGCACACACTCACACACACAAACAACCTCTACATGGGGCAATTTAGAGAACAGTTTTTGGACTGTGGGAGGAAACCAGAGAACCCGGAGGAAACCCACGCGAACATGGAAACTCCACCCAGATGGGGATTTGAACCGGGAATCCCTAGCGCTAAGAGACGAACGTGCTAACCACTAAGCCACCGTGCCCAGTGCGGCTAACAGGGGAAGTTAAATTCTGGCCCTCTGAGGTTTTAGTAGGTAAAGAATGCTGGCTACAAAAATTTGTTGCCATGTTCAAATTTATTCATTCATACATTCTGCTTAATACTGTACTAGGGTCTAGTTTTGGGCGCTGGGCAGATACACTCACTGGGCTGTGGGAGGAAACCAAAGAACTTGGAGAAAACCCATGCTGACACATGGAGAACAAGAAAAAAACACCCAGATTGAAATTAAAACCTGGATCCCAAGCGCTGAGGTGAACGTGCTAACCACTATGCCACTGTGCTGCCTAGGTTCATACTTAATTTAACTGCTAATAAGGGTTAGTGTCAATATGCTAGTTGGTTCAGGTTAATAACTCTTTAATAAATCTAATAACCCCTCATGTCTCCCTCACTGTGTCTGTAATGTTGAGACATTCAGCATTTTCAAAACACATCTCTTCCACATTAACTTGCTGTAATTACTTTATCTATTAATAAAGAAAGAGGAAATGTGAAGAAAAGCATCAGCAAAATGACTAAATGTAAATATAAGGGTGGAAGGGTAATATTCACATAGTGGAACATTTTTAGTGTACGATGTGGCTGGGTTTCCATTTACCAGTCTGAATTCTGCTGAAAAATCAGGCTCAAGCTACATTTAATTTGTTCATTTAGCAGATGCTTTTTATCCAAAGCATCCCAACTTGATGGCTGGGGTTAGAACACAGGGATAGCACCTTTGAAGCAATGAGGGTTAAGGGCCTTGCACAAGGGCCAATATTGGTAATGTAAGCAAACATAGGATTTGAAATCTCAACCCTTGGATTGATAGCCCAACAACGTAACCACTGAGCTATCACATCCCTATCCACATGCCCATTGGACTTTATCTTATTTTTACTAAGTTAAATTAAAATGACATTGCACTGCCACTAAGAACAAATTAAACAATGAGTGTAACAGAAGGACACTGCAATTTGTTATAAATTACATTTTTTTAATATTTAAAGATTTGAACATTAACAGTGAAATGTAAAACTTACCATCTCCAGAATAACACCGTTAACTGCAGGATCATTTAGGTCCTGATTCGACTGAACCTTTATCCTGATGATCTGTTGCTGTCCTGTAATTACTACATCCAGAAAAACAGATATCTAACATCAGTATCAAATTAATAGCTTATTAAAGAGGTGGAAATATGATAAAGATTATTATGTGCGTCATCACACATAGGTAATATGCGTCGCGTGAGTGGCAGCACGTCTCAGCAGCTCCTGCTCACGACTAAGCATTTTTCATTTTATACTTTTAATCTTTATCTTTAACTTTTTCTTTCTATACACTCTTTTATATTTTCTATATACTTTCCACTTTGTTGTTTTTTGTTTCCGTAAATTTTTCGTATTTTTTTCAAAATGAGGACTAGGGCTTTGGAATTTGTTTTGGTTCTTGTGCTGCTTTTGTCCTTTGTTTTGACCGTGTCTGCGGACCCGACATGGAGCCACGGATCCATCGTTTACACCCGGGATCAGTTACTGGCTCTTAGGAACACAGCGGTGCTGACATGCGAGCCGACATCCCCCGCGAGCTGAGGAGGAAGAGACGCGGGTGCCGTGTCTGAGTTCTACTTCGCGCCAGGAGAACACGGTATAGACCGGTTCTTCCCTCCATCATCATGGGAAACGTAAGATCTCTTTCCAATAAGATGGATGAGCTAACGGCGCTAACCCGGCATGACAGAGACTATCATGAGTGTAGCATCATGCTGTTTACGGAGACATGGCTAACGCCATGTATTAGTATTACTGCCATGTATTACGGCAGTATTTGTAAATGATAGATGGTGTAATTCTGATCACATCACTATTAAAGAACAAATCTGCTGAAAGGATGTTGAACTGTTAGCTGCGACTGCACTACCTCCCGAGAGAATTCTCGCACGCTATCACGATAGCTGTGTATGTGCCTCCCTCTGCTGGCGCTGCGGCTGCATGTGACGTCATCCATTTGGCGGTGAGCAAACTACAGTCCAAACATCCACAAGCTCTTCTTCTGATCTCTGGGGATTTCAACCACACTTCTCTGTCTTCTACTCTGCCAAACCTCACACAGTATGTTACCTGTCCCACCAGAGACGACAGAGTATTGGACTTGTTTTCCAACACCAAGGAGGCATATAACTCTGCACCTCTCCCTCCCCTGGGCAAGTCGGATCACAACATGGTACATCTCCAACCTGTGTATAAACCTCTTGTACACAGAGAACCTGCAGTCACCCGCACAGTGAAGAAATGGTCTGAAGAAACAGAGGAGGCACTGAAAGACTGTTTCGATTCAACTATGTGGGAAGTACTGTGCGATCCTCACGGGGAGGACATGGACAATCTCACACACTGCATCACGGACTACATAAACTTTTGTGTGGAGAACACTGTACCCACCAATACAGTTCGGTGTTTCTCCAATAACAAACCATGGATCAACTCTGAGATAAAAGCTCTCCTAAAAGATAAGAAGAGAGCTTTTAAATCAGGAAACAGGGAGGAGCTGAAAACTGTACAGAAGGAGCTAACTCCAGAAGGAGGGAAAAGCCAACTACAGGAAAAGACCAGCTGCAGCAGAACAATGTCAGCGGGATCTGAAAAGGCCTCAAAGCCATCTCAGGCCACAAGAAACCAGACTCGCAGGTGGTGGGGGACCAGAAATGGGTGAACGACCTAAATCTGTTTTTCAATAGATTTGATCACTCCCCTCCAATGACCCTGACACCTCTACTTCAGCCATTGTCTTCAACGACTCAAGTGTACGACCCGGCCATCACCCTCACGGACATCCCCATTAGCACATCAGCTAGTTCACAGCCTCCGCCCACTGCTCCCAGAAACAGCATACAGACACCTAAAACACCTGATCACTTTCCACCCCCATGCACCAATTTGACCCTTTCAACCATCCAGGTGAGAAATGAGCTCAGGAAGATGAAGCCAAAAAAGGCTGCAGGTCCTGATGGCATCAGCTCCAGGCTTCTGAGGTGCTGCGCCGACCAGCTCAGTGGAATCGTTGAATACATGTTCAACATGAGCCTCAAGCTGGGACGCGTTCCACAGCTGTGGAAAACCTCGTGCGTGATACTGGTGCCTAAGACTCCACATCCGAAGGACCTGAACAGCTACAGGCCGGTGGCACTGACGTCCCATCTGATGAAGACACTGGAGAGGCTGGTGCTTGTTCATCTCCGCCCACTGGTGAGTTCATTGATGGACCCACTTCAGTTTGCCTACCGGCCTGGTGTTGGTGTGGATGATGCTGTAATCTACCTTCTCCACAGAGCTCTTTCTCATCTGGAGAACCAGGGGAGCACCGTGAGGATCATGTTCTTCGATTTCTCCAGTGCTTTTAACACCATCCAATCTGAACTTCTGAGGGACAAGCTGGATTTTATCGGAGTGGACTGTCACATGACAAACTGGATTATGGACTACCTAACACATCGACCACAATATGTGAGGGCACGGGACTGTGTGTCTGACTTAGTGGTCTGCAGTACTGGGGCCCCACAGGGAACCGTCTTGGCGCCGTTCCTCTTCACCCTGTACATGGCAGACTTTAAGTACAGCTCACTGAACTATCACTTACAGAAGTTCTCTGATGACTCTGCTGTTGTCGGTCTCATCACTGATGATGACGACCGAGAATACAGAAAGGTGATTCAGAACTTTGTGGACTGGTGCCTATGTAACCGCCTCCAGATCAACACCACAAAAACGAAGGAGCTGGTGGTGGATTTTCGTAGGCGCGGTCGCCCTATCCCAACACCGGTGAACATCCTGGGAATGGACATTGAGACGGTGGACTCTTATAAGTATCTGGGTGTTCACTTTAATACAAAACTTGATTGGTCAGACAACACCACTGCATTTTATAAAAAAGGACAGAGCAGACTGTATCTGCTGAGGAGACTGAGGTCGTTTGGGGTGCGGGGGCCACTCCTGAGGACCTTTTTTGACACAGTGGCTTTTTTGACACAGTGGCTGCATCAGCCATTTTTTATTATTTATTTTCACGAATGCAGACAGGAACAGACTGGACAAACTAATTAGGAAGGTCAGCTCTGTCCTGGGGGAACGCTTAGACCCAGTGCAGGTGGTGGGAGACAAGAGGATGCTAAACAAACTAGCAACTCTTATGGACAATGAAACCCACCCCATGTTTGAGACTCTAGCAGCACTGGGCAGCACCTTCAGTGACAGGTTACGTCATCCGAAGTGTGTCAGGGAGCATTACTGTAGGTCCTTCATTCCTGCTGCAGTTAGACTACACAATCAGCACTGCTCTCAGTAACCACTCCAAACCAAACTAAAAATAACTGTGCATTAAATGTATAATTGATGGTGCAATACATTTCAATCATCTGTATGTAATAACTGTCTGCTGCTTAATCAGACACCACATGTGCAATATTTGATTCATTTCATTCCTGTAGGACTGTAAATAACTACAATTAGAAAATTTGAATTTTATTTTGTATATATAGATTTCTAACTATATTTAAAAAAAAAATTCCTAGTTTAAATCTATTTAATGATTGGATACCTTCTGACCCTCCTCTGTATATGCTGCAGAGAAATCTCATCTCATCTCATCTCATCTCATCTCATCTCATCTCATCTCATCTCATCTCATCTCATCTCATCTCATCTCATCTCATCTCATCTCATCTCATCTCATCTCATCTCATCTCCTCATCTCATCTCATCTCATCATTCAAACTGATTAATTATTGTATGAATAATTATGCTTTAACAATCTGTTGCTTCCTCTCATTGTTTTAACAGGTCTGTATGTTAAATAATATAATGGTGAAGCAATGCAAACTCACACACACCAGCACACACAAACATACACTAGGGAGTATCTAAGTGTTGGCTCAGGTTGGAGAGCCAGTAACTGTCCACCCTTCATCTGCTCATCTAAGTAAAACATCTATGATTTTTTTTAGTTTTTATAGTTTTCTGTACATTTTGTCATTGATTTTCCAGTTGCACAATTTCCCACTGCTGGTTTTGAATATGTGGATGTGTTTAGAGTCCTTCTTCACACATGTGGCACCAACTAGGTTCAGTGAACTGTTAAATCTCAATAAGTAAAACTGTTCATACTTCTGATTCTTGTTCATTCTCTTTCTTTGGTTCTTAAGCCCAGTAATCTTGGGTTGTTCAATTGTGGTTACATGGTTTGTACATCCGTCCATCCATTATCTTCCTCTTTATCCTCTACTTGAGTCACAGGGGGGTTCCCCATGCCCATCCAAAGGAGAACGTTTCGGGCGCTGGGCAGATACACCCATGACAGGACGCCAATTTATTGCTGGGCACACACTCTATATGGGGAAATTAGAAGCATTCAATTGACCTTGATCCATGTTTTTGGACTGTGGGAGGAAACCGGAGAAACCAGAGGAAACCCACATGGACACGGGGAGAACATGGAAACACCGCCCAGATTGGGTTTCGAACCGGGAATCCCTAGCACTGAGAGGCGAAGGTTACATGGTTTACAAGATGCAATATTTTCAAAAGGTTTTCTGCTCAGTTTAAAAACTTTTTTTACATTTACTGTTCACGACGAACCTGGACATTATTTTATCCCAGACAGAACTATCCATGACCGGTTAACGCGTTCTCCTCTCAGTGCTGGGGATCCAGGTTTCAATCCCAATCTGGTGGAGTTTCCTTGTTCTGCCAGTGTCCATGTGGTTTTCTCTGTGTATAAGTAAGAACTCCAACTTTGTCATGCTGCTCCATTAACTTTCTCAAACAGGTGGACTTGGTAATGGATTTGGTAAAGCAGTTCACTGAACCAAGTTGGTGCCACATGTGTGAAGAAGACTCTAAACACATCCACATATTCAAAACCAGCAGTGGGAAATGGTGCAACTGCACTTTTCCTGTTTATCCGGAGATGGGTTTTCAGTCCGATTCCCCCGATTTTTAAAAAAAGTTTTGATTGCTCTTTTTCACTTTTGTGTGGTTCATGGCTCACATCCCTCTCTCCTGTTATTAGTCCAATTACAAATTTTGAAAAGTTTACTGCATCAGTATTAGTGCAAGCATTATAATAAAAGGTATTCATTATTTTCAAATGATTAAAGACCCACAGAAAATGATGACACTTCACCTCTGTAACAGAAGAAAGCTCTCAGATCTGTACAGAGAGCATCGTAGGTCAGTCCGTTCAGTACATAACCACAGTATCTCTGGCTGTAGTCATCAGGTTGTCCAGCAGCCCATGTTAGATAGGTGACGTTGTTCTGATCTGACCATGTCCAGGTGTATTTGTGCAGACCGAACCAGGTCCAGCCAACCAACGGTAATCCATATATAATTGAATTTTCAGTTGAATCTCGTGAGCTGGTCAGGTCTGTGTGATACTGTCGGCAGTACAGCTGAGCTGCATACCAGGACATGATGGTAGAGTAGTAAATGTATCTGGCCGTGCCGTTTTTTGTTTCTGTTAGAAAAAATGGATAAATTAAAAACACAATATGTTTTTAATTTAACACAAAAAACACAATGGCACCACATTGTAAATACATAGTCAAATTTTATCTTTATCTTTTTATCTTACTCTACCTTTCTTTCTTATCCTTTTTAAACAAATTTTATTTTTCTGTGGAGAGGTCAAAAAAGAAATTTCACTGCTGGCTGTACTATGTATAACTACGTATGTGACCAATAAACCTGATTCTGATTCTGATTCTGATTCTCAATACATCTATTAAACCATTCTGTGGTGTTCCAGCTCTGTCAGTAACAATCAAACAGTAGTGTTTATGATTCCCTTTGGTCTGCTTAAAAAAATAAAGTCCTGTGACAAATTTCTGTGGTTTCATTCAGTGATAATTCTGACACAAATCAACCTGATCTGTGTGGATTCAGGATGGTGACCTGTTTTTAGGAAAGACATCCTGAATCAACAGCCACTGGAAACGAATGCAACTGAAAAAAATATTTTTCAAAACACAACCTCTGTAACTGCAAACAAAGGTTCCTGTACTAAATATTAACTTCTTGTTTTCTATCCAAAACATATTTCATCCAATGAAATGCAATATAATTATTTACAAATTATACTGGAGAGGTGCATTTCCTGAAGAAAATGTGACTGGGATTGCAGCTTGGTCTTAAGAGATACAATGCATACTACAGTGGTGCCCACACTTTTCTGGCCCGAGATCTACTTTTCCATTGGACAGGTCATCAAGATCTACCAGGGTTATCTGTTTTTTTAGGCTTTTATATTCAAACCTGTTTACACACATGATGCTAGTATTGTCAAATCTGTTAGAATTGCTCTTTTATTACACACACATTTTTTTTTTATGTGTGTATAATATATAATACATTCCAGCAATTATATATTTATATATTATAAATATATAATACATTCCAGCAAATAGCATGGAGAAAACATGATTTTAGTACACCCAAATGACCAAACACACAGTATACAGCACAAATGTAAAACAATCACTGTAACCTGCATTTCCCAAACAGAAAAATAAAAGCAAATGCATTTTGAGTTTGACATTGTAAAAAAAATATTCCTCCTCCCACTCTAAATGAAAGTGGTATTTTAATTCTTTTGGGGGCAAAGTCCTTCACTCAACTTGTCAGTCAAATAAAGTGCAAAAACACAAACAGAATCTATCTAATGTAGATGATTCTGTGCTTCGGATTTAAGGTCGTGGCCACGTGCCGTTTTGGGAACAGAGAGAGAGACGGGGTGGGGGCAGCAGACTGCTCGCTTGCACAGGGATAGAGATCGAGATTTAGAATGACTCACATTGTGTGTGCGAATGTGTGCGAGTGTGTGCTTCAGATACTGTGCTGTAAAAAAGCGCTGATACGTGATTTTTTTTTCAAACCTCCATCACGATCTACCTGACACCCCTTCGCGATCGACGTATTGGGAATCCCTGGTATACTATGATGCATACAATGCATCAAAGCAATACAATGAACAAGGTAAAAAACAAAAAGTGGGCGTGGCCGGTTAATCGCATGTCTAGAAGCTTTACTTGGCAATTCCAAGTGAATGGGACACAAATGGGTTTGGTGGAGTGAGCAAGGACATATATATACCGGTTGTTTCGGGGGGTGACTCACCTCTAGCATTGGGAGGGGGGGTCGGGTGTGCGTTCGGAACTGTGTTTGGGGTGCCCGCGACGCGATCACCGATTGCCTGCCCGACAGTTGGACTGAAGTCAACCGGGACATTTGACGGTAAGGGGGGGGCAGTGTAGTGACCCACGTGTGGCCACATGTTAGGTCGCACATGGGTACGCATGGGACTCGCCATTTTGGTGCACACGTCACGGCTTGGCAGGTTGCCCTGCCAATGGGAAGGAGGCGGATCCAGAGATTGTGTGGGCCATCGAAGCGCTGCGAGCGTCGTGCTGTCCAGACTGGCAGATGGTGTTGACCCGGGGACCAGTGGCTAAAGGGCTGAGGTCGAACTTCGACAGTCTGCCGCTGGACAACGGAGTGCTGTGCCGTGTGTGGGAAGACCCGACGCCAGGCAGCCGAGTGATCCAGACGGTGGTTCCACAAGACATGAGATCCGCAGTGTTGAGGGTGGTTCATGGTACAGCGGGCTCCGGTCACTTTGGCGTATCCAAGATGCTGAGACGCCTGCAACAACGATTTTACTGGCCTGGCTGTCACAATGACGAGGAGCTGTTTGTCCACTGCTGTGACACCTGTACGGCGAAGAAAGGCCCTGTGGGTTCTTCACAAGCGCCACTACAACCGATGCAATTTGGGGCGCCGATGGAGAGGGTGGCTGTCGATGTGCTGGGCCCTTTTCCGGTGACTCTGGTAACCGATACATGATTGTGGCTATGGATTATTTCACAAAATGGCCAGAGGCATATGCAGTACCAGACCAGAGTGCCTTCGACAGCGGAGCGGCTGGTGGAGGAGTTCTTCTGCCGGTTTGGAGTCCCCGAGAGAGACGTGCCGGCGTATGGGTGTGCAGAAGACCCGTACAACACCCCTACACCCCCAGAGCGATGGATTAGTGGAAAGGTTTAACAGAACCCTGGGGACGGAACTGGCTGTGGTCACGGCGAAAAACCAGAAGGACTGGGGCACCTGCCCATCGTTTTGCTGGCCTGTCGCTCGGCAGTGCAGGAGTCACTCCTGCAATGATAATGTTCGGGCTTGAGCTATGGACACCCGTCAATTTGGCGTTTGGAGCACCACCAGAGGAGGGTGCGAGGGGTCCACCTGGCCCGGCATATGTGTCGGGTTTACTTGACCGGTTACACCAGGACTGATGCGGTCACATCAGGCTGAGGCTGGTGCATGGCAGAAAAGGGCATATGACACACGGTGCTTTGGAGAGCCCCTGGAACTTGAATCGAAGGTCTTGCTGTACAATCCAACGGAAAGTCTGCGTGGGAAGGGCCCTTCGTAGTCAAGTCGCAGCTGGGCGAGGTGGTGTATCGCGTGTGACCACATGTTAGGTCGCACATGGGTGCACATGGGACTCGCCATTTTGATGCACACGTCACGGCTTGGGATGGGAAGTTGCCCCATGGGTTTCCCGGGATGCACTGCGGGGTGCGTGTATATAAGGGAGGGGATTCGTTCTGGAGTTCTATAAGGTTACGTAAACATTAATAAACCCAGTTAGTTAAGAATGGCATCTCGACTCCGCGTGAGTTCTTCGTCCACGCCACTTTATATATATATATGGTTTAGTGGTTAGGCACATTCGCCTCTTAGTGCTATGGATTCCCGGTTCGAATCCCAATCTGGGTGGAGTTTCCATGTTATCCCTGTGTTTCCTCCGGGTTCTCTGGTTTCCTCCCACAGTCCAAAAACATAGATCAAGGTCAATTGAATTCTCCAAATTATCCCATATAGAGTGTGTTTGTGTGTGTGTGTGTGTGTGTGAGTGAGTGTGTGCCCAGCGATAGATTGGCGCCCTGTCCTGGGTGTATCTGCCCAGCGCCCGAAACGTTCTCCCTTGGATTGGCATAGGGACCCGCCCCCCGCGACCCGAATAGAGGATTAAACAGAAGATAATGAATGGATGGATGAACATATTATAAAAGGGGCAGCACGGTGACGTAGTGGTTACCACGTTCACCTCTCAGTGCTAGGGATTCCATGTTCCATGTTCTCCACATGTCCGCTTGGGTTTCCTCCGGGTTCTCCGGTTTCCTCCCACAGTCCAAAAACATGGATCAAGGTCAATTGAATTCTCCAAATTGCCCCATATAGTGTGTGTTTGTGCATGTGTGTCCAGCGATAGATTGGCACCCTGTCCTGGGTGTATCTGCCCAGCGCCTGAAACCTTCTTCCCTGGATGGGCATGGGGAACCCCCCCACTTTATATATAGTGCTGGGGTCACCCCAATGGGACAGATGATTTTGATATTTCAAAATGTAGAAAAATGAGTGTAAATGAAAGCCCCCCCAAAAAATGACGTGGCCGTGTGAGTGGGGGTGCACAATCAGTCTGTGGTTTTAGCTGGTGGTTTGCCCATAAGAAATGAACTAAGCCAAATTTGAAGATCAGAAGTAAATGAAGTGTGTGATCACTCTGTAATTCGGCAAGACCAGTCTAGCTGCAGCCATCCCTGACTCAGTTGTTTATTTGTAGCTCAAAAAATTGGCCGAAAAATGACCATTATGCAAAGTGAATGGGAATTTTGAATGGGAAAAGCAGGAACGGTTTGACCAATTCCTTAACTGTATACAAGCCCTTATTTTACCAATGACCTGCGAAATTCGTGTTGATAGCTCGAAAATTGCGTGAGAAGAAAGGAAGACAAATATTTTTAAATAAAAAAATTTGGTTAGCAATAGTGTGATTGCCAGCTCACAGTTTCATCATACAATGTGATTTCATATACCTTCGACAAAATCTGCACACCTCTTGATTTTTTGTTGGTAGGAAAAATTGGCAGAGTATCCAATACATATTTTTTCCACTGTCTAATTTGTAGCTTTAATAATAACATTTATACATTGATGTTTTACAATTCATTTGTTCATTAAAGGAGTAATGAAATCTGAAACATAAACTTAGATCCAAAATCTGTGTGTAAGTAATTATTTATTAAAGCACACATTAAGTTTACGAAGGTCACCACTTTAGAAGGCACAAGTTAAAACAATCAAAAAAGAAAATACTGAAACTCACCGTCGAAGCATATAAAAGGAACTTTCCAAGCACACTGAGCATCAGCCCATCCACTACGACACACCACAAAACAGTCTTCATATCCACCATAATTATTAGGTTCATAAATACTCCAGGGTCTCATGGTTCCTGCTATTGTGTTATCGAGGGACCAGCGGAGGCTGTTGTATACTTTATACAGTCCGACCCAGGCATTGGAGGTGAACTTGTATTTCAGAGCCGTGCTTTTCAGAAGACTCATTTCTGCAGCACTCAGTATGGTGGCCAGGTCAACATGGTAGGTGCGACAGTAAGATTGAGCATCAGTCCATGATTTCAGCTGCTTAACCAGATAGTACTTAATAGGGATGGACAGGACGAGAGGAACAATTCCTGTAAAACACAGATTATTAGAATTTTATTTTTATATATATAGTTCTAATGAACACAATATTCTATTTAATGACACATCTTGATGATCTGGATTCAAATCCTGTGGTTCTGCCAACTGTAAACACCATTTTATTGTTACATTTATGGTACTAGGTCTGAACCGAATATTAGAAAACTGAAATTATTATGACAAAAATGGCAACAAAAAAAAACATTTGGTGCTTAGCCAAATAAATATATTATAATTTAATATAATAACAAATAATATATTTAATGGCGGGTAATGGCGCAGCCAGGGGATGGAGGGTGTCCGGTTTGGTGATCTGAGGATCACGTCACTGCTGTTTGCAGACGATGTGGTCCTGTTAGCATCATTAGGCTGCGAAATTCAGCTCTTACTGGATCGGTTTGCAGCCGAGTATGAAGCGGCCGGGATGAAAATCAGCACCTCCAAATCTGAGGCCATGGTTCTCAGTCGGAAAAGGGTAGAGCGTTCTCTCTGGGTCAGGGATCAGATCTTGCCTCAAGTGGAGGAGTTGAAGTATCTCGGGGTCTTGTTCACCAGTGATGGTTAGATGGAGCGTGAGATTGACAGACGGATCAGCGCGGGGGTCAGCATTGATGCGGACCCTATACTGGTCTGTTGTGGTAAAGAAGGAGCCTGAGCCACAAGGCAAGGCTCTCGATTTACCAGTCAATCTATGTTCCGACCCTCACCTATGGTCATGAGCTTTGGGTACGGGTTCTCCGCAGGGTTGCTGGGCTCTCCCTTAGAGATAGGGTGAGAAGCTCGGTCATCCGGGAGAGACTCGGAGTGGAGCCGCTACTCCTCCGCATCGAAAGGAGCCAGTTGAGGTGGTTCGGGCATCTGGTAAGGATGCCTCCTGGGCGCCTTCCTAGGGTGGTGTTCCAGAGAAGTCCAGCTGGGAGGAGGCCCCGGGGAAGACCCTGGACACACTGGAGGGATTATATCTCTCAGCTGGTCTGGGAACGCCTCGGGGTTCCTCCAGTCGAGCTGGTGGAGGTGGCTGGGGCGAGGGAGGTCTGGGTCTCCCTACTTCGGTTGCTGCCCCCGCGACCCGAACCCCGGATAAACGGAAGATAATGGATGGATGGATGGATGGATAATATTTTTGTAGCGAGTAAGAATGTTGAAGTTTATCAGCATTTTACTTAATAAATAGAAAATGCTGTGTTTTGATAAAATATTTGAAAACAACTGTACATTTTAGGAATGCCATATCTACGGGTACCTTTACATTATGTAAATCTTAAATCGGCTGTGTTGAACTTTAAGGTTGGTGTGTGGCCTGAGTTCCCTGTTAAAGGGGTGGATATTATTCTGGGAAATGACTTAAGTGGAGGAAATGTTGAACATTGCACAGATTGTAGAACGGATAAACTGGCAGGCCGTCTACCTCATGTTTTTTCTGCTTGTGTTGTGACTCAGTAATCTCAGGCTAAATGCACTGAGGATGTCCTAGATCTGTCTGAGTAGTTTTTTGCAAATTTTTTTCCATGGTTGCTGAACCGGGCGGCAGGGTGGCTTAGTGGTTAGCACATTCGCCTCTCAGCGCTAGGGATTCCCGGTTCGAATCCCCATCTGGGTGGAGTTTCCATGTTCTCCCCTTGTCTGCGTGGGTTTCCTCTGGGTTCTCCGGTTTCCTCCCACAGTCCAAAAACATGGATCAATTCAATTGAGTTCTCCAAATTGCCCCATATAGAGTGTGTATGTGTGCGTGTCTGTGTGAGTGTGTGTCCAGCGATAGATTGACGCCCTGCCCTGGGTGCATCTGCCCAGCAGAAATGTTCTCCCCTGGATGTGCATGGGGAACCCCCCCCCCCCCCCCCGCGACCCTAATAGAGGATAAAGCGGAAGATGATGGATGGATGGATGGTTGGTTGTTGAACCATTAACTACATTGCTGAGTCATTGGGGGTGGGGGGGTGGTTTGTGGGTTGTGCATGCTTAGGTGTATTCAGTTCACGTACAGCACTGGCCCTACTGAGGCAGCGAGAGCTGAACAGGTCCTCCAGACTGGGCAGTGGACAGCCGGTGATCTTCTGGGCTGTGTTGATCACTCTCTGTAGTGCTCTCCTTTCTGCTGCTGAACAACTGTTGTGCCACGTTGAGATGCAGTATGTTAACACACTCTCAATGGCACAGCGGTAATAGAACACTAGCAGGTTCTCCTGAAGGTTATTTTTCCTAAGAACTCCTAAGAATTAGAGCCTCTGCTGTGCCTTCTTGACTGCAGCCATGGTGTTTGTGGTCCATCTTCAGAGATGTGTGCCCAGGAATGTGAAGGAAGGGACTCTTTCCACACAGTCCCCATTCATGAAGAGTGGTGGTGTGTCTGTGCATTTCCTTCGGAAGTTTATGATGACTTCTTTTGTTTTGGAGGAGTTCAGGGAGAGGTTGTTCTCTGCACACCACTCAGCCAGTCCCTGGACTTCATCTCTGTAGGCGGACTCATCTCCTCCAGATATGAGTCCTACCACAGCTGTGTCGTCTGCAAACTTGATGATGGTGTTGCTGGAATGGGTAGGGGTGCAGTCGTGTGTGTAGAGTGTGTAGAGAAGAGGACTCAACACGCAGCCCTGGGGAACTCCAGTGTTTAGTATTAAACTGGAGGAGTGATGGCGGCCTAATTTAACAGACTGAGTGCGATTTGATAAAAAATCCTTGATCCAAATGCAGATGGGGTGGGAAAATACTAAGTCTATTAGTTTGGTCACCAGTCTGCTGGGGATGGCCGTGTTAAAAGCTGAGCTAAAGTCAATGAAGAGCATTCTTACATAGCTCCCTTGGTGTTCCAGATGTGTTAGTGCTGTATGAAGAGCAGTGGTGATGGCATCCTCAGTGGACCTGCTGGTTCTGTAGGCAAACTGATGTGGGTCAAAGGTGGGTGGGAGGATGGCTCTAATGTGCTGTAGAACCAATCTCTCAAACACTTCATTATGATCGTTGAGAGTGCGACCGGGCGGTAGTCATTTAGGTCGCAGATGGTGTTTTTTTTTGGTAGCGGGATAATGGTGGCGGCTTTCAGGCATGGTGGGATGATGGATTGGGACAGGGACAGATTGAAGATTCTGGTGAAAACACCACAGAGCTGATCTGCACACATTTCAGCACCCTTCCTGTAACACCATCTGGGCCAGCAGCTTTTCTGGGGTTCACTGCTCTGAGTGCACGTCTCACCTCGTGCTCCTGTACCATGAGGCTATTGTTATTGGAGACTGAAGGAGGTCTTGTATTTGTCCCCACTGCTCCCACCTCATAGCGAGCAAAGAAACAATTCAGCTCTTCTCCAATGAAGCATCACCCTCTGCTGTCATGCAGTTTCTGAACCTGTGATTGGTGAGGTGCTGAATTCCCTGCCACACCTGACGTGGGTCGTTGGTGAAGTGGTCCTCGATCTTACTCTTGTAGGCAGTTTTGGCCTCCTTGATGCCTCTCTTCAGGTTGGATCTTGCCGTGTTGTATAAGGCTCTGTCACCAGACCTGAAGGCGATGTTACGCTCTCTGAGGAGAACTCTGACCTTTTTTGTCATCCAGGGCTTTTGATTTGGATAAACCCTAATGATCCTCTGTTACATTGTCCACACAGTTCTTGATGTAGCAGAGTACGGTTAATATGTACTCTTCCAGGTCCTGATCCTCAAAGATGTCCCAGTTGGTCCTTTCGAAACAGTCCTGTAGCTGTGAGGAAGCTCCTTCAGGCCATATCTGGACAGTCTTTATGATTGGTTGAGATTTTCTTTTGAGGGGGATGTATGCCGGAGTTGTTTTGTTATTAGAGAAGCAGGAGTGTCCAATTAAGTGTAGGGAAGTGTAGGGAAGGGACTTTTTGGTTTTGGAAATTTCTTTCCTTTGGCACTACCTTAACCCAAGTCGATACATAGTGCCTACTGTGAATGTATTCCTCTGTCATATATGATATGACTCTTTCTCTGTATTTGCACCAGTAAAGGTTTGTTCACACACTGGATTAACAGCTGTGATTGGCCTGATATTCTGAGCTACATAAATACACTTCGAAACACCCTTTTCCACGCACATGGGAAAACAGCCAGCTACTGCCCTTTCCTGAAGGTTTAGGGTCCTCAGTTTCGGTACAAGTTCATTTAAATTTGATTTGGCAGACATTAAATGACAGACATTAAGTGTTAACTGTAATAACAATCAATTAAGAACAAAGGGCAAAATAAAGTATAATTATCCTTATTAATATATTTTTTTTCATATTAAGGCATATCTATGGAAAACACCTAAAAACTAACGATAAAATAAATAGGTCTAAAAAATGTCATCTCTCACCTGTGAGAATCAGGAGGATGAGGAGCTTCTGCTCCATCACAGATGATACTGAATATTCACTACAGAATAAGAAACATAATTGTTAAGGTTTTCTTCTTCAGCGTATTATTCCCTTTAACAATGCTCATATACATATATACTTCAACTTTATCCTCTATTAGTGTCACAGCAGGGTTCCCCATGCCCATCCAGGGAAGAACGTTTCGGGCGCTGGGCAGATACACCCAGGACGGGGCGCCAATCTATCACTGGGCACACACTCTGGGCACTAGGGATTCCCGGTTTGAATCCCCATCTGGGTGTAGTTTCCATGTTCTCCCCGTGTCTGCATGGGTTTCCTCCGGGTTCTCCGGTTTCCCACAGTCCAAAAACATGGAACAAGTCAATTGAGTTCTCTAAAATTGCCCTATATAGAGTGTGTATGTGTGCATGTCTGTGTGAGTGAGTGTATGCCCAGCGATAGATTGGCGCCCTGTCCTGGGTGTATCTGCCCAGCGCCCGAAACTTTCTCCCCTGGATGGGCATGGGGAACCCCACCGCGACCCTGAGATAGGATAAAGAGGAAGATAATGAATGAATGAATGAATGAATATACAGTACAGACCAAAAGTGGACACACCTTCTCATTCAAAGAGTTTTCTTTATTTTCATGACTATGAAAATTGTAGATTTACACTGAAGGCATCAAAACTATGAATTAACACATGTGGAATTATATACCTAACAAAAAAGTTTGAAACAACTGAAAATATGTCTTATATTCTAGGTTCTTCAAAGTAGCCACCTTTTGCTTTGATTACTGCTTCCATCACTCTTGGCATTCTGTTGATAAGCTTCAAGAGGTAGTCATCTAAAATGGTTTTCCAACAGTCTTAGAGGAGTTCCTAGAGATGTTTAGCACTTGTTGGCCCTTTTGTCTTCACTCTGCCATCCAAATCTCCCCAAACCATGTCGATTGGGTTCAGGTCTGATGACTGTGGAAGCCAGGTCATCTGACGCAGCACCCCATCACTCTCTTTCTCAAATAGCCCTTACACAGCCTGGAGGTGTGTTTGGGGTCATTGTCCTGTTGAAAAATAAATGATGGTCCAACCAATGCAAACCGTATAGAATAGCATGCCGCTGCCCATCACACCTCCTCCACCATGCTTTATGGTGGAACCAGCCATATGGAGTCCATCCGTTCCCCTTTTCTGCGTCGCAGAAAGACACTGTAGTTGGAACCAAAGATCTCAAATTTGGACTCATCAGACGAAAGCACAGATTTCCACTGGTCTAATCGTGGTGACTCGTGGTCTTCCTTTCCTGGGGCGGTTCTCATGTGAGCCAGTTTCTTTGTTGCGCTTGATGGTTTTTGCAACTGCACTGGGGGACATTTTCAAAGTTTTCCCAATTTTTCGGACTGACTGGCCTTCATTTCTTAAAGTAATGATGGCCACTCGTGTTTCTTTCCTTCTATTCTAACAGTGTATTCAGTATAACAGTGTAGGACTATCAGCTGTGGACTGTGTCCACCTTCTGCACAACACAAGTGATGGTCCCAACCCCATTTATAAGGCAAGAAATCCCACTTATTAAACCTGACAGGGCACACCTCTTGAAGCCCATCAACAGAATGCCAAGAGTGTGCGAAACAGTAATCAAAGCAAAAGGTGGGTACTTTGAAGAACCTAGAATATAAGACATATTTTCAGTTGTTTTACAATTTTTTGTTAGGTATATAATTCCACGTGTTAATTCATAGTTTTGAAACCTCCAGGGTGAATCTACAATTTTCATAGTCATGAAAATAAGGAAAACGCTTTGAATGATAAGTTGTATCTTTTGGTCAAAGTGACATGTACAGTATATCAGACAGACATCCATCTTTCTGTCTGTATGATATAAAATAATATATAATATATTTTGTAATGTTAAACATAGAACTAATAGATGTCAAACAGAAAATCAAATGTACAGTCATAAATAAAAGAAACAAGTAGATGAATTCAGGTTTAAGTATTTTGTGATTCATCAGAATAATAAAGGAAATTCATCTGGTGGTTTAAAAAGGTTTCAGGTTCACACATGAAAACATTTCTTTCCACAATACTGAAATGTACCTTAAATTTGAAGGCTGATCCTAGTTCAGTTCTTTGCCGAATGTCAAGAGCCAAAGCATCCTGTTCTAGTCATAGTCTAGACTCCATATGTAAATAGCACTTAATTTACCTGATCCTTAAAAAAACACACCTCATCATATGATGATGATGTGCGTCTCAGTTGTCTCATGTGATTTTATTTCCTCCTTCATTGCATTTTTCCATTGTATGGATTTTGAGGACATTATGGCATCCTGGTAGCATTGAGGGGTATCGCATACCACTCTGTAACAAGAGTCAATACAAACGTTTGAATTGTCTTCAGTGTCCCCTATTTCAAATTCCTGAAAGTGAGCAGGTTACTCCCATTTCTACATGGGTTCCTTTTGTTAACTGTTTCATGAACAGTCTGCTCAGGTAATGATTCAGTACTATCACATTCAGATTAACTGGCACCTTCACATACAACTTTTTTATTATTGATTTTGATTGATTTTGGTCAGCAGTTGTAACCTCTGGTACCCTAACTGGTAGTAGCACACTGTAATCAACATCTGAGTAACTCATCTGGGTTCCCTCCTCTCAATATGCTTTGTTCTTTGTTCTTTAATGTAATAAATCAGGTAGGCTAAACTATTTTTCTCGTAACCAATGAAGATTCCCTGTTCACACCGGGGTCCAAATCTGTCCCTTTTCTGCTTGTATGGGATACACACAGTCCCAAATTGGGTGTATCCCATACAAACATATGGTGTTTTCTTGGTTCTCATATTGGAACACCTGCTGCCATTTGCAAGGCATAACTCCATACGTGAACATGCAAACCACTTTCAATAAGTAGGCATCTACTCAGATTACAAAGTGTTTTCCATCCTTTCTCTGCCATGCTGTTTTGGTGAGGGGAGAACGGTGTGGATGAGGGCATCTCTCAGCTTGTTTGCCTTCACTGTCTCAGCTGTTCCTCATCACTGGGCATCCCACAGCACTGGGCATCCCACAGCTGAATTTATTGAATGGTTGTCCGGTTTGAATGAGCAGTCAAACTGATGAACTTCTTTATTCTATAATTGATGTGTGATGTTACGCTACTATACACCATGATGCTGTTCATCTTTACCTTGTTAAGGCTTCCATTGTGGGGTGTTTTTTCTGTCTTTTCTTTTTTAGCAATGCTTTGTTTTAAAAATGTGATCTATGTTGTGATCCTCTTCTTTAAACACTTTTCTGGCACTGTCCTGGTCTTTTCTACTGCAAATGGACTCGTGCGTGTGTGATTGGTTCATAAGGTACAAACAGTACAATGCAAAATACCCAAAAGGCAAATTCGTACCACAAAATACATATACATTTTAACAATCATAAACAATCTTACTCAGTACTTCAACCTCAAACAGTATTTCAGACAACTGGAACTATGAACAGCATTATTCAGCACTTCCTACAATAGTTACAATAGTTCCTTTTGTAAAACTGCCATGTGGTTCTACAGGAGATTCCGTATCCTGAATGTAACCTGACCCTAGAACATTAGCTCCAGCAACTGAACCACTGAACTGACCTCATTAAATATATTATTCATATTATGTGATATATCATTATACACAAGGTTTCTCTTAGAACTAATGTTCTGTGAGAGTGAATAAAAGCTGATAAAAATAAAATAATGTCTAATAAATAAAGTCACACAGATCAATCCATCTGTCTGATATAAAATACTAATATATTTGTAACATTAAACATAGAACTAAAAGATGTCAAACAGTAGATAATTAAGTAAAATAAACAAGTAAATGAATTCAGGTATTTTGTGATTCATCAGAATAATATAGGAAATTCCTCTGCCAGTTTAAAAAGGTTTCAAGTTCACACATAAAAACATTTCTTTCCAATACACTAAAATGTACCTGAAGTTTGAATGCTGATCATAGTTCAGTTCTTGACTGAATGTCAAGAGCTAAAGAATTTTGTTCTAGTCATAGTCCAGACTCCATATGCAAATAACATCCAATTTACCTGATCCTTAGGACTTTAATTTACATAAACCATTGGAGATGTACAAATGCAGAACACACCCAGTCAAATACTGACCAACTGAAAGTGAAGAAATCAATGAGTTTGAGTTGATGATGTGCTTGATGATGGTTTGATCAACTGCGTCCTCTGACGTACCTCTGACATGAGACTCTGAGAATACAATTTTTCTTTCAATTGATATGAAATCTCTCCATTAAACCTGTTTTCTGCTTGTTGGTGAGCAGGAAATGAACCATAATATGTTCTGACTGACGCGGCAATGTACAAAGAACAGGTGATTAATTACATTTTTAAAGTTAATTTATTCATTCATTCATTATCTTCCGCTTTATCCTATATTAGGGTCACGGGGGGGTTCCCCATGCCCATCCAGGGGAGAAGGTTTCGGGCGCTGGGCAGATACATCCAGGACAGGGCGCCAGTCTATCGCTGGGCACACACTCACACACACAGACACGCACCCAAACACACTCTACATGGGGCAATTTGGAGAACTCAATTGACTTGATCCATGTTTTTGGACTGTGGGAGGAAACCGGAGAACCCGGAGGAAACCCACGCGGACACGGGGAGAACATGGAAACTCCACCCAGATGTGGATTCAAACCGGGAAACCCTAGTGCTGAAAGGCGAACGTGCTAACCACTAAGCCACCGTGCATTTTTAAAGTTTGTTCTAAAATTTATTTTGCTCTTGGAAGAGAGATTACATTTCAACAGAAAATACCTTTTAAAGTAATGAAAGAATAAATAACAGTAATATAATATTTTTATTTTACTGATTATTTCTTTGTTAGAATCATCTATGTGGTTTCATTAAAACATCAACATTAAAACATCGTTTTAATTCCCCCCCCCCCCCCCCCCCCCCCCCCCGAAGTATGCACAAACTTGTCTGATTTTTAACACACCTGAATGATATCAAGCAAAATACTTTTAAATTCTTTTTTAAAAACCACCCCTATATCGTGTTAAATTACTTTATCCTAAATTAATATTGCATGTGAAGTATAAAATTAATTAATTACCACTAATATGTTAATGAATGGGCAGCACGGTGGCTTAGTGGTTAGCATGTTCGCCTCTCAGCGCTAGGGATTCCCTGTCGAATCCCAATCTGTTCACACAGGTACACATAGGACATCTGATTGTGTACTTGAGTGATTGGAATGGTATAATTCTACACATTAAAACTCTTTAAGAGGAAAGTTAAAGCTAATCCAGTTAAAATAATGGACTCTGTTCTGAGGTGGTACATCAGCTCAGGTTTATGTCATGTGTAGAAATGAGGTAACTTATGCTTTACTGAAGGAATAATAATTGTGTATTATTAAATATTAATACCATTAATTAATATCATTAATGTCATGTTTGGTATTTATAAAACCCTCCTGTAAAGGTGGTTACTTTTTTTAGAATGTACATGATGCTGTGGAGTATCATACAGTAGATTGAAACCAGGTGCAGGTTTCTGACACATATGGTTTCTTTATAAACCTGTGATACCCAGGGTTTAATATGCAAATGCCCAAAGGTCATGATAACATCTCCAACAGAGAGAAAGGCTTTAATGTGTAAGAGTGTACCTTGCAGCTTATTAACACTGTTATATTAATGGATTCAATCTGTATCCCATGATGTCACTTTCAGTTAAAGGTGAAGGAATCCAAACACTGGACATATATAAGTAGCTATTATTCAAGACAATAAAGGTTCCCTACAAATGCAGATACTATACGTACTTATAACGAAAAGTATACAATCACACACATCCATCCATCTATCCATCCATTATCTTCCGCTTTATCGTATACTAGGGTCATGGGGGGTGGGGTGGATTGAAGGGGAACCCCATGCCCATCCAGGGGAGAACATCTCGGGCTCTGGGCAGATACACCCAGGAAAGGGCGCCAATCCATCGCTTGGCCAATTACACGTGATGAAAATTTTTTTTTTTATAAATATAAGACATATATAATTTGTCACTTTTATTTTAAGCACCAACAATAGTTTAAACAGGAGTTTAACAAAACAGCTCGAATATATACATGGGCAGTGTGATGGTGGCGCTTGAGGGACGGCGGACCGTGTGGGCGGGGAAGCGGAGGTTCCAGTGACCAAGGTTGGAGGGAGGCACAGAAGGCACCTGCCGCCAGAGTGCCGAGGACACTTTTGTGTGGCTTTCGGCGCCAGAGGACCAGGATGGAAGAGAGATTCCAACAAAACGCAACAGGACTGGTGTAATATTAAACCTTAAAGTGGACTAGTATTAATAAGACATACCAAAACATAAAATAACCAAACCACAAATACAATTCACATCAACCAAAATAAACCATCAGACACAATAATAGCTCTTAATAGGTTTCAGTACTTGTCACACGGTCTCTATAATCTGTGGATCATTATTAATTCACACAGGTCAGTTAACTTTTATAGACCAATCATACGGCTGTGATTTTAATACAACATTACTATTACATTTACCCCATGAATGATAAAATACATTAGTATCATAACCAACTCTAAAACCGAGGGAAGGATATAAAAGTGGCTAGCTCAGATCTTCCACCAAGATTTGGCATGACCTTAAAACAAACACACTCATTTACATTTGGCAGATGCAGGAGACTTACCGTATTCAAACTTGGCTAAGAGTCAGGACACAGAGTTAACACACAGCACCCTGGAGCAGTGAGGGTTAAGGGTCTTGCTCAAGGACCCACAGTGGACTTGTTTTGATATGAACCCTCAACTTTATGATTGATAGTTCATAACCCTAGCCTATTACACCCATACATAATCCCATACACTCATAAATAAGATCAAAAAGAAAATGTTAAAAATCCAATTGGACATGCGCTACCTGTTAGCATTAACTAAATGCTTTGGATTAGCCATGTTAAGAAAGGCCCAACACAACCTCAAGGCCTACACAAAGCCAAAAGCTTTCATTCATTCATTATCTTCCGCTTTATCTTATATTAGGGTCGCGGTGGGGTTCCCCATGCCCATCCAGGGGATAACATTTCGGGTGCTGGGCAGATACACCCAGGACAGGGCGCCAATCTATCGCTGGGCAAACACTCACTCACACAGACACGCACGCATACACACTTTTTATGGGGCAATTTGGAGAACTCAATTGACTTGATCCATGTTTTTGGACTGTGGGAGGAAACCGGAGAACCCGGAGGAAACCCACACAGACACGGGGAGAACATGGAAACTCCACCCAGATGGGGATTCGAACCGAGAATCCCTAGTGCTGAGAGGCGAACGTGCTAACCACTAAGCCACCGTGCCGCCGCCAAAAGCTTTCAATATTTAAAATAAAACATATATCCAGTTTAATAGCAAACACTATTAAAATGAAATGTGATGGGAAAAAATCAACCTTTAAAACTAGTCCATACATTTTAAAAATTTTATTACAAAGTAGTTCATTCATTCATTATCTTCCACTTTATCCTATATTAGGGTCGCTGGGGGGTTCCCCATGCCCATCCAGGGGAGAATGTTTCAGGCGCAGGGCAGATACACCCAGGACAGGACGCCAATCCATCGCTGGGCACACACACTCAGTCACACTCTATATGGGGCAATTTTGGAGAACTCAATTGACTTGATCCATGTTTTTGGACTGTGGGAGGAAACCAGAGAAACCGGTGGAAACCCACGCGGACACAGGGAAAACATAGAAACTCCACCCAGATGGGGATTCGAACCGGGAATCCCTAGCGCTGAGAGGCAAACATGCTAACCACTAAGGCACCGTGCCGCCCTATTACAAAGTAGTTTAAAAGATATTAAAACTATTGCAATAAGGCTCTGCTACAGCATGTTAAAATGGGCATTGAGCAAAGTTCTGAGATATGGGACTAGTATTTATACATCCTTTAGGAATATTAATCTAAAGCCACGTCTTATATGTTTTTTAATATATTCAGAGTCATCATGTAGGCCTGTCCTTGGGTAGTACAGTATTAGACAAAATAAAGGCACATATGGCTCCAGACAGATTTGCATTAAAAACATTACTGGGACATTACAAAAATATGTTTTTATACTTGCAGACATACATTCATCTAACTGGAATCAATCCACTAACTCAGTGGTTCTAAAACATTTCAGATGAAGTAGCACTCATCATCAAACCAAAACTTTTTAAGTATTTTTTAAGTATTTAAGTATGTTTTTCATCACTCAACAACATATGGCAAACAACAATTAGGTGTGAGTGTGTATTAAAGCAATAAGATATGAGAGGGCACAGCATTAGTGTCAATATATCACAAAAAAAGTTACTCCTCTGGTGGGTTTACACCAGGTTCTCCAGTTTCCTCCCACAGTCCAATAACATGTATCAAAGGTAAATTTCATGCTCTAAATTGCCCTAGTTTGTGTGTGAATGTGTGCCCAGTGATGGATTGTTGTCCTGTTCTCGGTGTATCTGTACAGCACCCAAAACATTCTCCCCTGTATGGGCATGGGGAACCCCCCTTCACAACCCTAGTAGAGGATAATGCGGAAGGTAATGAAAGAATACACAATCTTGAACGCCTTATTTCTTTCATAAAATTCTTACAAACACTTTAATAAAAAACAAGGTTTGATTCATAAATGCATTTATTGAAAGCAAAATTGCATTATACTGGACTTTTAAGATGTAATATTTAGTCCGTTCTTTAAAAAAAAGCATTGATCATGTTTCCGGTTTCTCTAACAATCAAATACAAACCCATCCATCCATTGGCCCAAAATGTTCTCCCCTGGATGGGCATGGGGAACACCTCCCGCGACCCTAGTAGAGTGCTAACCACTAAGCCACCGTGCCGCCTTAAATACAAACCCAAATTGGCAAAATTACAACACGTAGAATGCCTTGTATATCCATACCATTATCTATCATAACGCATTGTGCTACTTTGCGTACCACCAGTGCTTTACACTCCACCCCTTTTATTAATTTTTGATATCAATAAAATTATAGACATTATTTTACATCAAAACCACAAATCCATGGTTCAATGTTATCACTAATGTGTAAATAGTCTATGTAGAGATGTATATAGAGTGTGTGTGTTTTTTCTGGTTTTATATATATTACTATATTTACATGTTTCTATGACAATAAAAGCTTTGAATCTTTGTATAAAGAAATATAGGCTGGATATAAGATGGACGCGTGGGGGAAGTGGTGGTTCGTGTGTCTGGCGCCTCTGCCAATGGAGGAAATAGATGTCTATCTATTCGGTTTTATGATCATGGGAATTGTGCTGATTGGATTAGGCTTTGCCCTGGTGTATCAGGAATTGAAGAGTTGGATCAGTGGTCAAGACCCCCCAGAAACTACCCTACATAATTAATGTGTCAGGCAGAGAAATAGGAACTAGGGCTGGAGCAACTATGTAATCCATTACGAAAATACGTCGATTTGCATAACTTGCGTCGACAAAATGGCAACACCCTACAAAAGAGATCCAGAGCGCAGGAGCTAAAAATCGCCTGTATGCATCTAAAGTGTGGGAGCACTTCACACATAAACACAGTTAAGTTTTATAGACCAATCATACAGCTGTCATTTTAATATAACATTGCTAAATGATAAAATACATTAGTATCAGAACAAACTCTAAAACAGAGGGAAGGTAATAAAAGTGGCTAGCTCAGATCTTCCACCACGATTTGGCATGACCTTAAAACAAACACACTCATTTACATTTGGCAGGCGCAGTATCCAAACTTGATTAGGAGTAAGAACACAGGGTCAACACACAGCACCCTGGAGCAGTGAGGGTTAAAGGTCTTTTTCAAGGACCCACAGTGGACTTGCTTTGATTTGAACCCTCAACCTTCTGATTGACCCTAACCACTGAACTATTACACCAATACATAATCCCATACAGCAGTGCTTCTCAAATGTTGGGGCGCGCCCCCCTGGGGGGGCGCAGTGCGATGCCTGGAGGGGCGCATAACAAGAAATCACAGAGCAAGTGATATTAAGTGTACTGAATAAACCCTCAAGAGACAACATGGAGAAATATTTAACAGGGACGAGGAGAGAAAGGCGGAGAGAGACGAAGATAATGAGAGCAACAAAATCCACCGAAAACTAAATGTCGAAGGGAATGTAGCGCTTGGCTTCACTGTAACTGTAACTTCACTGTAACGAAGGTGGGAGACAAAGAAAGACCGGCGTGTCTTTAAATGTTGGCAGCGGACAGCGTGAAGCCAAATAAATGAAGGCGTCACTTAAAGACATTACACCCAATCACACTGATAACCGCTTGAGTTTTTTAATCGTAAACGTGACGCGCATAACCAGCAAATATTAACGCTTTATGAAAGCTACTACAGAAAAGCTGTGCGCTGCAAAACGGACGCGTTGGAGTCATTAGTTCTGACTTCCTCAAAAAAAAAAAAAAAACAGCACAAATTGTCGTATTCATTTTTGTTTTGTAGGTTAAAGTGTTGATAAATTGTGCTCCTGAATTAATGTTGCTGATGAATTTGAATTTATTATTATTTATTGATTTTATTTCATTTCATTTTTCAGTATCAAATGCAGTCAGTTCAAAAACGTTTCACCTTAAAATAAGGATTTTATTCGTTTCTGTTACAAAGTTAATCAAATTATTCTTTGTTCTAAGTTGATCTATATTTCTTTCTTTTTTGTATTCTTTATTGTTAATAAGGATACATTGTTATAAAAGAGGTGTAATTATAACAAATTTATAGACAAATCATACTACAGTGGGCGTGTAAAAATAATTTATACCATTTTTGATAAATTTGGGGGGATAAATCATGTGGGGGGGGTGTGAGTGTGCGTGTGTGTGTGTGGGGGGGAAGGCGCAAAATGTTTTCTTCTTCCTAGGGGGGGCTTTACAGAAAATAATTGAGAATCACTGCCATACACTCATAAATAAGATCAAAAAGAAAATGTTAAAAATCCAATTGGACATGCGCTACCTGTTAGCATGCACTAACTGCTTTGGATTAGCCATTTTAAGAAAGGCCCAACACAACCTCAAGGCCTACACAAAGCCAAAAAGCTTTAAATATTTAAAATAAAAACATATATCCAGTTTAATAGCAAACACTGTGATGGTAAAAATCAACCTGTGAAACAAGTCCATACATTTTGAAAATTTTATAAGACTATTTTAATAAGGTTCTGCTGTAGCATGTTAAAATGGGAAATGAGCAAAAGTCTAAGATATGGGACTGGTATTTATACATCCTTTAGGAATATTAATCTAAAACCATGTGTCATAAATTTTTGAATATATTCAGAGTCGTCACGTAGGCCTGTCCTTGGTTAGTAGAGTATTAGACAAAATAAAGTCACACATGGCTCCAGACAGATACGCATTAAAAACATTAAGGATTCAAGGATTCAAGGAGGCGGCACGGTGGCTTAGTGGTTAGCACGTTTGCCTCTCAGCATTAGGGATTCCCGGTTTGAATCCCAATCTGGGTTGAGTTTCCATGTTCTCCCTGTGTCCACGTGGGTTTCCTCCAGGTTCTCCCGCAGTCCAAAAATATGGATCAAGGTCAATTGAGTTCTCCAAATTACCCCAAATAGAGTGTGTTTGTCTGTGTGAGTGAGTGTGTGCCCAGCGATAGATTGGCGCCCTGTCCTGGATGTATATGCCCAGCACCCGAAACGTTCTCCCCTGGAACCTAGTAGAGGATAAAGCGGAAGATAATGAATGGATGGATTCAAGGAGACTTTATTGTCATTTACATAATATGTGGTACATGAAATGTAAACGGAATTGCGTTTCAAGGGCCCAATTTACCCTAAGAAGAATTTTATTTTTTTTTTCATTTAAATATTACATTACAAAAAAATTTATAATAATAAAATACAGTTAATACATAAAATATATTTTTTAACATTTAAACATAGCAGCGTTATAATAAAATGTAAATATAAAATATAGCAGCCGTGAAATATTGTCTGTTGAAAAGAGTTGTAGTGTCACAGTGTTTATTAAGATTGTCTGTTGTTTTACGTGATATTTAAGAGTCTTACAGCTTCCAGTATGAAGCTGTTTCTCAGTCTTGTTGTTTTGCACTCAAAGAACAACGAAATGTTAAGACAACGTATGACATCTTTTTCAGATCCACTGTAGGCTGAACATCTTAAGATGTGTTCACAGGAAAAATAAGATAAAAAGATAAGAATACTGTTATCTTTTACATGTTGGCAGAAAAAAATTACAACCTTACAAACATTAGCTTTACCATTATACCAGATTATATTGGATTATATGAATGAAATCACATTTTAAAAAATATTTAAAATATAATTAAATGTAGAACCTTCACTGGTCCAGAGTTCATGTAAAAAAAATAGCCATCTAAAAGTGGTTCCAGTTTGGTTTCATTGGTCCTGGAATGTCCTAGAGTGGCCTTCTCAGTCACCTGATCTCAACCCGATTCAAAGTCTTTGGTGGAATTTAAAGAAGGCAAACCAAATTTTGACCAATTGTGTGAGTTTGACAGCCCTGATTTCACCAACCAGTAAATTGATAAATAAATTTATCACAGTGCTGCCTTAATCACCTTCATGTTAAGCCGTCTAATTTAATATGTAGTAAAACATGTAACTACCACCATGAGCAGTTTATATTTTATTTTTATTTTATAGTTATTATCTCTATAAGGACATTAAGATTGTACGTTTTTCCTAAAGTTCCAAAGCTTCCAAAGTTGAAAAGTTAATTAGATGTTTAAAGTGTTTCTCAAAGTGTCAAGGACCATGAAGCATGAAGCTTGAACCATATGCTCTCTTCGAAACTGAATGCAGGCAATGAGGTTTGTGTTCTGTTTGCATATTATTTGTGTTTATGTAAAGTTCATTGCCTTTTAAGTATTAGAGTGAATTAATATACACTTTCGTGGATATGTCTAAGTCAAGATGTAAATTCATGTGGTTAAAAAGTAAAGGGTCACTCTTTAAACTGAGAGTTAATCCAAACAGAATAAGTAGCACTAATAGTTTGCAATGCAGAAAGTGTTCATTGAACATTTGTTTGGGTTATTTATGTAACAGTTCTCACGTTTAGGTATAAGTTTAAGAAAATAGGTTTAATAATAAACCTAATCAGGGTGGCACGGTGGCTTAGTGGTTAGCACGTTCGACTCCCAGCGCTAGGGATTCCCGGTTTGAAACCTGGGTGGAATTTCCATGTTGTCCGCGTGGGTTTCCTCCAGGTTCTCCGGTTTCCTCCCACAGTCCAAAAACACGGATGAAGGTAAATTAAATTCTCCAAATTGCCCCATATAGAGTGTGTGTCTGTCTGAGTGAGTGTGTGCCCAGCAATAGATTGACGCCCTATCCTGGGTGTATCTACCCAGCACCCGAAACGTTCTCCCCTGGATGGGCATGGGGAACCCCGCGACTCTAGTAGAGGATCAAACGGAAGATAATGGATGGATGAATAAACCTAATCAGTGTTGTCAGGACCAGTTGTGCTGTCATCTTTATATCGGAGAGCTGCAAAGTAGAGCTGTGCGGATCGATACAAATATCGATAATATCGATACCAACGCTGGTATTGGTATTGAACAATACTTGCGTAAAAAGATCGATACTCAAGTTTTTTGTGTGTGAAAATTCCTTCTTTATTGTTTTGCCTAAGAACAATTCTATTTGAAAAAAAGAAACAAAGAAAGAAAAAACTGTCTAGTGAGGGGAGCATTTTTACTTTATATTCGTATTGTCGTTTCTCCTTTTGTACCTCAAAAATATATATTTTCCTCACGTTAAAGCAATCTTTGTTTTATTACTGTTCCATTGTTTCTAAACAAAGATGTCGATTGGGATACATTATTTTGTTGTCACCTACAATGTTTGGCGAAATTCTATACTAGGTCTTTTGGATCAATGAATCTTAAATATTGGTATCGGTATCGAATATCGCGATATTGGCCCTGTATTTACTTGGTATCGGATCGATACCAAAATTTTTGGTATCGCACAGCTCTACTGCAAAGCGATTTCTTTTCAAACTCAAACAGTAGGTGGCAGTATTGCACTAAAGCTGAATCCCAACCGCAAAATTAAAAAAGAAGAAAAAGTGCCGCAGCAGTTCGTGTGTTTGAAGCTCCATGCGATTTAATTCAAAGACGTTCTTTTATTATCATCAGATCAAATCCAGTTCATTGCTGAAGGTGAGATTCTTTATTAAACTTATTAAAGCTTTATACTGTGTGTGGATGTTCAGCATGAAAATCAGACTGATAGAAGGTGGATTTCTTGAAGATCTGGTTCTAGATCAGAGGTTCTCAACTGTTCTCATCCCGGGAACCCACATGTTCTCACGGTCATTAATTTCTCCTTCATGTGCACGTCGGGTGGGTGGTTTCTCCAGATGATACGCATTCAGGTGTTTTTTATAGAAAGTAATATATATAAAACAAAATAACATCGTAGGTTTGTTACATCGTTTGGCTAATAAAGTGTTTTGGAGCACAGATGTTGCAAAATAACATAGGCGTTATTGTAGATGTATAAAAAAATAACGTTTTTATTATAATAACCCTATAAATTGTAGCTTATTATCCATTCATTATCTTCCGCTTTATTCCCTATTAGGGTCGCGGGGAGGTTCCCCATGCCCATCCAGAGGAGAACGTTCTGGCGCTGGGCAGATACACCCAGGACAGAGTGCCAATCTATTACTGGGCACACACTCACTCACACAAACACTATATGCGGCAGTTTGGAGAATTCAATAGACCTTGATCCATGTTTTTGGACTGTGGGAGGAAACCAGAGAACCCGGAGGAAACACAGGGATAACATGGAACCTGGAGAGAACAGGAACCTGGAGAGAACCCACGCAGGGAGAACATGGAAACTCCAGCCAGAGAGGGATTCGAACCAGGAATCCCTAGCGCTGAGAGGAGAACATGGCCACCATGCCACCTGTGAACAAATGTTTTGAAATTTTATACATATATATATATATATATATATATATATATATATATATATATATATATATATTTATATTTATTCATTCATTATCTTCCACTTTGTCCTATATTAGGGTCGCAGGAGGTTCCCCATGCCCATCCAGGGAAGAACGTTTTGGGCGCTGGGCAGATAGGGCGGCAATCTATCGCTGGGCACACACTCACACAGACACGCACACATACGCACACTATATGGGGCAATTTGGAGAACTCAATTGACTTGATCCATGTTTTTGGACTGTGGGAGGAACCCGGAGGAAACCCACGCAGACACGGGGAGAACATGGAAACTCCACCCAGATGGGGATTCGAACCGGGAATCCCTAGTGCTGAGAGGCGAACGTGCTGCATATAAATATATGCAAAAGTTTGGGCACCCCTATTAATCTTAATCATTTTTAGTTCTAAATATTTGGGTGTTTACAACAGCCTTTTCAGTTTGATGTATCTAATAACTGATGGACACAGTAATTTTTCAGGATTGAAATGAGGTTTATTGTACTAACAGAAAATGTGCAATATGCATTAAACCAAAATTTGACAGGTGCAAAAGTATGGGGGTACCCTTATCATTTTATTGATTTGAATACTCCTAGGCGGCAGGGTGGCTTAGTGGTTAGCACATTCGCCTCTCAGGGCTAGGGATTCCCGGTTCAAATCCCCATCTGGGTGGAGTTTCCATGTTCTCCCTGTGTTTGCGTGTGTTTCCTCCGGGTTCTCCGGTTTCCTCCCACAGTCCAAAAACATGGATCAAGTCAATTGAATTCTCCAAATTGCCCCATATAAAGTGTGTCTGTGTTAGTGAGTGTGTGCCCAGCGATGGATTGGCGCCCTGTCCTGGGTCTATCTGCCCATCGCCCGAGACGTTCTCCCCTGGATGGGCATAGGGAACCCCACCGCGACCATAATGGAGGATGAAGCGGGAGATAATGAATGAATGAATACTCCTAACTACTTTTTACTGACTTACTGAAGCACAAAATTGGTTTTGTAACCTTATTGACCTTTGAACTCCATAGCCAGGTGTATCCAATCATGAGTAAAGGTGTTTTAGGTGGCTAATTGCAAGTTGTTCTCCTATTTGAATCTCTTCTGAAGAGTGGCATCATGGGCTCCTCAAAACAACTCTCAAATTATCTGAAAACAAAGATTGTTCAACATAGTTGCTCAGGGGAAGGATACAAACAGTTGTCTCAGAGATTTAACCTGTCAGTTTCCACTGTTAGGAACATAGTAAGGAAATAAAAGACCACAGGGACAAGCCCAGAAGCAGCAGGCCAAGAATAATATCAGAAAGGCAGAGGAGAAGAATGGTGAGAACAGTCAAGGACAATCCACAGACCACCTCCAAAGAGCTGCAGCATCATCTTGCTGCAGGTGGTGTCACTGTGCATCGGTCAACAATACAGCGCACTTTGCACAAGGAGAAGCTGTATGAGAGAGTGATGCGAAAGAAGCTGTTTCTGCAAGCACGCCACAAACAGAGTCGCCTGAGGTATGCAAAAGCACATTTGGACAAGCCAGCTTCACTTTGGAAGAAGGTCCTGTGGACTGATGAAACAAAGATTGAGTTGTTTGGTCATACATAAATGAGTTGTGCATGGTGTCAAGAAACACAGCGTTCCAAGAAAAACATGCTGTTAAAATTCAAATGCTGTTGATATCCAAGATGCTGACAAACACAGAATTTGACCCACTGGATTTATTTTTTTACAAGCTATGCGTGACCCACCATTTGAGCACCCCTGTTCTAGATGATATTGATTGATGTGAATCTGCTGTAGTCAGAAATAATAAAGTATAAAACACCATCTCTCTCATAACTCTGGAGTAAACAAACACAATGCAGTGAGCTTTATTCAGTAAAACAACAAAAAACATTTCATTCATTGTGGCTGTTCTTCTGATCAAGGTCGTGGGGTGATGGATCCTATCCCAGCTCTCTTAAAACTAAAGGAGGAGGAACACCCTGGACCTGTTAGCAGTCTAGGTGAGCTCATTTCCCACGATGCCACCACACCACCACAAACTACACAAAGAGAAAAGCATTAAACAAAAACTGACCTTTAACATTTTACACAATATTTAGTAATTAACTTCAAATAAAATTACTAAATTAAAATCAATAAAGTAAATACAACATATTCAACTTTACATCGCGTGAGGAATGTGATTGGAAAAAAATCTGTTAATTAGTGATTCTAATTAGCAAACACTTACATTTATTCATTCATTTATTTTATTTTTTTTTCTGCTTAATCCTATACTAGGGTCACGAGGGGAGGCGGGGGAACGTTTCAGCGCTGGCCAGATACACCCAAGACATGGCGCCAATCTATCCACACTCTATATGGGGTGGTTTAAAGCATCCAGTTTACATTGAATCCATGTTTTTGGACTGTGGGAGGAAACCGGAGAACCCGGTAAAAGCCCACGTGGAGAAGGGGAAAACATGGAAACTCCTCCCAGATTGGAATTTAAACCGGGAATCCCTAGTGCTGAGAAGCAACAAACACATGTTTTATAAAATTAAATGGTAGAAAAACAAGATGACTCAGGAATATGTTTAATAATGTGAGAACATTTACACACACACACACACATAACTGATTTTTGTGTCTTATCAGGACTCTACATGCCAAACCAGTAAAAATGTGGTTTAGAGGGACCCACCTTTCCCCTTACTTTAAAACGATTTTGGAAACATCAAAAAATTTGTTTCCTAATAGAGAATTCAAATATCATTTTAGTTTTCTTTTACACAAAATAAAACACTTAATATTTCAGTCTGACATTATGCTGGTGTATGAGGACATGCTCCGAATCTCCCGCTTACAGCAAGAATATGGTCTATGTGAACTTACCCGCTTTACTAGGATACTGAGTTAACAACACACACAGACAGACATTTACTGTATTTGGAGGACAACAATGCTTTACTGGTTCATGACTGTACACAAACAAACATGACTGCTTGGTGCACTGTCAAGACAAGCATTAAAGCAGAACAGCTTTGCAGAACAGCATCTACACATAGTCACTTCAGTGACTTCAGATTAACACAATGAATGAACAATATTCTTCAAAGAAAAAGCCATCTTTAAAATAGCTACTAGGCTGCTGTATTAAAAAAAAATAATAAAATCACTTATCCCAAATAAAATAATCTACAAAATTAAATCAAAACTTCGGCAGCTCTCTTAAACATTAGTTAGACTGGGTTTTTCTTTTATATGTGTCTATTTTGAACAAAATCTTTTTTTATATATAGTTCGTCTTGCCAACACAGGATGCTCAGCATCCCTGCACTGCTGACATTCTGCCAAGGTGGCCAGTATTCCTTTTGTTACATGAGACTTAAAATGTTTCATAACAGCCATCACTTCCTGTTTACACCACACTGTTTTTCTTTTTTGGGTTTTTAATCTCGGTGGCAACAGTGCACACTGTCAAAAAAAAAAAAAAAAAAGTTACCAAGGTTTGCATTTTGCATTATAAGCTAAATGCTATAACATTATAAACTCTGTGTTTTCTGTAAGCCTGTAAAAAAGGAATTGCATTGTATGAATCATCTGAAATTGTAGCTGTAAGTACATCTAAACTGATAAGTGGATGTGATGCAAATGACAACAATATAAAATGTAATGGAATTCACGAAGAGACATTAATAGAGATCTTATACAAAACAATATTTAAATATTAGCAAAGTGTGACTTGATACTGTATATTCTCAAAAAAAAAAAAATTCATAGAAACGTATGACATTTAGTTTTGTGAAACACACCAATGGGTTCTTGGGCACTCATGGCATCAACCACATCTTCAGATTCACTTCCATCATGGTCATCAACTGTAATCTTATCTTTAAAACAGGAGCAAGCAAAACAGAATAGCAATCAGATATTAAATGCAACACTGCGTGTGAACTTTTATTGAATGTCATTTAAATTTATCGCTTTTTAACTTTGATAATAACTGTTATTTAAGTACAAAAAGTAGTTTTTGCTTTAGCAAATAGATGCATACCTTCGATCTGAATTTCATCGAGTGATTTGCCCTGTAGATCAGGAAGACACCCTTTTTCCATGGCCAATAGAAGCTTGGATATTTTAGGAAGCTGAGTTGTCACTTCTGGGAGCCTGTAATACTCGCGGTGCACACGAATGTCATTTCCCAAAAAGTCTGCAACTTGATCCAATTGATTCATTGTTTTTCAAATTAAGAATTTGTGAGAGAGTGGCCACATGTTTACGCAAGTGTGTTGATCAGAGATGATCTGGATTTTGAGCACCACATTGAGTTGCATAGAGTCTCACAGTCCTAGCCTCTGTAATGACTCAAACAGTTGGGTCTGGCAAACAAGTAGCAGTTGGTATCCTGAACCCCACATGCTTTTCTCTGGTTAGCCAAAAGAGTCAGAGCATCTACCATGTCTGGTGTAAAAAGGACCGCAACCTTGCGCCCCCTTTTGCCTTTGATCTGAACTCTGCTAAAATGGCTGCAGAGTTTTTGTTCAAATTGAGTAAGGCCAACCGCAACATCTTGAAGAAGAGTATGATCTCGTTTTTTAGATGCATAGCTTTGTGTTGATGGCATCTTTTTTAGGTCTTCAGATGCTTCAGCTGCCTTTGTCTCTAGGTGTTTGTGAAGAAGCTGAACATCATGAGTAAAAGGCAGGTTTTCACGCACAAACATCCCCTTGCAATAAATGCAGTGCACAAATTGCTTTCAATCACATTCTCTGTTTGGTCTTCGTTTTATTTTAATCAACCCACTGCCTTTTTGTAAAACCTCTAAATTGTGTTGATGGTTGGGAAGATTTGGGAGTTGGGAAGATTGTTCCACCATTTTGCAGTGGTGAACGCCACAGAGTGAGAATTAGCTCCTCGGTGAGGTGGAATCGCCAGGCGGCAATCATCACTGGAGCGAAGTGAACGAGTAAGAGTGTATTTTGAAAAGATAGAGTGAAGGTAGGAGGGGGAAGATTCAGAAATGGTTCTGTAGACCAGAGTCAGTGACTTGTACTGAATGCGAGCAGCTATAGGGAGCCAATGGAGGGAAATGAGTAATAGTGACATGCTAGCAGGAAGCTTGGAGAAGGGGGAGAGCGCAATTCGACCTGCCCAGTCGGTGTTAAAAGCCAGTGTGTTGGGCACACTTTGGATTCTACAATGTCGCAGGGAAGAGAGAGCTCGACATGAGCGCATCTGTTTGCAAGGAGCATAAAATGAAATTGAGGTACTTTGGAAAGACGACAAATGCACGAGACTGTTTTGCGTTTTCGTTTCGATTAAAGGCTAATGCACTATTTACTATGGTAAAATTTTGTATTAATATATTTCAAATTATTTGTTCATTGAAAGATGTTTTTTCATGTAAGACAGCCAGGTAGCTAAGCGAACCTAACACTGCTCATTTTAATTTAGCGCAATCTTATTTTTTGTATAAATATAAAATGACGCAAAAAGATTTGATACAGGAAGGAACCTAAAAGTATTGTTTTAAATAAATGTTCAATTTGTTTACATTGTTGTTTCATCTTGTCAATCACATAATTTAAACAAAATTTAAAGACCATTTGAACTAAAAAATCGATTCTGAATCGAAAATCATTTCTTAATCGAATCGTGACCTCAAAAATCGGAAAAGAATCTAATCGAATGACTCTAGATTCGCACCCCTTGTATTTTGTATATAAATCTGTAATGGTAAAAGCTAAAGCTGATGTTTTCGTTCTTTCTCAAAACATGTAAAAGATGTACTGCGTAGCTGCCTAAGGGATCAGCATACGTTAATGACCTTGCTTTGCACAAGCGTGGAAAAGAATGAAATATGCAAATCTGTTTTAGGGTTTCTTCCACAAACATTTGAATAGTTTTCTTAAGCATTTGTTGGCAAGCTCCAAATCATCTGCTCATCCCTGGTCATTTAGCAGATGCTTGGTACAAGTGTACCAACCTGGTAGCTGGGGTCACAGAACAGGGCCAGTCGTGATAAAGCAACCCTGGAGCAATGAGAGTTAGGGTTCTTGCTCAAGGGATCACATTGATAACGTTGGTAAACTTTGGATTTCAGATTAAGAACCCAACATCATAACCAATGAGCTACAACCTCTCTTTCTCTCTTTCATACTAAATCATTATTACATTCCCCGGTGGACTTCACATTCTTATGTAGCTATTTAAACCTTATTATTAGACCTGAATTTTTTGTAGCAATTTTCTGAGATTGTTATATGTTTAAAGGATCATCAACCCCTCACACACTCATATAAACACTTCATATGCTATTGATGGCTTTCTAAACTCATAAAGCTATTGACATTTCACTATACAGATACAGAATTAGTTATTAAAATGAAAAAATAAATTCCACAATACTGCGAAGCCACGAGAAATGATATGCGATCTGCTCCATGTGCTGTAGTAGGGGGCCCTGATCTTATTCTTAATTCTTAATATGGTCCTCTTAATATCTCCTATGCATAAAAAAAACTGAAACTAAAACCGAAGCCAACTAGTCGATCCAACAGCATAAGCAAACAGCACAACAATGCTCACATTAGCAATTGCATAACAGTAACATTAGTAAACACCATAGATTGCAGTTCGGCTACCGTGTGTCCTTCAAAAAATTTTACAGAACCTTAACATTAAATGCACAAGTACAACTTTTACACAAGGCAAAAGAAACAAAGCCACTTACAACAGGCAGTAAACCCAGAGGTTTCTATCAAGGTGATCAGCAGCATAAAAACCATTCTCCCTCTTTTACCTCCTTGGATACCTCTAAAATCCATTTGAGCCTAGCTGACTGGAACCAGGTTAAAGTGCACATGTGCGAATAGCTTGAGCAAAACAAGAATTACAATTATTACAAGACAGTATACAGGCAAAAAACATTTAAGTAATGGGAGGGGACAGTGCCCGGGGGTTAGGTGTCTTGCCTAGGGCTGCAACTAATGGTTATTTTGATAATCGATTAATCAGTCGATTATTTTTTCGGTTAATTGATGAATCGGATAAAAAAAAAAATTCAATAAATTTATTTATTAAACAGGTCAGTATATGTCTGGTTTTAGTTACAGTACGAGTTTAAGGCGTCTAAGTAGCCCAAAGAGCAATTAAATATAAATCTCACACACTGACACAATATGTAGCATTGTGTGTAAAAAAAATAAATAAATAAAAAATAAATTACACAAATTTGAGCAGCTCTAATACGTTACCTAATCCCCGTCTAAATGCAATTCATCCTCACTCCCATAGAGGGCAGTGTCTTCACTCAGAAAATTACATCTTAATTTATTACCACCATTGTGTACAAGTTGTATGTATTTATAAAGTATATTTACACACTGCTTAAGCTAATTAAACAAAAATAATAAGTAACTCACGTTCTCCATCACTGTCATTATCCAATTAACAACAAAAACTTTGCGTTAATTCACTTCAGTGGGCGCGGTAGCTCAGTGGTTAGGGCGTTGGGCTTTCAAATCTGAAGTTTGGGGGTTCAAATCCCAGGTCCACTGAAGTTACCAATGTAGGTCCTTGAGCAAGGCCACTAAACCCTCATTGCTCCAGGGATGTTGTGATTAACCCTGCGCTCACCTTGTTGTTGCAGCCCTAGTCTTGCCCAAGGGCACTTCAGCCATGATACCTGGTGGGATCGGGAATCGAACCAGGGACCTTCAGGTCACAGAGCTGGTTCTTTAACCACAAACCCATGACTGCCCCAGAGAAAGAAAAAGCAGTAAACCTTCATGTAAATGGAGGGAATAGTGCAGGTGGCCCTCTAGTGGTGTGAGCCACAAGGTGCAAAAATATTTCCACGGTTGTGAATGTGCAAAATGTCTTTTCAGCAGCAGTTATAAAATGTGTACAATGTAATAGCAGCAGTTTTGTCCATCTTTGGCATCGGACGTGTGGGTGTAAGTCTTCGTCCAGTTCATTACTACATGAAAGAAAATCTTTAATGTTATGTGTTATGATTTGTTCCATATTTTGAGGTAACATAATTAAAAACGATGCCTATAAAAACAAAATAAGTAACTTTAATTATTATTTAAAATAAATTTTTAATTATCTATATTTTAGGGCCATCGCGATTGGTCGATGTCAATATTTTGTGTCAGATTTTCATTATTTATTGATGTTACCCTTGATTTCTAATGTGTGTCCGTTTAAAGAACTGCCTTTCCTTAATGTGTGTGATGTCATTGAGTCTCCAGTCTTTGGTTGGCGCCACTCAACAAAAAAAAAATAATAATAACAATTTCTTTTTCTTTTTTTGGCGCCCTTTCCCGAGCGTACTGCATATTGCATTACGGACCCACTCGGCCAGCGTACAGCATGCTTGTTAACCAGCTCCTATTATAGTTCGCTAGCATCAAAACATTCTCCCCTGAATGGGCATGTGGAACCCTCCCCATATATGTTCTGATTGGTGTAGTTCTCTGACCAGCAGCACTGCTGTGTCTGATCCACTCGTACCAGCACAACACTCACTAACACCTGCACCATGGTTCCACATCGGTGTGCAGGTTGGCACGTGACATGTCTCCAGAGAACTAATTAGCATGGGTAATTAGTCATTTCCATCACCCAGACCCAGTTGTAAAAACAAGACAGTAGATGGTTAGTTAAACAAGTTCATTTCTTGTATTGTTTAAATATTTAAATACTAAACAAGTTTTATGTTATTAATGTTGTAATGAATAACTTTTACGATCTGTTCTCTAAACAGAAGCTGGACCCCTCACGACCTTCTTGGACAAACATTGCCCAAAGGACATGACCAAGGAGGAAATTGAGAACTGCTTAAGTTGTGGAGAGACTTTCACTGAAATAAGTAAACTCCAACCTCATGATTGCAGTTATGTCAAAGAAAAGGCATTTATCTGCACACAGTGTGGAAAGAGATTTAAGATTCGAAAAAGTCTAAAAGTCCATCAGCGCATTCACACGGGAGAGAAACCATATTCCTGCTCACAGTGCGGGAAGAGTTTTACCTACAAAGGCGATCTGAAAACCCACCAGCGCATTCACACCGGAGAAAAACCATATTCCTGCTCACAGTGCGGCAAGAGCTTTACTGATCAGACGACTCTGAGAAAACACCAGCACATTCACACGGGAGAGAGACCGTTCTCCTGCTCACAGTGTGGAAGGAGTTTTGTTTTCAAGAGTCATCTTAAACAACACCACCGTGTTCACACGGGAGAGAAACCATACTCCTGTTCACAGTGTGGAAAGAGTTTTACTCAACACGGTTCTTTTAAAGAACACCAGCGCATTCACACGGGAGAGAAGCCATATTCCTGCCCACAGTGTGGAAAGAGTTTTGCTCGGCAGAGTACTTTAAGAAAACATCAGCGCATTCACACCGGAGAGAAACCATTCTCCTGCTCACAGTGTGGTAGCAGTTTTAATAAGCACACTACTTTAAAAAACCACCAGCGCATTCACACCGGAGAGAAGCCATTTTCCTGCTCACAGTGTGGGAAGAGTTTTTCCCAGCAGAGTACTCTAAAAAATCACCAGCTTCTTCACACCGGAGAGAAACCGTATTCCTGCACACAGTGTGGGAAGAGTTTTACTTACAAAGGTGATCTAAAAAACCACCAGCGCATTCACACTGGAGAGAAACCATATTTTTGCTCCCAGTGTGGAAAGAGTTTTATTTATAAAGGCGATCTAAAAAGCCACCAGCGCATTCACACCGGCGAGAAACCATATTTCTGCTCACAGTGTGGGAAGAGTTTTACTCAGCAGAGTCATCTAAAAAGACACCAGCAGGTTTGCACAGCGGGCAAACCAAATTCCTGTATCGCTCACGGTGTAAAAGCAGCTTTAGTAAAGGAGACAGTTTCATAATATTGCAGTACATTCCGTCAGAACTGAATCTCCAAAATGATGTGAAGTTGTGCTGTGTTGCAGACGTCAAGTGACACTGTTTGTAATTTATTTATATAGTGCTTTTTCTTTTTACAAAGGTACATTGTCACAAAGTAGCTTTATAGTGTTATAAGCCTTTAAACCCTCAAAGAGCAAGCCAAAGCGACAGCAGCAAGAAAAAACTCTGTTATGTTATTTTAAGGAAGAAACCTTGGGAGGACCAAGGCTCAGAGGGGGACTCGTCTTCCTTGAGCAGCTGGGCAGCATCAACAGTGTAGAATAGCCATGTACAGATTGTGTGATGATCAGGTGACCGTATTTAGCAATTGGGAAAACTGTATTATAACTGTAACTATAAAAGGCCATTGAGGGCATCCTGCAGGACTACCAGTCTAATAAGAGTCCAGGTTCCATTCAGGAATTGTCATAGCCACAGAGCATCAGCAGAGCCATGGATGAAGAGCTGATGACACCTCTGGGAAATTAGCGAGAAATGCAGTTATAGCTAATAAAACCCTGCATTTAAGTAATAATTAGTTTGATTGACACTCTGGGTTTAGTTACTCAAATATAGGTTGTAAAATATTTACCTTCATTTTTATAATTAGCTACTGCCAAATAAATGACAGGAATATTCAATTATGTTATAATTCATATGATACCATAGTAGAGATGGAGGAGAAATTCGTGTGTTTATACACTATACCGTCAAAAGTATTCACTCACCTGTCTTGACTCACATATAAGCTTAAGCAACATCCCATTCGTAATCCATAGGGTTCAATATGACGTCTGTCCACCCTTTGCAGCTAACACAGGTTCAACTCTTCAGGGAAGACTGTCCCCAAGTTTTAGGAGTGTTTTTATGGGAATTTTGGACCATTCTTCCAGAAGCGCATTTGTGAGGTCACACACTGATGTTGGACGGGAAGGCATGGCTCTCATTCTGCACTCCAATTCATCCCAAAGATGTTCTGTGGTGTGTGTCTGAGATTGTAAGTGAGTGTAGTAGTGTATGGAGTGTAGTGTAGCGCCATTATATACATTTTATTAGTTATATACATTTTTAAGGCTTTATAAATTGTTCCCACACTTTTCTCAACACTCCATATGCTCTCATACACTTTATACACTCATAAACATGTCATTTATTTACATATAATGCAATATAGCAAGAGCACTGCGATACTGAATAAAAAAAATATATATATATATATATATATATATATATATATATATAAATTCCGGTGTAAAATTTAATGCAGTGTCTAATCTCGGTTATGATCCACAAAGATACATAATCATAAACTCTAACTATATTCTTTGTACCTGAGTATTAATAACTGAGACTGAGTACTTAAGGGGAACTTACTTTTTTAGGTATATTTTTTTAGGGGTGTAAATCTCTCAGTGTCTGGCGATTCGATTCGATTCAGAAACGATTTTTCAGTTCAAATGGTCTTTAAATTTTGTTTAAATTATGTGATTGACAAGATGAAACAACAATGTAAACAAATAGAACACTTATTTAAAACAATAGTTTTAAGTTCCTTCCTGTATCAAATCTTTTCGCATCATTTTATATTTATTTTATATTTATATAAAAATAGGATTGCGCTAAATTAAAATGAGCAGTATTATTTTAGCTTAACTGGCTTTTTCATACATAAAATCATCTATTAATGCACAAATAATTCTAAATATACTAATACAAAAGTTTCCCATGGTGCATTAGCCTTTAATTGAAACTAAAATACAGACTTTACAGACATGGTGCATTATATATTTTGCAAATCTTTAAAACTAAATAAAATCCATTCTTCGGTGTTTTTAACTATATTGCACCAACATTTGCTACATTTTCGAAACTTAACATTAAATATTAAATATATTTTTAACTTCTTTTAGCTCAGGGTGAAATCGCGCCAAACGGGCTCACGCATGTGTCATATTTCCAAAGTACCTCAATTTCATTTTATACTTCTCGTAAACAGTTGTGCTCATGTTAAGCTCTCTCTTTCTGGCTTTAAAATCCAAACACTGGCTTTTAACGACGATGGGGCGGGTCGAATCGCGCTCTCCCCCTGCACCATGCTTCCCGCTAGCATGAACTAGCATGCTAGCGAACGACAACGGGAGCTGGTTAACATGCTTGATGTACGGTGGCCGAGCGGAAACGTAATGCAATATGTAGTATGCTAGGGATGGGGCGGCAAAAAATAAAACTTAATCGCATTTTTGAAAAATCGATTCTTGGGCATTTTGAATCAATTCAGAATCGCCAGGACTACAAATCGTGATTCTTTGAAGAATCGATTTTATTCAGCACCTCTTAATTTTTTTTATATACCTACACTTCAGCTTTTATTTTTAAATTAATATGAGTGTTTAATATTTGTTCAATATAAATAATGTAAATGTTCGTTTAACTTGGAGCAAAAACGAAATGGGATAAGAGTAGCGTAAATTTACACTGGGCTTTTCAGATGATTACAGATCTAAGCTGTAATTGCAGTATTGTATATCTCTGTAAATTATTGAGGCCATATATTAAAATGTCAACTGGACATAGTAGAGATTTTACCAAACCTCAAACGCTCTGTAATCATTTTCACACAAGCCAATTCCTTATAATGGGTTTGAATGAGAGAAAAAAGACTTGAGTGCAGGTTCATAATTACAGTAGTAAAGAGTACTAATGAAGAGTAATAAATTGGTAAAGTTTGGTCTTTCTAGGTCACTGTTTTAACAAATTAAGCCACGTTAAGACGTTCTCAGGTTAAGTGTTGTAGACTGTCCCAAATATGACGTTTAATATTTTTCTGCACATCAGACAAATCACCTGAAACTGAAATTATTATTCTAAAGTATATTTTTTAATTTAACTTTTACCTGCTTCAAACTTCTTTTCACTTCTCTTATCCATCCATCCATTATCCTCCACTTTATCCACTAGGGTCACGGGGGGGTCCACATGCACATCCAGGGGAGAACGTTTCGGACCCTGGGCAGATACACCCAGAACAATCCATCACTGGGCACACACTCACTCACACAGACGCACTCTATATGGGGCAATTGTGAGAATTCAACTGACCTTGATCCATGTTTTTGGACTGTGGGAGGAAACCCACGTGGGAACATGGAACTCCACCCAGATTTGAACCCAGGAATCCCTAGCGCTAACCACTAAGTCATTGTGCTGCCCTATTTCTGTTATATAGCTTCTAAATCAGAAAATTATTAATTTTCTATAACACTTTTAAAATGTTAAAGAATGCATTAAATTGTATGTTCACGCATTTAATCTGTAATATTCAGCCAGGCAGTTTCTCTGGCTTTATTAAATTAATAAGTGTTGTATTTTATCGTAATTAATTCTTTATATTAATCAAAGAGATGTATAAATAACTCCTGTTCAGCAGGAGAGAATGAAGAAGCATGTTAAGGTTCTTTAAACATTTTTGTGGCCTTTTTGAATTCTGCCTGCATGCACAGGATCATTGATTACACAAGCCTCGCTTGACCCAGCGAGAACATTTTGTGTCTGGATTTTGTTTGTGAAACGGAACTGGTCAGAAGGCAGATGTGTGGCTAACTCAAGCGAGGTTTACTCAAGCAAACGCCATTTTTATAAGCTGGCTTCGTGAAACAGACCCCTGATCTCCTGCAGAGCCCACACAGCTGTTTCTAATCTGTGATCAGATCCACAAGTCAGACAGGAGAAGTTTAGAGATGCACTTACAGAAAGATTCAATTTAAATGGATTAAAAACTATTAACATTGCAAAAAGTTTATTGATTTTTACATTTATATTTACATTTAGTCATTGTTACGACCCCTCTACTTGGTCTAGGGAAAATGGGGTCAATAACAGGTTTTAAGCGTGATGTGTGTGGTTATTTGTATAAGATATCTCAGACACAGAGTTGTCACACAATATTATGCCTTTTAATGGCTCTCAATTATCTCATACAACTGAAATATTACCATAAAACAAACCAGATGAACATATGAGCATTCACAGGTTGTTTCCTGGACTACGGGTGGCGCCAAAGAAAAGAAAATAACAAAACATTACCTTTAAACAAAACAAAAACCAAAGTACAAAGGTCGGCACCAGCCCCCTTACCTAAGGTGTCTATACATACAACTTCCTATGTGTTGCAATGTAGGAGCGCACTCATGTGCCCTGTCCAGGACCACTGAATGGGGGGGGGGTAAACAGAGGATTTTAGTTAATCGCTCAGATGAGACTTTACAACGTACAAACTTGGCGTGGGATTCCACGTAATGTCGTGAGGTTCACAAATAGTACATATGAAATTTAATCACTACGTCAATTATCTCCCAGATACACAAGTTCTCCTGCTAGCACAACAACAAACTCATCAAACAAGCCACCACCAACGGTCCCCCTACCTCACGGCAGTAGACAGGCAGTGTATATATGTCCATAGGTCCGCCTCTTCGCTATGCGGATCACTCTGCGATTCGTACGATGCGAAGAAGGCGTGGTCCGACGTCTTCCGATTGACGTCCACGTGAACCTGTAAAAATGACACGCGAGAGCGAGATAGCGCGCCTTCCACGTGACAGACACCGCAACTCAAAACGTGGAACACGTAACAGTCATTTAGCAGATGCTTTTATTTAAAGTGATTTACAAATAAGAGAACAACACAAGTCAGAATTTAAAGAAAAACCAGCTACACTGTAGAATTATCAAACCTGATCATTATCTGATCCCATTTTTTAAATTAAGTGTTTGCGGCAGAGATGTGTTTTGAGTTTTTTCTTGAAGATACTAAGTGACTCCGCCTTACAGACAGTGTTCTGTCTAATGGTTCTACCATTTAGACCAGTTGTGCTTACACTTTTTCTGGCTCAAGATCTGCTTTTTTCCAGTGGATAGATCATATGATCTACCTAGGGCTGCAACAGCATATCGATAAAATCAATGATGAAAAGTGTCGATAACGAATTTCGTTATCGATTCGTTGGGTCGCACGATTTCCACGTTACTCACAATGTCGTTACCGCTTACGTCACCTGCAGCGCTTCAGCAACGCTGGAAAAAAAATATCGGGTTGAACAGAATGAGGTGGGATCTGCAAAAGAAGTTGATGAATCGTACAAATGAAACACGGGCAACGCTGAAAAAAAGCATCAGTTTAAATGATTAAAAATGCGGAAGCACTTCACGCTTCACTCAAATAAAGAACGTGCTCTGTGAAATTGAATTGACCTGCACGGAGCACAGCGGTGATGATATACCACCTGAAACTAAACATGTTGGAGTCACCGGCTGAGGATGAAGGAGCTGAACAGCAGAGTAAATCACTACAATATCCCGAGTTTCTTTAGTTTTGAAGTGAATCAACATAACAGTGCACTCACACTATGAGATGGAGAACGTGTGGTACTTTATATTTTCATTTAATTATCTTAAGCAGTGTTTAAATATGCTTTATAAATACATACAACTTGTACACAATGGTGGTAATTAATGATCAAGCTTCATGTTTTAATTTTTTGACAAAAAATTATCAAACCTGATCATTACCACTAAACCACCGTGTTGCCCATTTAATTTAGTGCTTATTCAGCTAATTTTATTTCTTCCACATAACTAATCCACTGGACATCAGTATACCTCAGTATGTGTGTGGCCCGCTGTGGGCCTACCTCATGCCCACTTAAGTACCCCACTGAAGTCTGCTACATGCCCAAAACATGCAGATTATATAACATACTCTATATATATATATATATATATATATATATATATATATATATATATATATATATATATATATATATATAACGAACGTGCTAACCACTAGGCCACCATGCCTCCCGAAACTCTATTTTTATATTAATAAATTTAACATGCATTTTATATTAATTAGCTGAGTTTTGATTTAATTATCTGCTTTTTAAAGGTGTCCATTGCTGTAAAGCATTATACTGAGACACTGATGACATCCAGTCCCAGCATGCCTTTGCACTATTGTATTGTTTAGTATTTATGATCAGTACACGGAAAATGTTATTCAAAAATTGCTTTGGTTCATTGTTTTGAGCATTAGAGCGATTATTATGATGTCAGGGCTCATTAATATACAGATATGTCTAATATTTACATGGTTTTTGAGTGGATTATTTTTACAAAAAAAATTAAGCAATTTACTGCATGTTTTTTATGTAATGAACAAAAAGATACTCTGTCAAAATGTAATTAGAAGTGAATTTTAAATAAATACTTTTGCTTTTTTACTTTAAGTTCATGTAAGTGCATACCTGCCTGGTCAGAAGGCAGATGTGTGGCTAACTCAAGCGAGGTTTACTCAAGCAAACGCCATTTTTATAAGCTGGCTTCGTGAAACAGACCCCTGATCTCCTGCAGAGCCCACACAGCTGTTTCTAATCTGTGATCAGATCCACAAGTCAGACAGGAGAAGTTTAGAGATGCACTTACAGAAAGATTCAATTTAAATGGATTAAAAACTATTAACATTGCAAAAAGTTTATTGATTTTTACATTTATATTTACATTTAGTCATTGTTACGACCCCTCTACTTGGTCTAGGGAAAATGGGGTCAATAACAGGTTTTAAGCGTGATGTGTGTGGTTATTTGTATAAGATATCTCAGACACAGAGTTGTCACACAATATTATGCCTTTTAATGGCTCTCAATTATCTCATACAACTGAAATATTACCATAAAACAAACCAGATGAACATATGAGCATTCACAGGTTGTTTCCTGGACTACGGGTGGCGCCAAAGAAAAGAAAATAACAAAACATTACCTTTAAACAAAACAAAAACCAAAGTACAAAGGTCGGCACCAGCCCCCTTACCTAAGGTGTCTATACATACAACTTCCTATGTGTTGCAATGTAGGAGCGCACTCATGTGCCCTGTCCAGGACCACTGAATGGGGGGGGGGTAAACAGAGGATTTTAGTTAATCGCTCAGATGAGACTTTACAACGTACAAACTTGGCGTGGGATTCCACGTAATGTCGTGAGGTTCACAAATAGTACATATGAAATTTAATCACTACGTCAATTATCTCCCAGATACACAAGTTCTCCTGCTAGCACAACAACAAACTCATCAAACAAGCCACCACCAACGGTCCCCCTACCTCACGGCAGTAGACAGGCAGTGTATATATGTCCATAGGTCCGCCTCTTCGCTATGCGGATCACTCTGCGATTCGTACGATGCGAAGAAGGCGTGGTCCGACGTCTTCCGATTGACGTCCACGTGAACCTGTAAAAATGACACGCGAGAGCGAGATAGCGCGCCTTCCACGTGACAGACACCGCAACTCAAAACGTGGAACACGTAACAGTCATTTAGCAGATGCTTTTATTTAAAGTGATTTACAAATAAGAGAACAACACAAGTCAGAATTTAAAGAAAAACCAGCTACACTGTAGAATTATCAAACCTGATCATTATCTGATCCCATTTTTTAAATTAAGTGTTTGCGGCAGAGATGTGTTTTGAGTTTTTTCTTGAAGATACTAAGTGACTCCGCCTTACAGACAGTGTTCTGTCTAATGGTTCTACCATTTAGACCAGTTGTGCTTACACTTTTTCTGGCTCAAGATCTGCTTTTTTCCAGTGGATAGATCATATGATCTACCTAGGGCTGCAACAGCATATCGATAAAATCAATGATGAAAAGTGTCGATAACGAATTTCGTTATCGATTCGTTGGGTCGCACGATTTCCACGTTACTCACAATGTCGTTACCGCTTACGTCACCTGCAGCGCTTCAGCAACGCTGGAAAAAAAATATCGGGTTGAACAGAATGAGGTGGGATCTGCAAAAGAAGTTGATGAATCGTACAAATGAAACACGGGCAACGCTGAAAAAAAAAAGCATCAGTTTAAATGATTAAAAATGCGGAAGCACTTCACGCTTCACTCAAATAAAGAACGTGCTCTGTGAAATTGAATTGACCTGCACGGAGCACAGCGGTGATGATATACCACCTGAAACTAAACATGTTGGAGTCACCGGCTGAGGATGAAGGAGCTGAACAGCAGAGTAAATCACTACAATATCCCGAGTTTCTTTAGTTTTGAAGTGAATCAACATAACAGTGCACTCACACTATGAGATGGAGAACGTGTGGTACTTTATATTTTCATTTAATTATCTTAAGCAGTGTTTAAATATGCTTTATAAATACATACAACTTGTACACAATGGTGGTAATTAATGATCAAGCTTCATGTTTTAATTTTTTGACAAAAAATTATCAAACCTGATCATTACCACTAAACCACCGTGTTGCCCATTTAATTTAGTGCTTATTCAGCTAATTTTATTTCTTCCACATAACTAATCCACTGGACATCAGTATACCTCAGTATGTGTGTGGCCCGCTGTGGGCCTACCTCATGCCCACTTAAGTACCCCACTGAAGTCTGCTACATGCCCAAAACATGCAGATTATATAACATACTATATATATATATATATATATATATATATATATATATATATATATATATATATATATATATATATATAAAACGAACGTGCTAACCACTAGGCCACCATGCCGCTATTATCTGCTTTTTAAAGGTGTCCATTGCTGTAAAGCATTATACTGAGTCACTGATGACATCCAGTCCCAGCATGCCTTTGCACTATTGTATTGTTTAGTATTTATGATCAATACACGGAAAATGTTATTCAAAAATTGCTTTGGTTCATTGTTTTGAGCATTAGAGCGATTATTATGATGTCAGGGCTCATTAATATACAGATATGTCTAATATTTACATGGTTTTTGAGTGGATTATTTTTACAAAAAAAATTAAGCAATTTACTGCATGTTTTTTATGTAATGAACAAAAAGATACTCTGTCAAAATGTAATTAGAAGTGAATTTTAAATAAATACTTTTGCTTTTTTACTTTAAGTTCATGTAAGTGCATACCTTTTTGCTTGAGTAAAAACAAATCTTCAACTTTTACTCAAGTAATTATTTTCCAATATACTGGTACTTTTACTTAAGTAATGGACTCCAGTACTTCTTTTTTGTTCTTTTTTTTGTGTGCTTCTCTTGTTTTAGTTTGCTTTGGCTTTTGTGTAGGCTTCAGTCTGCAGTGTTTTCTTCATGTGTGTATTCATTGTTCATTGTTCTTGATCTATTATATTTTGTGATTAAAAACTATTGCTAATTATTGGTCTTGCTCTCTTTCTTTTCTTTTTTTTGTTTTCCGGGGGCATGAGGATTTAGAATTGCATGATTGGTTGTGTACATGATTACCAATCTGCTTCAAAACTATGCTGTAAATTTATGAAGAAAAATGGGGGTGGGTGGGCAGGATATCAAAGAACTCCCTAGAGGACCCATAGAGAGTAGATACTGTATGCTGAAGAGAGAATGCTGCTGCATATGTATCACACTGTAGCTCTCTCTGGTGGGGCTGGTGTAGATAATGGTGATTTCTGCAGACAGGATGTCATAAAAAAGCTTACCACCTGGATTTAACAATGCAAATAGGTAAGAACCTCGCATTAGATAATTACTGCAGGGCTGATTCTGTTTCAGCTGCAAGAAGAATTAATCCTAATTTAATTCTGATTCAGTGAGAAGCTTCTCAGTTTTAACCAACCATGTGAAAAGTTGTTTATCTGTTTCAGAAGGTCAATTTGTGAATTGATTGTGACAAATTGTGTCACAATCTCTCCAACCGACTCCATCTGTAACCTCGGTTTCACAACTGACACACAACTTAAATGATCTGATCAGGTCACTAAAGCTGATCGTTCCTGCAGATTCATTCTGTTCAACATCAGGAAGCAAGATCAGGAAGATCAGACCTTTCTTGACTGAACAGGCTACTTAACTGTCCAAGCCATCTTCTTTTTTATTTTCAGTGTAAGAATAAATGGTCTGTATGGGAAACTCGATCAGTCCTTGTCTTTCAGATGATAACAGGAACCGGACAGCATGCAGCATCATACTTATGGCTCATTACAAACAATGTCATATCAGTCTCAGAATCTAATCATTTGTCACTAAAACCGGTTCTAAACTAGGTTTTTACTGTCTGATGACCTGGCCTCCTTAATATTTCATTACATTTACATTTGGTCATTCAGCAGACGCTTTTATCCAAAGCGACTTACAAGTTAAGCACAGGGTTAATCACAACATCCTTGGAGCAATGAGGGTTAACGGTTTTGCCTAAGGACCCACATTGGAAACTTCAGAGGACCTGGGATTTGAACCACCAACCTTCAGATTTATAGCCCAACACCCTAACCACTGAGCTACCACGCCCACACTCAATTGAACAAAGGTTCTTGGGGATATGAAAAGGATGTAACAGGGCACCAATCTATCACTGGGCACACACTCACTCATACAGACACACTCTATATGGGGCAATTTGGAGAATTCAATTGACTTGATCCATGTTTTTGGACTGTGGGAGAACCTCCGGAGAACCTGGAGGAAACCCACACAAACATGGGGAGAACATGGAAACTCCACCCAGATTGGGATTTGAACCGGGAATCCCCAGCGCTGAGAAGCGAACGTGCTAACTACTCAGCCACCGTGCCGCCCCTCCACCACTCATCGTGCTCTATTGGTTTCCAGCATTCAGCAGCATTCAGTGAAAAGATCTGACTGACCTACAAAACCATTTTTACCTTTACTTTATTTCACTAAGATTTGCTTAAACTTCTTCACTGAGCTTCAGTGATGAATGTCACCTGGTGCTGCAACCTCAGCAACAAACAACTCAAACCCATCCCCTCCAGAAAAACGTGTTATAAAATAATAAATGCAAATGTAAATCTAAGCATTAAAGATTTGATATTGATCAGGTTTGATTATTCTGCAGTGTAGCTGGTTCCTCTTGAACTACTGACTGGGTTGATGCAATTTGTAAAGAACTTTGGATAAAAGTCTTTATATATTTATATTTATTTATTAGGGTCGCAGGGGGGTTCCCCATGCCCATCGAGGGGAGAATGTTTCGGGCGCTGGGCAGATACACAAAGGACAGGGTGCCAATCTATCACTGGGCACACACTCACACACACACCAACACACTCTATATGGGGCAATTTGGAGAATTCGGTTCCATGTTTTTGGACTGTGGGAGGAAACCGGAGAACCCGGAGGAAACCCATGCGGACACGGGGAGAACCTGAAAACTCCACCCAGATGGGGATTCGAACCACAAATCCCTAGTGCTGAGAGGTGAATGTGCTAACCACTAACCAACTATATATAGAAACTTTAATGTGCTTTAAACCTGTATGATAGGGAGTATTTCACAATGTGGTAAATGCTAGTTAGTTCAGCTGCTGTTACTTTTCAGCTGAAGGGTCGTGTTTACCTCTCTACCCTCAGATCTCGTGGTGCATGCGGTGCTATTCTGACTTGATTTGCATTGTTTGTGTTGGTGCGCGCACCCTTAACATGTGTCCGCGTTCCCGATTGGTTGACATTCAAACAGCCCGTCTCTCCCCCGATAACAGACAACACAGCCATTTAATGCCAGATTATAAAACATGCATTTTAAAACTGGGGACTGACTTTCAATAACAATGCGGGACGTCTCAATTTGCGGGACGCATGAAAAGAAGCGAAATGGCTTGTCACCCTAGACAAGAGGGTTTTATGCTTAGTAAGATGGTTTTGCTAGAATGAGAGAGGGTTCACAGAGAGGGTTTCCAGAAAGGTTTACTCACTACATTTAGTTATTTTTTCATTTTCTTCTTCTGGTTTAAGTACCATGATCATTTTATCTGTATGCATTTCCCTCATACTCAAGTAGCTTTACATGAAGCTTGTGAGATAGTGGTCACGTGACCAAATAAACCTGATGAAGTTCTTTTTTTTTATTAAATGTATTTGGATGTTGACATGGAAACATATCTGGACAACAATGTTTTTTTTTTAAGATAATCATTAATCTACATCACAGACAGCGGCGGTAAAAGTGGAAGTGGTAGTCCGAAAACAAAATTTCCACATAGTTGGGATCAGTAGAACAATCGGCCTGACCCTGAGGAACACACAAACAGGATGGAACTGTATGTCAGGAGAATATGGAACAAAAATATAATTAAAACCAATGAGAATTTGTAAACAGAGTAGTTCTTACTGCCACTGAGATGCGGAAGTGATAAGATGATCGGAAGTGCTGAGCCACTGAGAGGGGCCACTCGTGCACATAACCCTGAAAACAAACATTTTTAGTATTGCATTTATATTTAGCTGAAATAATAATTTGTCATATACAAACAATTTTACAAAATGAACTGCACTCTCATTTGTTACATTTTACATATTACACATACAATCGTGATCAGGATTTTATAATTACACTGGTATTAATTTTATTTAAAATCCATCCATCCATTATCTTCCGCTTTTTCCTCCATTAAGATCGCGGGGGGGGGGGATTCCCCATGCCCATCCAGGGGAGAATGTTTCGGGCGCTGGGCAGATACACCCTAGACAGGGCGCCAATCTATCACTGGGTACACACTCACACAACTTACAAACACACTCTATATGGGGCAATTTGGAGAATTCAATTGACTTGATCCATGTTTTTTGGACTGTGGTACGAAACCGGAGAACTCGGAGGAAACCCACACGGACACAGGGAGAACATGGAAACTTCACCCAGATTGAGATTCGAACCGAGAATGCCCAGCACTGAGAGGAGAACATGCTAACCACTAAGCCACTAAAATGGATTATTAAAAAATGTAAACTAATACAAACTATTTTGAGAAGCATGACTGAATAAATAAAGACTGATAGAAAGTGACAACAGTCTATTAATGATGGTGAGGACTACAGTAATTAGTGTGGTAGTGCATCTCTGATATCTCATAGAACCGTGTGCCTGTGTTACCTTCAGGTTCTTTCATTTTATTTTAGTGATAAAGTGATTTATTTTGTACTTACACACAGAGGAATTTGTCCTCCACATTTAACCCATCTGTGCAGTGAAACACACACATATGTACACACACTGGTGAAGTGAGCTCACGTGCCCGGAGCGGTGGGCCTTGAATACGGCACCTGTGGTGCAATTGGGGTCAGGTGCCTTGCCCAAGGGCTCTTCAGCCATGGTACTTGGTGGGATCGGGAATCGAACCAGAGACCTTCAGGTCACAAGGCTGGTTCCTTAACCACAAGCCCATGACTGCCCCTTTAGTGATTTTAATGAGTGGGTGGAGTCTCATGCTGCACTTTTGTACTTTTTACATAATAACACGTCAACACTTAAACTTGGTATTTACAGAGATTTCTGTAAACAATTTTAGGGTTCAGCCACTGGCCCCTTAGCTTGCTATTTGTGGGTTGATGGATTTGGATTTTGTGAAACATTGTTTTATTGTAAACAAATGCTGTACAAATTTACATTTTAATACAATATAAAATATAACACTCCATCTAACAGGATATAAAGTCAACCAGTGGATTAAAATTAAACAACAATGGTCTGTACAGGCAGCACTGTGGCTTAGTGTTTAGTATGTTTATTAGGGATTCCCAGTTTGAATCCCAATCTGGGTGGAGTTCTCCCCATGTCTACCCCAGGTTCCCTCCAGGTTCTCCGGTTTTCCTTATACAGTCCAAGGTAAAATGAAATGCTCCTAATTGCCCCATATAGAGTATGTTGTGTGTGTGAGTAAGTGTGCCCAGCAATAGATTGGCATCCTGTCTTGGGTGTATCTGCCCAGCGCGCAAAACATTCTCCCCTGGATGGGTATGGGGAACCTCCCTGCGAACCTAGTATAGGGATAAGCGGAAGATGATGGATGGATGGATGGAAGAATGGAAGGCCTGTATTAAGTGTGTGTGTGTGTGTGTGTGTGTGTGTGTGTGTGTGCCCATACACTACCTGTGTGTTAGGTACTGTATGAAAGTTAGAGTTACTGTAATCCAGTACTGCAGCACATTTGTCCTTCAGCTCGTATGAACACAAATGAGCTACTACAAGCTCAGAGGTGCTAGATATGCACACACACACACACACACACACACACACACACACACACACACACACACACACACACAGTTAATAGAGTCGTACATCTCCAGGCTCAGTGCAGAAGTATGTGTACTGTGTTCAGACATACATCATCTTCAGTGTGACGGGCATGTTGAGTGGAACATACTTGCTAATAGGAACCAAATAACTGTAGTTCCCATTCCTGTTAAATACAGGTGAGTTAGAGTTGCACTCAGGACTAAACATGTGACTTAAGTGAGAGAGTACTCACCGGGAGTTCACTCGGTCGATGTACGATTCATCTATAGCCTGCTGGTTCTGGGTGATGAGGACAGACTGAATGCTGGTGTTTGTCCCTTTAGACAAAATTACAAACTCAAACATCAATAAACTTAATGTAGTTTTAATCTGAGCTTTACAAAACCAGGTCTTTAATTAATTATTGCTTAACTTACAGTCACTGAAGAGTTTCAGATGTGGATTATCTGAAGAAAAGAGGCATCATAGCAAAGTCACATGATGAAGATGATTTATCATCAAAGCTAAGATCTGATTTTGAACTTACTTGATAAATGTCTCTCAGCATCTCGGTGGATCATGGCTGCGTTTACTGAGGCAGAGTCAGTGATCACAGAATTATTCAATTTGGAAACAAGACAACAATAAATCTCCTTGGAGTAGAAAATGCTGGAGAAATCGATATCTGGTGGCCAAGGTCCAGGCGGAGATACAGATGTAGATGGCCAGGGTGCAATGGATGAACCTGAAGATGCTGTGAGGAGAATAATAGATTACACTATTTTTACCGAAACACACTATGGTTCTGTTTTATTTAAAGTCTGATTGTAGAAGAAGATCATGGTACCAACAGAGGAAAGAGAGTTGTTCATACTAATCAGTCTAGAAATGTTTACAAATCTGATCTTAAAAGAAGGACGGCACGGTGGTTTACTGGTTAGCACTTTCTCCTCTCAGTGCTGGAGATTCCTGGTTCGAATCCCGATCTGGGTGGAGTTTCCCTGTTCTCTCCGTGTACGTGTGGGTTTCTCCGTTTTTGTGTGTGAGTGAGTGTGCCCAGTGATAGATTGGCACCCTGTCCTGGGTGTATCTGCCCAGCGCCTGAAATGTTCTCCCCTGGATGAGCATAGGGAACCCCCCATAATGGATGGATGGATGGATCTTAAAAGATTTAAAACATTACAGCCAGATTATTACTCTGTACAGGAAGGGTCTACCCATAAAGATCACACAAAACACCTTTAATTGTCCTTAATGTCACAATGAACCCAAGGTAATGTCCAAGGAACTAAAGGCCTTTCTTATTTTGGCTAATGTTAATCAGTCCACCATCAGGAGAATGCTAATTTACAACAATGTACGAAGCCACTGCTCACCATCCAAACACTGAGGCCCATCAGCTGTTTGCTGAAGATCACATGAGCAAAGTTTAATGAATGGTGAAACCAAAATGGACCTTTTTTGATTGATATGCCTTTTTATTCCCCTGATGGGGAAATTCAAAAAGTGAGAAAGATCAGATGTAATACATTGGGAACGAAAAAGACAGGTCATAAAAAACAGCCCCAAGCTATGGTCTTAACCCGTTTTGGAACCCGAAAAAAAACACCTTAAGCTCAGCTCATATATAACAACATAGACACCGACATTGGACCAGCAGCTACTTAATGTGGCGTTTATCCCCATCTTGCCAGACCAGGAGAGTAAAGCCATACAGTAGAGGAATAAGTGGGTGAGTGTGGGAGGTCTGTGTGTTCAGGTTGCAGATGTCACAGCAACACAGCATTTGTCCTTGGAACAGTATTAGATATCAACACTCCATAGCACCGGTTCTTCTGAGGGAGGTTTCACTATCAACAACTCACCCCTGAAGGCTAAGTTCTGATAACACGACGCCGAATCAGCAAAATAAGACTTTATGTTTGTTTAGGCGAGGCTCTCAGAAATTTAGGATGAATTTCTCAGTCTCAGTCTGGTCTCCAAAGATTCCAACCTTTTTAAATGATGGGGCGGCATGGAGGCATAGTGGTTAGCATGTCCGCCTCTCAGCGCAGGGGTTACTTATGAAAAGCATATGCTAGCTTGTTGCATTTTGCGAAATGTTGTGAACGTGTAACGTGATCACCTGTGATGAGGGTGTCTGTGGTGGTATATACAGGAAACACACTGGATGTACTGATGCTACAGCAGACAAAGAAAAGAAATCCTCATCTGTTAAATATCTCCATCTTTTACATACAAATATGCAATGTTGGATGGATGATGGATGATTATATCAATGATTGAATAAACAGGAACTGTACCCAGAACTCAGGTCCAGGTCTTCTCTTAATGTGAGCATATAGAGTGCTGTGATGGAAATGGCACTGAAACACAGATGTGAAGAATAAATATTAAGTGTTAATAATCTATATGATCAATAAGTAATATGGTTATGTTTAAATACTTATCATCTATTACGATCATCTATTATTAAAACAGCATCATTATATAATGTCCCCTCAGATGTATATGTTCTGTTATTACAGTTTTATAGTTTTAGTTCTCAGTTGTAGTTCTCTGTTCTCTGCAGGAACTCACCAGAATGCCATGGTGACCACTAGCAGAATGATAGTTGTTTGAAATATTCGGTGCTGCAGACAGTTCTCGTATTTCTCACAGACATAATCCTGAGATACAGAGATCAGCATCAGAGACTCATTTACTGTAAATAAACCGGTTAGAGGTTAGGGCTAGGGGTGGAGATTAGGGCTAAGGTGAGGGATACGGTTAGGGTAAGGTGTTAGGGCCTGGGTTAGGTGTTAGGGCTAGGGTTTGGGGCCAGAGTTGGGGATTAGGGGTTAGGGTTACTGCTAAGGTTGGAAGTAAGGGCTAGGGTTAGGGTAAGGTGTTAGAGCTAAGGTTGGAAGTAAGAGCTAGGGTTAGGGGTTGGGGCCAGTATTAGGAATTAGGGGGTAGGATTATGGATTAGGGGCTAAGGTTCGGGCTAGATGTTAGGGCTAGGTGTTAGGGCTAGGTGTTAGGGTTAAAGTTGGAAGTAAAAGCTAGGGTTAGTGGCTGGGGCCAGAGTTAGGGGTTAGGAGCTAAAGTTAGGGCTAAGGTTGGAAGTAAGGGTTAGAGTTAGGGCTATGGTTAGGGCTATGGTTAGTTCTAAATGTAGGGCTAGGGTAAGGGGTTAGGGTTAGGTGTTAGGGCTAAGGTTGGAAGTAAAAGCTAGGGTTAGGGGTTAGGGCCAGAGTTGGGAATTAGGGGCTAAAGTTAGGGCAAAGTTTAGGGCTAAGGTTAGAAGTAAGGGTTAGGGTAAGGGGTTAGGGCTAGGGTAAGGGGTTAGGGCTAGGGTTACGTGTTAGGGCTTAAGTTGTAACTAAGAGCTAGGGTTAGGGGTTGATGCCAAAGTTAGGGATAAGGGGTTAGGATTAGGGGTTAAGGATAGGGCTACGTTTAGGGTAAGGGGTTAGGGGCTACAGATAGGTGTAAGGACTAGGGGTTAAAGGCTAGGGTTAAGGGTTAGGGATGGGTTAAGAGTCATGGCTAGAAATAGGGTAAAGGATTAGGGGCTAAGGCTCGGGGTTAGTGGTTCAATGCAAAAAAAATCTATGTGAAGAATAAGAAAAATAAACAAGTCAAGTAAAAATGTACATAACTGAAGTAAAATTATCTTTCTATATAGTGAGTAAACTTATCTGATTTTGTTTCTGACAAATACTTAGAAATCTCTTCAAGTCAAAAACAAGATTTGTTACACGTTTTTAAGGGTTTCTGACTTGTTAAGATTTGTTAAGGGCTAGGGGTTATGGTTAGGGGGTAGGGAGGTATCTTAGGGGTCAGGGAAATCAGCAAGAGGGATGGATGGTGCTGGGATACCTTGCTGGTCTGTAGCAGTGAGGGCCTCTCTGGTGGAGCCGCTGATGGGATTTTGCTTCTTTTAGTAAGCACTCTGTAAATAAAGAGATAAAGCAGCTAAAAAATAATAAAAAAAAAACAAAAAACTCAGAACTTGGTGATCTGGGTTCTACCTGATTCGTTATTTATTACTAAGACCTTATGGGAATGTAAAATGACTTACATCACATTGAGACTTTAGAAATAGGAATATACAGAATAATTAGGTAGCTATATTAATGCTAATGCCTAACATGGGACCCATGTTCTCCACATGTCAGAACTTCAGAACCGGCTCAGCCAATCATTCAGATTCATGGTGTCATTAGCATAAAGGGGAGGGGCTTTAGGATCACTACCGTTTTTTGGTGGAGGTACTTTTGGATTGCAGGTTCTTCAACTGATTCAGGTTGCTGTTCAGCACCTCCAGCTCCTGAATCCGTGTCTCTAAGTTATCAGTGAGCTTACAGAGCTGCTTGACGGCTCCCACGTTCTCCATGAAGATCTGCTCCTGTCAAAACCATACAAAACTCACTCCTGTCTCACTCTTTAAAACGCAGATCAACATTTACAGAACAATATATAGAAACTATTATACATCAGAATTAAAACAATTTAGAAATTAAATGGACAAAAGTTTCTTATTCTAACATGAACATTCTTAACATATAACACAGGCGTGCCCAATACTTCGATCGCGATCATCTGGTTGGTCGATCGCCATGCATCACTACACAGGTTTGAGGAAAAATGACGTATCAGCACTTTTATGCACAGTATCATTAGCACTTATACACACACACATTCACGCACTGTGAGTCGTTCTGAATCGTGATCTCTATCCCCATGCGAATGACCTCTGCTCTCCCTCATCCCTCTCTCTCCATTCCCAAACTTGGCATGCGGCCACGCCCCTGTGCCTCAATTACGTCTCATTTAAATGTTCGTTGCATTCAAACGGTTAATAAAGATAGGCAGGTCAATGGAATTGAATTGCGTACTGTTATGTACCATAACTACGACCAATCATTATTATTATTACCACTTCCCAGTTTTCCTTGCAGCCAGGTTCTATGTGGTCTATGTTTTATGGTTTTCTTAACGTTCATGTTCTGTTTTGATGAATCCGGGTTGCAGGGATTGTTGTACGTTTGTGTTGATTGTTGTGTGTGTTTGCTCATTCGGGTGTGGGGGGGTTGCCATTTATGGGAAACGTGTGTCATGTCCAAAGGCTGTACTAGAACTAAGTTCTTTTCATGTTATTTGGTGGAGTGGGTTTAATAACAATAATTTCTGTGAACATGGCAACCCGAAGCCGAGTCTATTCTATGCTGATTCCACAAAACTTGATGTCTGGAAACAGGTTTTAACATTAAATCTGATCCTGGTAGGTCACATGACCTGTCCACTGGAAAAAGTAGATCTCAGGCCAGAAAATTGTGGGCACACCTGATTGAACACATGTTGCATTAAAAGTCTTTTAATGACACGTCATTATTAACAGAACAACAAATAAAACTAGAGCCTTGCATTTCCTGAATGAAAATGTGAGTGTCATTGCAGCACGACCGTTGGAGACGGTGTCAAATTGGTATCAAATTAATGCAGCGAATGAGGTAAAAAGTGGGCATAGCCGGCTAAAAGGGTGTCTCTCGATCATTCTGTGGTTTCACCAGACCGGTATGGCCATCTCTAGTGGTTGGCACGCTCATCTCTCAGCACTCTGTGATTCCCAGTTCAAATCCCAATCTGGGTGGAGTTTCCATGTTCTCCCCGTGTCCATGTGGGTTTCCTCCAGGTTCTCTGGTTTCCTCCCACAGTCCAAAAACATGGATCAAGGTCAATTGAGTTCCTCAAATTGCCCCATATAGAGTGTGTGTTTGTGTGTGTGTGTGTGTGAGTGAGTGTGCCCAGAGATGGATTGGCACCCTATCCTGGGTGTATCTGCCCAGTGCCCGAAACATTGTCCCCTGGATGGGCATGGGGAACCCCCCCCCCCGCGACCCTAGTAGAGGATAAAGCGGAAGATGATGGATGGATGGAATGAGGTAAAAAGTGGGCGTGGCCGTCTCTCAATCATTCTGCGGTTTCACTAGACCGATATGGCCATCTCTGACTCCAGTGAATTCTTCAGAGCTCAAAAAATTGACTGCAGAACATTGATATTTACCCTCACTTTATTCTAAGTGAATGTCAATTTTGGCTCGGGACTATATCGAGAACTGTTGGACCGATTTCATAACTGTTTACAAGCAGTGATCTCACCAATGAGCCAAAACTGCATCGATAGCTCGAAAATTGCAATATATGGCAAACACACTGATGATTAGAGTATTATAAACTCAGGTCTATGCCGTCAGGTATGTAATCACTAACCTTATCCACCATAAGAAAGTTGTTGACTTGTTGACCATCTGAATAGGTCACATCTCCCACATCCCTCACTGCTGCAGGAAGTACTTCCTTTACTTCTTGTGCAATGATTCCTAAAGAAGAACCAGATAAGCGTTCACTTATATAATTGAAACATTATTTTCAATCCTTTCCTGGCACTCTGGGCCAGCAGAACTCTACATGATAATTTACTAGAACATGTGGCAAAAAAAATTGTGGGGGGCACCAACAAATGAAAAAATTGAAAACAAATAAATAAATCTTCAAAAATAGTTTTATTTTAACAGCGATCCTGTAGCCTTCATCCAGCTGGTGAGCAATGCTAAGTTTCCCAAAAACAACTTAGTTTCATAGAATTGTCTCGGTGGCTGCGGCTGTTTTCAGGCAGTTTGCATTTTTGTATAGACAAAACCGTATTTTCTTTCATTTGATACAACTCCAGTCTGGAAATGTTAAGGTTGAGTCGAACTAATGGACCGCACCTTAATGAGTCGATTTGGGAATTGTCCAATCAAACGATGCCTAGAATTAACCAGTAGTTAACCAGTAACCACACACTACCGATAGTGACGCACTAGAATGGGTGTGTCTTGGCAAAACCCAAAATAACCAATTAGAAATCAGCCTCAGATCACATACTTGCCAAAAGTTCATGTGCCAACTTACAGACTCATTAAACCTGCATCTCGCACATAGGCAGTGTGCACAATGGGAGCAATTACATGTATTTATTAATTCATTCATTCATTATCTTCTGCTTTATCCTATATTAGGGTCGCGGGAGGGGAATTCCAGGGCCCATCCAGGGCAGATACACCCAGGACAGGGCGCCAATCCATCGCTGGGCACACACTCACTCAAACATACACACTCTATATGAGGCAATTTGGAGAACTCAATTGACTTTATCCATGTTTTTGGACTGTGGGAGGAAACTGGAAAACCCGGAGGAAACCCACGCGGACACGGGGAGAACATGGGAACTCCACCCAGATGGGGATTCAAACCTGTCCTGGGTCTATCTGCCCAGCGCCCGAAACATTCTCCCCTGGAGGGGCATGGGGAACCCCCCTCAACCCTAGTAGAGGATAAAGCGGAAGATAATGGATGGATGGATAGATAGTTTGAGGTTCACAATTAATTCAGTTTAATTTTATTTTTATATTTTATTATTTTAATTGTATTTAATTGTATTCCTCTTAAGTCTTGTAAATAACTGAAAATTTAAATTTATCTTGGGCATACATAGATTTCTATTTAATTTTATTAATTTTTTAAAAACTTTTTTAATTACTAAATATCTTTTTCACCTTTTTCTAATGTAACTTGCTGCTGAGAATGTGAATTTCCCCATTGTGGGACAAATAAAGGTCTATCTTATCTTATCTTAATATCTGAACAATTTTAATGGGGGCAGTGCCCCCAATGGACCAGCCATAACTGACTAGGAACATTCTATATGTAAGTGCATTCTTTCAGATTTAAAGACGGTTATGAACTGACCTGTTTCATGAACCTGGTGAATCCCCATCTTTAGAGCAAACTCCGGTTTGTAATCAAACTCCACGATCCTCATCTGAGCTATTCTCCTTAGCTGTTGTGAAGGGTCCACCTGCAAGTACATGCACATGATCAATCACCCTTTCACCCCTCGTTCACATGGGGTTCAATATAAACAAGGGAGGTGAATTTCCTAAAGAAAATATGAAAATGTGTGTGTGATTGCAAAAAATTAAATAAGGATTTTGAGAGCTTACAGCTTTATGAAAGTTTTTAGGACTTGGTCCTGGTTGCTAGAGTGTAGTTAGGGTGAAGAGGAAGAATACAATATTTAAAGAGTGATAAAAAATGAAAGGAAAGTGTTTTCAGTCTGGTGGATGTCTCTGCATATCACAGTTGTAGCTCAAAAAGTACAGTTACAGAACTTTGAATATCAGATTTTTCCATAGGAAATACACTAAGCCAAATTTGTAGAGTGATCAGGAGTGAACGAAGAGTGCGATCACGCTGCAATTTCAACAGACTGTTCTGGCTGCAGACGGCATGGTGGCTTAGCGGTCCTCCGGGTTTCCGGGTTTCCTCTGGGCATAGGGAACTCCCCGTGACCCTAATAGAGGATAAAGCGGAAGAGGATGGATGGATCTCACTACAGGCAGCACAGTGGCTTAGTGGTTAGCATGTTCTCCTCTCAGCGCTGGGGATTCCCGGTTCGAATCCCAATCTGGGTGGAGTTTCCATGTTCTCCCCGTGTCTGCGTGAGTTTCCTCTGGGTTCTCCGGTTTCCTCCCGCAGTCCAAAAACATGGATCAAGGTTAAATGAATTCTCCAAATTGCCCCATATAGTTTGTGTGTGTGTGTGTGTGTGAGAGAGAGAGTGAGAATGAGTGTGTGCCCAGTGATAGATCCTGTGCCCTGTCCAGGGTGTATCTGCCAAGCGCCCGAAACTTTCTCCCCTGGATGGGCATGGGGAACCCCACCCTAGAAGAGAATAATGCAGATGATAACGGATGGATGGATGGTCTGGCTTCAACCATCTAAATTTAGTTTTTGGAGCTCAAAAATTGGCAGAGTTACGGAACTTTAAATATCACCGTAATGCAAAGTGAATAGGAATTTTGTCTCGGAAAAACAGGAATATCTCGGGAACAGTTTGATCGATTCCTTAGCTGTACACAAGCACTTATCTCACCAATGAGAGGGTACGCACAGTTCTGTATATGAGACCGTTAAGTACGCACAGTTCTGTATGTGAGACCGTTACCTCTTGGACATTTTGTTTAGCTCTTCTGTCAGAGGGGTGCATGACCGTGCCCATGATTTTGGCATTCCCACATACCACGAGGGCTTCATCCGGGGTATCTGTATTTATGCCCACATACCCCTGGCACACCACAGAGTCCAACGACTGTCCCTTTTGCCATAGCACATCACTATCATTCTCAAATTGTCCAGGGTTTGAAGCCTGAGAAAAGAAAGCAAATCTCAAATGTTAGAAATCATCAAATCTTTAATAAATCTCTCATTACAATAATCTGCAATTTACCTCTGATTCATCTGTGATGCATCTGTGATTCACCTGTGATTCATTTGTTTAATTTAATCTGTGATTCACCTGTAGTTCACATTAGAATCACCTGTGATCCATCTGTAATTCACATGTGATTCACCTGTGATTCATTTGCGAATTACCTGTGATTCACCTGTTGTTGATCTGTGATTCACCATTGATTTGCTGGTGATTCGATTGTGATTCATCTGTGATTTACCAGTGATCTGTCTGTGATTCACCTGAATCACATGTGATTCACCTGTGATTTACCTTTGAGTTAACACTGATTCATCTGTGATCTTTCTGTGATTCAATTTAATTTTTTCTGTGATTCACCTGTGATTCAGTTTAATTTCACCCGTGATTCAATTGTGATGCACCTTTGAGTCACCTCTGATTCATTTGGGATTCAGCTTTGATTCACATGTGATTCATTTGGGATTCACCTCTAATTCATCTGTGATTCATTTGGGATTCACCTGTGATTCATTTATTTTTCACCTGTGATTCATTTGTTTTTCACCTGTGATTCAGTTTAATTTCCCCCGTGATTCAATTGTGATGCACCTTTGAGTCACTTCTGATTCATTTGGGATTCAGCTTTGATTCACCTGTGATTCATTTGGGATTCACCTGTAATTCATGTGTGATTGATTAATGATCCACCTGTGATTCACCTGTGATTCAATTAAATTTTACCTGTTATTTATCTGTGATTCACCTGTGATTCGTCGTGATTCATCTGTGATTCAGTTTAATTTCAGGTATTATAAGGTGTTTGGTGACCTGAGGCACTAACTTTTATGTGTCTTTACTTAATGCCTTTAGTAATTGCCTTTATCCTGTCCATTATTCTAGATGTTTATAAACTTAATCTGTATTATAAACCAGTGGCGTGTCATCAGAACCTTCAGAACATTCTCTACGGCCTAAAAATATCTGATTCAAAGAGTTATGTTAGTTATATTTTGTCCATGAATGCTTATTAAATAATTCCAAATGATCCATACACATTCTATTCATTGCGTTTAATTAGTTACGCCTCTTCCAGACTAGTATTTTCTTATTAAAGTATTTAACCAATCATGTTTCAGCATCATTTGTTGCCAGGGTTAAAGAAATCTTCACAATGGGACACATCAGTTCTGCAGATGATAACATCAGTGTCAATCAAACTGTTACTCCAAACAATCAGATTTTGAGTTGGCGACACCAAGGCTCTCTGGCAGGCGTACAGTATGTCAGCGTATTCATGCATTCTGACTGGAGTTTATCGCTTCTGTCGAGGTGAGATAATCAGGGAATTAAACCTCATGTCAGAATCTGATTTGACTTTCAGCGTTAACTTCGATGGCAACAGAAAATAATTCTAATTAAAAAAATTATACACTTGACTGTTTTAAAGAGAACAAATGGAGGAGGAATATGATACAAACAATCAGGATTTAATCAGGATATGGGGTGTGTTATTTTTTTTTATTGTTGGTGATGTGTTACGTGTGTCGCAGCTGTAGCTGCAGTAACCTCACTGATCAGTGCAGACATGTGACCCCGGGTTTGATCGCAATTGAAACCTACCCTCACAATGATTCTCTCAGAGATGTTTCCCACCAGCAGAAAGCTTCTCTCTTTCACTGTAGCATATAATCCCACCACCAGAAGAAAGTACCTGATGAACACAAAACCTTCTAAGATCATCACAAATCACACACGGATCAGGATCAGTGTCCCCCAGTGGACTGCGTGTAAACACATCATACAGAGTCACATATAAAATGATGTGAGGTGACAGTATAACCAGCTCAGCTACTCTGTCTCTTCTTATATACATTTTTATAAAATGGGTAATACCAGTCCTGATTGGCCGAGCCTTTTGTCTAGACATTATTGACAATAACATACACCTCTAATCGCTTCGCATTCGTATCAATGCGTGATATCCATCCATCCATTATCTTCAACTTTATCCCCATGCCCATCCAGGGGAGAACGTTAGGGGCGCTGGGCAGATACGCGCAGGAGAGGGTGCCAATCTATCGCATACACTCACACTGTACATGGGGCAATTTGGAGAATTCAATTGACCTTGACCCATGATTTTGGACTGTGGGAGGAAACCGGAGAACCCAGAGGAAACCCACCCCGGACACGGGGAGAACATGGAAACTCCACCCAGATTAAGATTCAAACCGCCGCCCCAATGTGATATACAATACGTCATTTACCCAATGTTTTTATAAACTTGTGTTATATAATTTGGTCACTAGATGGAAGTGTTTGATTGTTAAAGAAACCAGAATCCCGTTCCTCAGCAATCAGCATTCACTTTAAAAACAAGACTAGATTATGCTGCAAAAGAAAAGATTATTAATGATTTTGCTTTCAATAAATGCTTTTTGCTTTTAATAATTTATGAATTAAACTTTTTTTTTATTATAGTGTGTTTGTAAGCATTTTATAAAACCAATAAGACACTCGAGGTTGTGTATTATTGTGTATAAATCATGGTAAAGAGGTCAAGACTAATAACACCTCTTCCCCATGATTTATTTACAATAATGTTACTAATGTTACAAAAATGCCTCTGGTACCATAAAGCTTTAATGTATAACACATTATTTTTAGGAAATCCATCAGAAAATGTGAGCTTCATCTTAATTGAGAAATTAAATGCTATTAGAAAATATTTATTTCATCCATGAGAGAGTCTAGTTTAGTTGTGAAAAGTTCTGGGTGATAATCTGAACATTCATGTGGGAGCTCAGCTAATGTCCATATCTATATAATAAAACCTCACTGTTTACCTAAGTGTGTAAGGGTGTGGTTGCTCAGAGGTAGTGTGTTGGGTGGTCAATCTGAAGGTTGGGGGTTCATCCAGTCATCCCTGGTCCACTGAATTCACCAATGTGGGTCCTTGAGCAATGACCCTTAACCCTTAACACTCATTGCTCGAGGGGGCATTGTATCAACCATGTGCTTGCTTTGTAAGTCACTTTGGATAACAGCATGACTGAATGGAAAGTGTGTGTGTGTGTGTGTGTGTGTGTGTGTGTGTGTGTATACCTCTGGTCAGGGTTGGGCTTGCCTTTCTTCCTCATGTTGTTGGTGGTGGTCTCACTGAAGTGTAACCTGCTCAGGGTGATCTTAGTGATTTTGTTTCCAGGTAAATCGACCCTGAAAACAAAATTGCAAGTTAAGAATGCAATTAGTTCCCTTAAAGCTTAAACAGCTTTATTAGCAATTAACACATTTTCTTATAAAGTGCAGTTAAATAAATCATAAATGAAATCTGTTTGTGTGCAGAGTGCAACAATGAACTTTTAAAAATTTAAGTGCATAACTAGCTGAGGTAAGCTAGAGGGGAGGAGGAGGATGACAAATGTTATTTAAATTGATCAGTCAGGTAATCCAAACAGTTGAACCACATTAATAATGAAATTTATATTATGATCACTGAACACTGTATTCCTCACTAATATAAATATTTTGATGCAAACTATACAATACAGTGCTGATGTTGCATAACAGACATGTTTATTGGACATTTCTGGAAATATGGAACAGATCGCCAAATACGGGACAATTCTGTATTTTATGCTACGGGTGGCAAATCTAACTCAGACTGTGACTATTAATCGCAAAATGGAAACCATCTTGGAGAAGCTTTCAACGCTGCAAATGAGGTTAAGAACTTTGGAGATCAGATTAAGGGATTGACATTAGAATGGTTTTTATAGATACCTAAACTGTTACAAGGATGTTGCTGTGTAGCTGTGACATTCTGCCCTGCGACCAGACCTCTCCATCCCCATACTGATCCTGTACCCCCCCCCCTTTTTTTTCTTCTACAACAGGTGTTTATTAAAAAGATGCGTCTTCAGTAGTTTCTTAAAAACGCCAAGTGAATCTGCCCTCTGCCTCACAGACAGAGTTGGCAAGATGGTTCCACCATTTTGCAGTGGTGAACGCCATGAAGTGAGAATTAGCTCCTTGGTGAGGTGGAATCACCAGGCGGCAATCATCACTGGAGTGAAGTGAACGAGATGGAGTGTATTACCTTTTCAAAATTGTTATTCTTATTCTTAAGGACCTTACACTCCAAAACATGAGAGAAAGCTTTTTCTAACAGAATAAAAATAGGGTTCCTGTTCTTTCATTTCCAAATACAACTGCTAATAAGGTTCTGCAGCTGTGATGAGGGAATGTCCACATACCTTTGGTCATGCATTGTAAATACACTATACCATTAAACCTGTATGTTTGTTAATATGTTATAACAGAGGTTCTGATGTTCTGAGGAATGACCTCACGGGGAGGAATGGCTTCTTGCTGCGGTCGCTCTGTGACTGCTCTATAGTGATATGTTGCTCCTGCGCCTCCAGCTGAAACAGAAGTTCAATGGATGTTTATTTAGTGACTTCTGTTTGAATTTAATGTAGTTGGCATATAAATGGTGTATTATTTTTATTTACTGACTTTAACTCCAAAGACTTTAATTTGAAAGCTGTCTGCTGGTAAGGGACCTGCTGGTGTCGTAACATACTGCGGTTCCCCCATCACACCGATGTGCACTGTAACCTGAAAGTGGTTCTTCTTCTGGCAAACAAAGGCTTCATCAGCTGCCGAGTAACTAAAGCCTTTGTCAGTGTGGACGTGGTAACCTGGTGAAGGACTACAATAGAGAGATGGATATGAAGTTGGTGTAAATGCTTTATCTCACAACAATACACACACACACCCATGCATTCACACCACACCAAACCCCTAACTCTCACTCAACTGACAAGAATTTATCTCATAAAAGGGTGGCAGAATGGTGTAGTGGTTAGCATGTTCTCCTCTCAGCGCTAGGAATCCAGGTTTGAATCCTAATCTCGGTGGTTTCCATGTTCGTGTGGTTTTCCTCCAAATTGCCCTATATGGAGTGTGTTTGTGTGTGTGTGTGTATAGATAGATTGGCCGGCGATAGATTGGCCCTGTCCTGTGTGTATCTGCCCAGTGCCCGAAACGTTCTCCCTTGGATGGGCATGGGGAAACCCCCAGAAACCTAGTAGAGGTTAAAGCAGAAGATAATGAATAAATTAATGAATGAATAATCCATCCCTTATCTTCCACTTTATCCTCCACTAGGGTCACGGGAGGGGGAAGTGTTCCCCATGCCCATCCAGGGGAGAACGTTTCAGGCGCTGGGCAGAAACACCCAGGACAAGGCGCCAAGCTATCGCTGGGCACACACTCACACACATACACTCTATATGGGGCAATTTGGAGAAGTCAAATGACCTTGATCCATGTTTTGGACTGTGGGAGGAACCCGGAGGAAACCTACGTGGACACGGGGAGAACATGGAAACATCTACCCAAATTGGGATTCAAACCGGGAATCCCTAGGGCTGAGAGGAGAACATTCCAACCACTAAGCCAGTGTGCCACTGAATGAATGATTAAACAATACAAAAAGCTGGTACAATCAGGATAAGTACAACCTTCAGCATCCAATCACAGCCGACTCCTGTACACTGCTGTGTACATTATGGTAAGATGGCAGGAGACCGAATATAACCAAACTTAACATGATTAACATTCACCTTTAATCTACGATGATGAATTATTATTCTAAATATTATTGTCATTATAATGTAATGGGTGGCACGGTGGCTTAGTGGTTAGCATGTACTCCTCTCAGCGCTGGGGATCCAGGTTCGAATCCCGATCTGGATGGAGTCTCCATGTTCTCCCCGTGTCCAAGTGGGTTTCCTTCCAGAGTCCAAAAACATGGATTCAAGGTAAATTGAATGCTGCAAATTGCCCCATATAGTGTGTGTTTTTGTCTGTGTGAGTGTATCTGTCCAGCGCCTGAAAATTTCTTCCCTGCATGGGCATGAGGACCCCCCCCCCCACCACGACCCTAATATACGCAGAGAATAATTAATAAATGAATGAATGAATAATGAATATGCTCACAGTATTTGGTAGTTGCTGTTGTAAAGTGTGCACCACAGTTTGCTTTGGTACAGGTCCCAGGTCAGCAGTTGAAATGACCCCGTTCCTGGATTTGCCCCAGAGGCATCACCTTCATACCCTGGTTTATCCCATGTGCCTTTCTCAGGACCTGTAAGCATCATACCTCAGTATCAATCTGTATAGTGTGAAAGACTGGCACACTCTCTATGTTTTTATTATTTATTTATCTGAGCTGATGATGTCATAGGCACCGAATGAACGTAGTGTCCAGAGCGGCTCATCCCATTTACCCTCATCTGTCCCTGTTTCAAAAGAGTGTGAGCGTCTTCTCCTCTTCCTCCCAGCTGAGCTCAGTCTGTACAGGAGACAGATGACAAATACAAATAAAGCTCCAAGCTCATCATGTGTACTAGTGTAAAAATTCAGATCTCATACAGCATTCTGATTGGACAGTTTAGTCATCCATCCATCCATCCATTATTTCCACTTTATCCTCTATTGTTTATTCCAACCTGGCTGGAGCATACAAAGCAACACCCCTCCCCCACATTGGACAATCTGACCATCTCTCTATTTTTCTCACACCTTGGTACTCACCACTCATCCAACGTGTGAAACCCACTGTGAGAACAATAAAAGTGTGGCCAGAGGGGACAGACGACATGCTCCAGGACCGGTTTAGGAACACTGATTGGAATATGTTCTCGCACACAGACCTGGATCAGTACGCCTCATCGGTATTGGAATATATCTCCACAACTACAAACAGTGTCACCACCCAGAAAAAGATCACCATGTACCCCAACCAAAAACCCTGGATGAATCGAGATGTTCGCCTACTGCTGAAGGCCCGTAACATCGCCTTCAGGTCAGGTGATACTAAGGCTTACAGTACAGCCAGGGCCGAGCTGAAGAGGGGTATTAAAAAAGCCAAACTCCACTACAAGGGGAAGGTAGAAGAACACTTCTCCAACTCCAACCCCAGACGCATGTGGCAAGGACTTCAGATCATCACTGATTACAAGACCACCAACCCCTCCCCTATCTCCTCTGATGTCTCCTTCCTTGACGAGCTTAACAATTTTTACGCTCGGTTCGAGAGAGGGAACCCGACAACTGCAACCAAGACAAATGTGTCTGCAGACCATCAACCACTGACTCTTTCTACCACTATGTAAGAATGGTGTTGAGCAGGATCAAAATCCACAAAGCTGCAGGTCCTGATGGCATCCCTGGGCGTATTTTCAGAGTGTGTTCTGAAGAGCTGGCAGGAGTGCTGACGGACATATTCAATCTGTCCTTGGCTTGTGCTGTGGTACCGAGCTGCTTTAAGACAACCTCCATTGTTCCTATACCCAAAAACTCCAACCCATCAATACTGAACGATTACCGCCCCCAGTAGCCCTCACTCCCATCATTACAAAGTGCTTCGAACGGCTGGTCCTAGCACAACTCAAATCTTGTCTCCCTCCCAACCTGGACCCCCACCAATTTGCATATCGACAGAACAGGAGTACAGAGGATGCAATCTCCATAGCACTGCACTCTGTCCTCTCACACCTGGACAATAAAAACACCTTCGTCAGGATGCTGTTCATAGACTTCAGTTCAGCATTCAACACAGTCATCCCCTCAAAACTCATCACAAAGCTCACAGACTTAGGCATCAGTCCCCACATGTGCAATTGGTTACTGGACTTCTTAACCAACCGACCCCAATATGTCCAGATGGACAACCATCGTTCATCTAGCATCACCATAAACACAGGTGTTCCACAAGGCTGTGTGTTAAGTCCCTTTCTTTACTCCCTCTTCACCCATGACTGCAAACCTGTCTATGGCTCCAACACCATTATTAAATTTGCAGATGACACCACGGTGATTGGACTCATCAAAAACAACGATGAGACTGCTTATAGAGAGGAGGTGAATCGGCTGGCTGAGTGGTGCGACACTAACAACCTTCTGCTCAATGCCGAGAAAACAAAGGAGCTCATCATGGACTTCAGGAAGAAGGCTGACCAGCACCAACCCATTCATATCAATGGGACGGCAGTGGAGCGTGTGAACAGCTTCAAGTTCCTAGGTGTACACATCTCTGAGGATCTCACCTGGACGACCGGCTGCTCCAATTTGGTCAAGAAGGCACATCAGCGCCTGTTCTTTCTGAGGACTCTGAGGAAGAACCATCTGTCCTCAGACATTCTGGTGAACTTCTACCGCTGCACCATTGAGAGCATCCTGACCAGCTGCATTACAGTTTGGTACGGGTCCTGCTCTGTGTCAGACCGGAAAGCGTTGCAGAGGGTGGTGAAAGCCGCCCAGCGCATCACCAGATCACCACTTCCTACCATAGAGGACATCTACACAAAGCGGTGTCTGAAAAGGGCTGGAAAAATACTCAAGGAACCCAGTCACCCTGCAAACGGACTCTTTTCTCTTCTGCCCTCTGGGAGGCGCTACAGGAGCTTAAGGACTAAGACCACCAGGTACCGGAACAGCTTTTTCCCCACAGCTGTCACACTCCTGAACTCAGCCTCCTGATTTCCGGACCATATTGACTCACATCAATAATATATGGACTCATACAACATCCACAATATTTAGTTATTTTCATTATCTGTACCACTCAGTGTATATATATATATATATATTCATATTCATATATATGTTCATAGCTGTATATTTCATATTATAATATGTACATTACATCTGTATATTCCACTAGTCTGTACATCATAGCTGTATATTTCATATTTATAATCTGTATATTCACATCTGTATATTCCACTAGTCTGTACATCATAGCTGTATATTTCATATTTATAATCTGTATATTCACATCTGTATATTCCACTAGTCTGTACATCATAGCTGTATATTTCATATTTCATATTATAATCTGTACATTCACATCTGTATATATTACTTACCACTTGTATATATTTATATATCTGCAATAGCACTTCTGGATGGATGCAAACTGTATTTCGTTGTTCATATTGAGCAATGACAATAAAGTTGAATTCTATTCTATTCTATTCTATTGGGATCGCGGGGGGGGGGGGGGGGGTTTCCCCATGCCCATCCAGGGGAGATTGTTTCGGGAGCTGGGCAGATACACCCAGGACAGGGCGCCAATCCATAGATGGGCAAACACTCACTCACACAGACACACTCTAAATGGGGCAATTTGGAGAATTCAATTGACTTAATTTATGTTTTTGGACTGTGGGAGGAAACCACAGAACCCGGAGGAAACCCATGCGGACACGGGGAGAACATAGAAACTCCACCCAGATTGGGATTTGAACCAGGAATCCCCAGCGCTGAGAGGAGAACATGCTAACCACTAAGCCAACGTGCCACCCACCAGTTTATTCATTCATTTACATTTATATTTACTCATCTAGCAGATGCTTTTTTACAAAGCGACTTACAAATGAGAACATCATGATCTGATCCTGCACTCCCCCTCCTTTTTTTTTACAGCAGGTATTTGTTAAAAAGATGCGTATTCAGTAGTTTCTTAACTATTATTGTTATTACTATTCGACAGGATGTATTTGATTGGTGTCTTTAGATGACATCATCCTCCTGCAGCATCTCAGGGTAACATTCATTACTAGCTTTAAATGTACAGTTTAGTTGTTGATGTAATGTGTGATGTAAACATTACCCCTACCCTGGATTCAGGCTTGCTTCGGAGGGCAGGTATGGAGCTGCATGAACTGTAGAAGGTGGAGGGTGTGGACAGGAGGGGGACGCGGTAGCCTGGGTGCAGCTTCCCGTAGGTCCTAAAGGAGATGCAGACAGTGATGACATCAGACATGGGTTGGCGTGAATACAGGTTCCGCAGCTGGTGTAACAACCAGGGCAGATACGCGTGATCTGGTCCCCAGCAGATCCATCATCATGCTGAGATACTGCTACAGCTCTGAAACGCTCAACCAGCCCTCCTTTAAACAAACACAGAACATGCAGCTATGAGTTAAAGAATCCAAAGTCAACATCCATCCATCCATTATCGTCCGCTTTATCCTCTACTAGGGTCACGGGGGGATCCCCCATGCCCATCCAGGGGAGAATGTTTCGGGCGCTGGGCGGATACACCCAGAACAGGGCGCCCATCTATCACTGGGCACACACTCACTCACACAGGAACACACAAACACACTCTATATGGGGCAATTTGGAGAATTCAATTGACCTTGAACCATGTGTTTGGACTGTGGGAGGAAACCGGAGAACCCGGAGGAAACCCATGTGGACACGAGGAAAACATGGAAACTCCTCCCAGATTGGGATTCAAATTTGGGAATCCCTAGCTCTAAGAGGAGAACATGCTACAAATGGATCAAAAGGTCAATTGAATTCTCTAAATTGCCCCATATAGAGTGTGTCTGTGTGAGTGAGTGTGTGCTTAGTGATAGATTGGCACCCTGTCCTGGGTGTATCTGCCCAGCGAAAAGTTCTCCCCAGGATGGGCATGCGGAACCCCCCCCCCCCCACCATAGTAGAGGATGAAGCGGAAGATAATGGATAGATAATTTGCTACATGACTAAATGTAAATAAAAATGTAATCAAATATCTCATATGATATAACAGTGCTAACCTGGGATTAATGGAGGAGAACAAGGTTCTGAACTGGAATCTGGAGGTGATTCAGGTAATAGACTGTAAAAAATCAAATTTATATATTTATTATAACCCACAAGGTTGTTTATTAAAGCAAAAAGATACCAGAGGGTGGGGCATTTTTGTAAATAAATCACAGGAAAGAGGGGTTATTAGTCCCAACACAGAGTGGAGTGCAGTTACACCTCTTTCCCATGATTGATTCACAATAATACACAACCTCAAGTGTCTTAATACTTTAATAAATTGCTTACAAACACAAAATAATAAAAAAAACAAGGTTTAATTCATAATTCAAAATGTTGATTAAAAACATAATCCAGCGTAATCTAGTCCATTTCTAAAGTTTATAATGCTGATCACTGTGTAACAGGATACCGGTTTCCCTAACAATCAAATTATAGAATGCAGTTTATGAAAAATATATATTAAAAAAAAAAAAGTGAATACTCAGTGGTGTGTAGTACTGCATGCTCTCAACTCTGTAGCTACAAGAAAGGAGGCTACAAGAGCTACAGAGGTCACAAGAGCTACAGAGAGGGTCACAAGAGCTACAGAGGAGGGTACAAGAGCTACATGGAGATCTTCATCCATGGCTCTGCTGACGAATACTGTATGGAACCTGACAAGGCGGTCCTGCTGGACTCACATATAGTTTTCCAGTTGTTAGTTTTTCCATTTGTTTAATATCTGTACATAGCTGTCCTACACTGTTGTTGCTGCCTGGCCGCTCAAGGAGGATGAGTCCCCCATTGAGTCTTGGTCCTCCCAAGGTTTCTTCCTTAAATAACAACATAAAAAGGAGTTTTTTCTTGCCACTGTCGCTTCGGCTTGCTCTTTGGGGGTCTAAAGACTTTTCATTCTGTAAAGCTGCTTTGTGACAATGTACTGTTGTAAAAAGCGCTATATAAATAAATTACTTGAACTTGAACTACATAGGAGGTCACAAGAGCTACAGAGGAGGTTACAAGAGCTACAGAGGAGGCTACAAGAGCTACAGAGGAGGCTACAAGAGCTACAGAGGAGGCTACAAGAGCTACAGAGGAGGCTACAAGATCAGAGTCACTATTCCATGGGATGGAGGAAGTATTAGGTGGAAAGTTACACGAGGTCATGTGACAGCGACTGCCCTGAACTTTGAGACATAACTTCAGCCGGTAATCCACCTTCAACACAAAGAGGACTTTGTACCCTGATCCAGCTATTGAATCACACACACGCACACACGCACACGCACGCGCACACACACATATATGTACACACACACACACACACACACACACACACACGTACGTGTACGCACACATGCTCACGCACGTGCACACGCAAGTGCACGCACACAAAACAAACACGCACGCAAACCACACACACACACACACACACATATATGCAAAACACAAACATGCACACAAAGACACAATCATGCACGCCCAAACTAGCAGACATGTACAGACGTGCACACAAAGACACAAGAACGCATGCCCAAACACACAGACACGTACTTACACACACATTCACACAAACGCTCACACAAAGGAACACACAGACACACACACGCAAAACACACACACACATACAAACATACACACACACATGCAAAGACAAGCACATATGGACACACTCACAGACACAAAGTATATATACACACACAAACACACGTACATGCACACATTCACATGTGCAAAACGCACACAAACGCACACACACACACACGTACTCACGCATACACACAAGTAAAGACATGCACATGACCGCACGCTCACAGACACACACACACAGTATATATACACACAAACAAAAACACATGTACATACACACAAACGAGCACACACACACACACACACGCGCGCAAAATGCACACAAACGCACACACACACATGTACTCACGCATACACACACGCAAAGACATGCACATAAATACACATAAACGCACGTGCACACGCACACACACACACCTACAATTTCTCTATAATTCCTTGGATAAGTAAGAGATATTAAGTGATTACTATTTATAAACTTTTCTTCAGTTCTTTATTCTAATGTAGAATTCCGGTGTCCTGTGAGCACCGTGTGTTAAATATGAGATCTGAACATGTGAAGTCATGCTCATCTTAAAGATATCATTTAACAGAACTCTCACTTACAACGTAGAATCAACATCATTACTGAGGTACTGTTCCAGACTGCTGGTGTCGACCACATCACCGTCCAAATCCACATTCACATCATGTCCTGTGTGGAGAAAGGGATTCTCATTAAACCTCATTTCAGTCATGTAGCATCATCTACCTCACCACCGTCACACACTCATTACACCAGCGCTCGCCGTCAAGAATATACAATTAAAAACACACAGCTATCGTTTTAAACAGCCGCACCAGCAACCCAGCCTCAACACTCTTCATTTACATCTACACGGTTATTAAAGCCTAAGGGGCGGCACAGTGGCTTAGTGGTTAACATGTTCTCCTTTCAGCGCTGGGGATTCAGATTCGAATCCCAATCTGGGTGGAGTTTCCATGTTCTCCCCGTGTCCGGGGGTTTCCTCCGGGTTCTCTGGTTTCCTCCCACAGTCCAAAAACATGGATCAAGCTCAATTGAGTTCTTCAAATTGCCCCATATAGAGTGTGTTTTTGTGTGGGTGAACTAAATAGAGTGGGCACACACTCACTCACACCCCCCCCCTCGCGACCCTAGTACAGGATAAAGCTGAAGATAATGGACGGATGGATGGATTAAATTCGACAATAGAAATCATGAACATATTTAATAATTTATTTCAATTAGACTATTTTCAAGCCATGACATGACATTTCAAGTGTGACATTATTGTAAATAAATCACATCAAGAGCTGTTATTAGTCCCGACGCATAGCAGAGTACAATTCCACCTCTTTCCCGTTAATTATTTACAATATTACACAACCTCGAGTGTCTCATTTCTTTTATAAAACACAAACACACTATATTAAAAAAAAAAAATTTTGACTTATAAATGCGTTTATTGAAAGCAAAATTGGTAATAATTTGAGGTTTAGTGCTCATTGGGAATTGGCTCGCTGTTTATTCATTTATTCATTCCATTATCTTCTGTTTAATCCTCTACTAGGGTCTCGGAGGAGCTCCAGGAGAGAACGTTTTGGGCTCTGGGCACACACTCACACAGACACAAACACACACTATATGGGGCAATTTAGAGCATTTAATTTACCTTGAATCCATGTTTTTAGACTGTGGGAGGAAACAGGAGAACCCGGAGGAAACCACGCGGCCATGGGGAGAACATGGAAACTCCAACCACATTGGAATTGGAACCTGGATCCCCAGCACTGAGAGGAGAACATGCTAACCACGAAGCCACCACGAGCGCACTGACTGTCCCAGATCACCAACTCAACACAGTTTAACCCTGATCTCAACACCTTTACCATTCATCCATCCATTATCATCCGCTTTATTCTCTATTAGGGTCGGGGGGGGGGAACGTTTCGGGTGCTGGGCAGATACACCCAGGACAGGACGCCAATCTATCCCTGGATACATACTCACTCACACAGACACACACACAAACACACTCTATATGGGGCAATTTGGAGAATTCAGTTAATCTTGATCCATGTTTATGGACTGTGGGAGGAGAACCCGGAGGAAGCCCACACTGACACGGAGAGAACATGGAAACTCCATCCAGATTGGGATTCGAACCTGGAATCCCTAGTGCTGAGAGGAGAACTGTGCCGCCCCAAAAGAACATTCCATGATGTTCTTTTCTCGTGGATGATTTGTTTTTAATTCCGATTAATTGGCTAGTGTCAGGGCAGTAAGCGGGTCGCATTACTGACACCCTCTGCACATGGAATTTCTATTTCTATCTTCTCAGATTGAGCCAGTAGTTGGTCTTTTGTTGCCCTGTGTGCAGGCTGCTACCCCTCTTGGCTTCAGGCCTGTGTACATCTCCACATCTACTTCCTCAGGAGACTGAGAAAAGCATGATTCAGGAGCTCAGTCCTCATCTCCTCAAGATGTGAGGTGGAGAGTATCCTGTGTTCCAGCATCGACATGTAGCACAGAGGATGCTCTGCTGCAGACATAGGGTGGTGAAGGCTGCACAGAGGACTGGTGGAGTCAGCCTCCCCACCACCACGAACATCTACACCTCCAGATGTAAGAAAAGGTCCTTCTGCATCATGAAGGACCCCACTCACCCAGCACACCCTCATTTTGTTCTGCTCCCCTCAGGCAGGAGACTGCGGAGCATTAAGTTCAGAACAACCAGACTGAGGAACAGCTTCATAGCAGAAGCTGTGAGACCCTAAAACTCCACCTGATTCAACAGACGCTCCTCAGGGACACTTTACACTACATCACTTTCCTCAACAGACACTTACCAATTACCTCCCCTCACTGCTGCTATATTTTATTCTTAAATAAATGCTACATCTAAATCTTTTATTCTAAATCTAATATTTAAATTTCCATCCATCCATTAGCTTCCACTTTATCCTCTACTAGGGTCGTGGTGGGGTTCCCCATGCCCATCCAGGGCAGAATGTTTCAGGCGCTGGGCAGATACACCCAGGACAGGGCGCCAATCTATCCCTGGGCACACACTCATTCACACAAACACACTCTTATATGGGGCAATTTGGAACATTCAATTGTCCTGGATCCATGTTTTTGGACTGTGGGAGGAAACCGGAGAACCCGGAGGAAACCCACACGGACACGGGGAGAACATGGAAACTCCACCCAGATTGGGATTTGAACCTACTGAGAGGAGAACGTGCTAACCACTAAGCCACCGTGCCGTCCTAATATGTAAATTTGAAAATTTTTAATTCTACCTCTAATGCTTAGGATCAAAACTGGGTCCGTGAAAAAGAATTTTGTTTGCATCCCATTTACCACATGTTATGTAAATGACAAAGTCTCCTTTCATCTTTAGAACACACCTCCATCAGGCAACTTCTCTGTGGACGGTGGTAGGGGTTAGCATGTTCTCCTCTCATTGCTGGGGATTCCCGGTTCGAATCCCAATCTGGGTGGAGTTTCCATGTTTCAATGTTCTCCCCGTGTCCATGTGAGTTTCCTCCGGGTTCTCCGGTTTCCTCCCACAGTCCAAAAACATGGACCAAGTCAATTGAATGCTCCAAATTGCCCCATATAGAGTGTTTGTGTACACATTTTATACATTCTGATCTGAGTTCAGTGTGAGCGCTTATCTTTCTTACCATCAAAGAACTGCTGCAGCGCCTCGTTTTCACCGAGAACATCCATCAGACACCTCCACCACCGGACCTCCACGTACTTCAGTCGTTACTGAAGAGTTCAAATAGTTCATAATATTATAGAATGTTTACATTATAATAATAAAATCAACACCAATCCATCAGAGAACTTTCACCAACAAGGAACCTTCTGTAAATCGATAAGGTTCTTCGAGCCAGTTCAGTTCAGTTCTCTCTTACCTCAGAACCATTCAAATGAATAGAAATGTTCTGATTATAATAAATCCAGCATGAATGAATCAAACCAAAGAACCAAGGCGGCCCGGACGCAGATGAGAAACATCAGCATAGCTTACTGTTTCCTCAGGATCAGGATCTTTTCCAGCTTTAACAGCACTATGGGTTCTCATTCAGGTCGAATAATCCATTCACATCGTCAGGTGTTCATCCCGCAGTCACACTGGGGTCGGACGTCGTTTTTAAAAATACATTGATTAAGTTACATCTCGTTTCTTTTTAAATTGTTCGACGTGAATGGCGATGGCCGATGGTGACGTACTTTGTTCACTGAACTCAAAGGCAAACTTCATCCAGCTGGTGTAGGCCTACACCTGTGTGTGTGTGGGTGGGAGGGGCAGGGCTCCTTGTTAAAGGCTATAAATGAGACATGTTTTATGACGTGCAGTAGACTGAGGAGGTTAAACAGGTAAGAATCTCTTATCTTTACTGTACAAATCAACAGGAACGCGTTTTGGAATTAGAACTTGAGAAACATATGAACAAAAACATCCAGAACTATACAATACACAGCAATACTTAGATCATCTTATAAGGGTTCTAAAGCATAATGTGTTCTCTGTTATCCATCCATCCATTATCTTACGCTTTATCCTCTACTAGGGTCTGCATGGCCTTCCAGGGTAGAACGTTTCAGGCTCTGGGCAGATACACCCAGGACAGGACAACAATTCATCGATGGGAACAGACTCACTCACACAGACACACACAAACACAATCTATATGGGGCAATTTGGAAAATTCAATTCACCTTGATGCATGTCTTTTGGACTTTTGGAGGAAACCCGGAGAACCCGGACACAGGGAGAACATGGAAACTCCACTCAGATTGGGATACGAACCGGGAATCCCCAGCGCTGAGAGAAGAACATGCTAACCAGTAAGCCACCATGCCACTGTGTTCTCTGTTAATCACATAAACTGATTTTTTAGAACAAAAATTAAATTAAAAAAATTATAAATCTAGTAATAATAATTCATTCATTCATTCATTATCTTCCACTTTATCCTATATTAGGGTCGCGGTGGGGTTCCCCATGCCCATCCAGGGGAAAACGTTTCGGGACAGATACACCCAGGACAGGGCGCCAATCTATCGCTGGGCACACACTCACACACACAAACACACTCTGCATGGGGCAATTTAGAGAACTCAGTTGAATTGATCCATGTTTTTGGACTGTGGGAGGAAACCGGAGAAGAACATGGAAACTCCACCCAGATGGGGATTCGAACTGGGAATCCCTAGCGCGGAGAGGAGAACGTGCTAACCACTAAGCCACCGTGCCGCCACAGTAATAATAATAATAATAATACATCTTATTTATAAAGCGCTTTTAGGGACCTCAAAGACACTTTACAAAACAAATAAAACAGTATAACATTAAAATGTGTAAGACTTTTATAACATTAATTTGTAAGTCTAAATCACAAAACGTAAATGTGGTTACAGTTACCTCACATATTTACAGTTTTAATCTGTCGATAATTCAGTTCAAACTTTTTTTTTTTATAGAGTGTGTGAGTGAGTGTACAGTGATTAATGTCCTGTCCTGGGTGTATCTACCCAGTGCCCGAAACCGTCTCCTCTGGATGGGCACCCTAGTAGAGGATAAAGCAAAATAGATGGATGGACTTACAAATGAGAGAACAACACAAGTCAGTAGTTAATGAAGAACCAGCTACACTGTAGAATTATCAAACCTGATCATTATCTGATGTCACTGTTATTAATTACATTTTTCAATATATGTGTTTAGGGAAAAGATGTGTTTTGAGTCGTTTCTTGAAGAGGTTAAGTGACTTACAGAGTGGAAAATATGGTTCCACCATTGATCAGTGGAGAATGATGCGGAGTGAGAGTTACAGAGAGGTTGAAGCACCAGGAGACATTCATCACTAGAGTGAAGTGAATGGGTCGGAGTGGATTTAGGAAATCTACAGTGAAGTTAAGAGGGGGCAGATCCAGAGACTGTCCTGTAGACCAGAGTCAGTGTCTTGCAGCAGCTACAGGGAGCCAATGGAGAGAGAGGAGAGGAGGAGTCACATGAGTTCACTTGAGTTGGTTGAACAAGAGTCGGGCTGCAGAGGTTTGAATCAGTTGTAGAGGTCTGATTGTGTGAGCTGGGAGACAATACATTACAGTGATCAAGCCGGGATATGATGAAGACTTGACCTAAGAGCTGACAGGCATGTTCAGTTAAGGAAGGTCTGATCTTCTGATGTTCTACAGAAGGAACCTACAGGAACGGGAAGTTTTAGTGACCTGATTAGAAAAGTTCAAGATGGGAGTCAATTATGAAACCAAGGTTACAGAGTCGGTTGGAGAGATGGTGGAGGTTACAGAGTCGGTTGGAAAGATAGTGGAGGTTACAGAGTCGGTTGGAGAGATGGTGTAAGTTACAGAGTCTGTTGGAGAGATGGTGGAGGTTACAGAGTCGGTTGGAGAGATTGTTGAGTCATCAGTTTGGAAAGATTGTAATGGATTGTGAGTTTAACTGAGATTATGAGAAACTCTGTTTTGGCAAAATTAAATTTCAGATGACTGTGAACACTGTCACTGTTTATCTATCTGATCATTTTCTTTTGAGTTATTACTAGTTATATTAGTTATTGGGTGGTGGTGATGTGCTAGGACCTGATGAATGAGCTGCAGAGAACTGGAACCAAGAGAACAAAAGCTACCATCTGTAACTCACTACACCGAGAGGGACTCAAACCCGGCAGTGCCAGACGTGTCTTCCTGCCAGTACAGTGTCCAGACCCATCTGAAGTTTGTCAGAGAGCATAGGGTTAAACAAAAAATTGGTCGTGTTCAGAGGAAGAAGAATGCTGACTTGCATCCCAAGAACACCATGCCAACTGTGAAGCATGGGTGTGGGAACATCATGCTTTGGGGCTGTTTTTGTGTAGGACAACTGATCTGTGTTGGGTAAAGACTGAACGGGATCATGTATCCTGAGACATATCACGAGATTTTAAGCCAAAACCTTCCATCAGTGAGAGCATTGAAGATGGAACGTAGCTGGGTCTTCCAGCATGACAATGATCCCAAACACACCGCTCGGGCAACGAAGGAGTGGCTCCGGAATGAGCATTTCAAAGTCCTGGAGTGGCCTAGCCAGTCTCCAGACCTCAACCCAAATTTGTGGAGGGAGCTGAAAGTCTGTGTTGCCCAGCGACAGCCCCAAAGCATCACTGCTCCAAAGATCTGCATGAGAAATGGAGCAAACCTGGTAAAGACCTACAGAAAACGTTTGACCTCTGTCATTGCCAGCAAAGGTTCTGTTACAAAGTATTGAGTTGAACTTTGGTTGTTGACCAAATACTGATTTTCCACCATAACAATCAGATAATAAATAATAATCAAATAATAAATAAATAATGAACAAGCAAATAATAATAAGCAAAAAATAAATAATACACAAATAATAATAAGCAAATAAATAAACCAATAATAATAAGCAAAAAATAAGTAATAAACATAATAAATAATAGAATAATAAATAATGAACAAATTACAAATAATAAACAAATAAATAATAAGCAAATAATAAATAATAAACAATAAATATGAAGCACATAAATAATAAGCAAATAATAAATCAATAATAAATAATAAGCAAAAAATAAATAATAAACAAATAATACTAATAAGCAAATAATAAATAATAAACAAATAATAATCGATTAATAAATAATGAAAAATGTATAAATAATAAACAAATAAAAAGTAGTAAACAAATCAATTCTTTAAATATTATATAATGTGATTTTCTGGGTTGTTTTTCTTTTATAGTTGAAGTGTAACTATGATGAGAATTACAGCCCTCCTTCATCCTTGTAAGTAGTAGAACGTGCACAATCAGCGGCTGACTGAGAAGGGACAGACAGAGACAGAGGGACCGATAGAGACGGAGATCTGGTCGATTCAGGGTTAATACTTCTTTATTTCAGAATGTGATTCAGAAAGGCACTAAAATGAAAATAACTGATGAAAAAAATCCAAAAGATAAACAAAAGAGAGTGAGACACTTTCTGAGAGTGTGAGACCGACTGAGAGAGTGAGACTGACTGAGAGACAGTCAGAGTGAGACACAAACAGAGAGAGTGAGACAGCGAGAGTAAGGCAGAGAGAGTGTGAGACAGCCAGTGTAAGGCAGAGAGAGTGTGAGACAGCCAGAGAGTGAGCAACAGAGTGTGAGACACACTCAGAGTGACAGTGTGAGTGTGAGACAGAGTAAGAGAGACAGAGTGAGTGAGAGAGACCGATAGAATGAAAGACAGAGTGAGAGATTGTGAAAGAGAGTGAGTCATACAAAGAGAGTGAGAAACACAGAGAAATACAGACTGAGTGAGAGAAAGAGTGAGACAGAACGAGAGTGAGGCAGAGAGTGAGACAGACAGAGCTTGAGGAAGTGTGAGTGAGACAGACAGAGTGAGAGGCAGAGAGAGAGACAGATAAAGAGTCACACAAACAGCAAAACACACGCAGCACAAATGTAAGTTCAGGAGAACCTGCAAACTATCAAACAAAAGGTTCATCACCCATTTCATTCTTCATTTAGGGTTTCAATAAATTATAGCAGCATAAATTACATCAGATTCCACACACACACACACACACACACACACTGCTGGAGGTGGCCCTCTGAAGAGTTTCCATAACATACGGGTTGCTTCCTTGGTTACAGCTCGTCTCTATAGTAACCGAGTTTCGCATAGGACATCTCCCTCCTCAACTGCATCACTTCCCAGAACATCTGCTCAGCTGCAGAACACACACACACACAGGTCAAGTCAAATCAGGTGTTCATTTCTAAATCTCTTTTTAAGAACCAACAATAGTTATTTATAGTTATTATTAAACAGCTGATCAGATTAAAACTGTTTAATATTAAAGGAAAGTCGATGTGTTTATTCCTGATGCTTCATTCAGATATTTAATATTAATACTCAAAGCTTATGACCACTTGTGTCTGATATTTTGTAGATGTCAGTTCATAAAGGTGCTTCTAAAACGTAGACCGAGAATATAGTGCAGGTCTGAACGGTCCTGAAATCAGGAACCATACGGTTCTGTTTATAAAACTTTCCCTCCAGGTAAATTGTGGAGGTGATGCTGCTACACCAGCGTGTCTGACTGATCTGATTCAAATGTCTACCATTTATTTTATAATAAATGGAATGTTTAAATTTTGATAGTCATTGTTGTTGTGTATTATTTGCTATTGTCTTTTATAAAACAATAGCAGTTTTGCTCCTGAATTTTTTGTCCGGCATGACATCATTGTCAATAACACACCCCTCTAAGCGCTTCACATTCGTATCAATGTCTGATATACAATACATTATTTTAAATCATAAAATACAGATTAACATAAACAGCGAGCTGAAGACTGTTGCGGCTGTTATTTTTAATAAACAGTGTTCTGTAATTTCGCCACTCGATGGCAGTGTTTGTTAGAGAAACTGGAATCCTGATACTCAGCGATCAGTGTTCACTTTAAAATGTGAACTAGATTACATTGCAGCATCCAGATTATTAACGATTTTGCCTTTAATAAACACATTTATGAATTAAACCTTGTTTGTTTTTTATAACAGTGTGGTTTATAAGCATTTTATTAAAGCATTAAGATCCTCAAGGTTGTGTATTATTGTGAATAAATCACAGGAAAAACTGTACTTTGCTACGGGTCGGGACTAATAACACCTCTTTTTCTCGTGATTCATTAACAATAATGCCACACCCTCTCGGACCTTATAGCTTTATTATCATTCATAAAGTTTACCCAACAATGTTAATAGAAAATCTCTTCTTTTTTATTTCCAACAGCCTGAAATTAACTTACAACATTCTCTACAGTTTTATTTACACAAAGCTTACATTTCAGTGAGAACATGAAAAAATTATTTTTAAACTACAACCTATTAATTTGAAGCTATAAAGGCATCTGTCCGTATAATTGGTAAAATTACACCGGTTCTAACTCATTGACATAATAAGACTCACTCTCTGACCATCACTAACAATATGTGTCTGGGTATGTGGTGTATATGTGGGCTGTGTGTGTCCTACCATCCTGCTGCTTCACCAGTCCTTGAAGGATGTAACGAATGTAAGTGAAGAAGTTACAGACAGATGTGATCTAAAAATAAAGAAATCATTAATTTACTTTAATGAATTGATCATTAATGAATTGTGTGAAGGTTGTTACCGAAACAAACAAACAAAAAAACTCATCCCCATCAAATCATTTAAACTTGGGTTTCACTTTAAAATTTAAAAAAACTCTCTGTAGTAGGTACCATCAGAACTGGAGGTTGGGGCATGACCACCGGATCTGATCTGTTTTAAGACTTTCTTTCCTCAGTAGAAAAAAATAGACTGAAAACAGAACCATGTGGTGTACCTGAACCCACGTTTATTTATTAGTGTTGATTGATTACTTTTCTGCACTAATTAAACAATAATTAGTATTAAATTATAAGGTGATATAATAACTATTTATTAATACAACCTGAGGACCTTTACATTTACATTCACGGCAGATCTGGGTGATCGTGGTTTTATAACTTGCAGTGGTTGGCTTTATCTTATCTCAATCGTCTTCTGTTTACACATCTCTACATTATGGGATGTTCTTCGTCGTCATCTTGTGCAAAAGCATCACTTGCTTGTTTCACTTGTGCACAGTGTAGAAACATAAACCTAGGTTCCTCTTTGATCTTGTAGGTCTTAATGGATCAGAAATGTTAAATGTATGATGACAGAACATTTGGGATGGTGGTATATATATGTAGTAAAGCCACAATCATACCCTGGCAAATTTTGATTTAATTTTACTTTTATCCAACCAGCAATTTTGTTTTTGACCGGAAACGACACCGGCATCTCCCAGGAGATAATACGATGAGGTACAAGAGGCATCATTGTGGAAAAAAATATTTCTGAGCTTTTATTCACATTTGAACAAAAAGTGGCATGTCCAAAATTATTCATACCCTTCTCAATAATTAATAGAAAAGCCTTTATTGGCTATTACAGCAATCAAACGCTTCCTGTAATTGCTGGCCAGCTTTTTGCATGTCTCCACTGATATTGTTGCCCATTCATCTTTAGCGATGAGCTCCAACTATTTGAGGTTGGAGGGTCTCCTTGCCATCACCCTGATCTTTAGCTCCCTCCACAGATTCTCAATTGGATTCAAGTCAGGATACATTAAAGTTTTTGTCTGCTAACCATTTCTCCACCACTTTTGCTGTGTGTTTTGGATCGTTGTCATGCTGAAATGTCCACTGGTTCCCAAGGCCAAGTTTCTCTGCAGACTGCCTGATGTTGTTGAGAATCTTGATGTATTGCTCTTTTTTCATGGTGCCATTTACTGCGATCACGTTCCATTGGCTAAAAAACACCAAAGCATTAGGTTCCCACCACCATGTTTGACAGTGGGGATGGTGATCTTTGGGTTGAAGGCTTCTCCTTTTTTACACCAAATGAAGGACACATCATTGTGGCCAGAAGTGTGCAGTGTCCGTTGGATTTTTCTTCACCAACTGATTTCCCCAACTCTGTTAGTAATGCGGAGTCACTTGGCATTTTTAAGAAACAACTGAAAACACATCTGATGTAAAGAAAATGGGGTGCAGGATAGGATAAAGACCAGATTTGAAAATTAGCTGGTTGTAGCTGTATTAGTGTAGCTGGTTCTTCATTAGCTACTGACTTGTGGTGTTCTCATTTTGTAAGTTGCTTTGGATAAAAGCGGCTGTTAAATAACTAAATGTTAATATATATTAACATTTGGGGTGTATTGGTATGCTGTATTTGTCATGAATAGTTTTTAATTTACATTTAATTAGCTTAAGCAGTGTTTAAATGTGCTTTATAAACACTTACAACTTGTACATGATGGTGGTAATTAGTGATCAAGTTTTATGTTTTAATTTTCTGACAAAGTCTGAATGAAGACACTGCCCTCCATGGGAGTGAGGATGAATTGCATTTAGACGGGGATGAGGTAACATATTAGAGCAACTCAAATTTGGGTAATTTAATATTTTTTTTTTACACACAATGCTACATATTGTGCCAGTGCGTGCGTGCGTGCGTGCGTGCGTGCGTGAGAGATTTGTGTTTAATTGCTCTTTGGGCTACATATTAAACTCATACTATAAATAAAACCAGACATTTATTGACCTGTTTAATAAAGCCATGGATTTTCAAAAAATCTGATTCATTTATCAAAATAATCGTGAGCTGTAGCCCTAATTTACTGGCTGTTACATTAAATAGCGAAACCTGCAATACGGTGAAGCTACGATAAGTCATCTACGATAAGCTTCATATGCTGAAGCGGAGAACCCTGGTTTCAAGCATATCAAAAAAGTTCTAGACACTGAAAAATTGGTGCAGTCTGAACCATGAATTTTGTGTAGTGTTACACAACATACATATACACATTTCTTACAATAAACAATAATTGTTTTGTTGTCTTTATTTAATAGTAAATAAACTGAACTTGGGGGAGGCATGGTGGCTTAGTGGTTAGCATGTTCTCCTCTTAGCACTAGGGATTCCCAGTACGAATCCCAATCTGGGTGGAGTTTTCATGTTCTCCCCGTGTCCGCGTGGGTTTCCTCCTCGTTCTCTGGTTTCCTCCCACAGTCCAAAAAATGGATCAAGGTCAATTGAATTCTCCAAATTACCCCATATAGAGTGTCTCTGTGTGTGTGTGTGTGAGTGTTAACTGTGTTCTATAAATAGGTATTGTTTTACCTATATCCACCTATATATATATATAGTGATATATTTAGTTATAAAAAGTAGTATAAAATATACTACTTTCATTGTTATTCTATAGAAAAAAATGTGTGTGGTTGTGGGACCCTGCATGAGTAAGACGGTGTGTTGCTGTTGGTGAGAACGGAATAAAAAGCAGTTGTTGTTAAGCTTAAAAGTCCGTCTTTATTTTTGAGTAACATTGGCCTACAGAGTCCCGCCAACATTTTATGAAGGGAAACCTTATGAAAGTTGGAAGAATGAAGTCGCTATCTGGACCAGAGTCACGGAGCTGGAGAAAAGTAAGCAAGCGCTTGCAGTGGCTTTGGCGCTGTCTGGAAGAGCGAGGGAGACCGCGATGGAAATACCGGTAGATGACTTGAATAAGGACACTGGCATGAACTGGAAGAGTAGTCTACTCCACCAAAAGGTTGAAAATTCCTGCAAAAATTGGACAGACTAAGTGTCACATTGAAACTGAAGTTGTCCCAGCAAAGATTCCAATGCTTTTGAGTAAAGCTTCAATGAAAAAGGCAGGGACAGTGCTGGATATGGGAAATGACAGTGCAATGATGTTCAATCAACCTGTAAAACTTTACTTTACAAGCTCTGGTCATTACTGTGTGAACATTATGGACAAAGGTGAAAATAACATTGAAGTTGATAGTGTCTTGACAACTGCTGAAAATATCACTTTAAATGAACAAAAGAAGGAATGTCTGGAGTCTCACTGTCACAACGGAATCCTGACTGTCTCAGAAAAACACAAAATCTTGATAAAGCTTCATAGACAGTTTGGTCATGCTTCTGCTGACAGGCTGCAGAAGCTTCTAGCTAGCTCAGGCAATAAGGATACAGAATGTGGCATTATTCTTCAAAGAATCGTCAGTGAATGAGAAACATGTCAGAGATACAACAAGGCCAAACCCAAGCCAGCAGTAGGACTTCCCCTGGCATCTCAGTACAATGAAACAGTGGCAGTAGATCTGCTTGAACTGGAACCATGTGTGTGGTATCTTCACATTATTGACCAGTTCTCACGATTTAGTGCTGGTAGCATTCTGACCACAAAGAAGTCTTCTGAAATTGTGAAACACTTTGTTCATGACTGGATTAGTGTGCATTGTCCACCTCAGAAATTATTCAGTGACAATGGAGGAGAATTCAACAACGATGAAGTGAGAGATATTGCAGAAAATTTCAACATAGAAGTAAAAACAGCCGCATATAGCCCATGGAGTAATGGAATTTTGGAACGTTACAACCAGACACTTACTGAGGTCATGATGAAAGTAAAGACCAGTAATGGCTGTGACTGGAGTACTGCATTGGACTGGGCTCTTATGGCAAAGAACACCATGCAAAATGTACATGGCTACAGTCCACATCAGTTGGTTTTTGGCCAGAACCCTAACCTGCCCTCTGTGCTAACTGATAAGCCTCCAGCTTTAGAGGGCACCACAAAAAGTGAATGGGTGGCAAAGCACATTTCTGCTTTACATGCATGTAGAAAGGCTTTTACTGAAGCAGAATGCTCAGCGAGAATACGGAGAGCACTGCGTAAACAAGTTCGTCACACAGAAGAAAAATATGAAATGGGTGATAAAGTTTACTACAAAAGAGTGGAATGTACTGAGTGGAAAGGACCAGGAGTTGTCATTGGTCAAGATGGTGCTGTGGTGTTTGTGAGACATGGAGGAACCTGTGTCAGGGTACACCACCTCAGATTGAGAAAAGTGAACCCAGAGAGTAAGGGTTCACGTGTCATAAAAGACAATTTAGATAATGCCACAGACGTTGTACAAAGACAAAAGATTACAACAGCTACTGATACTGCTTGGTGGCAGTTTCTGTGAATTCCCTGCTGTTCTGTGGCGCAAAATGAGCACACAGGCACTGGAGTACAAGAAGAAACAGAGCACTCCCATGACAATGTAGAGACACAGAGTGGCACAGAGCAGAGAACTTTAGTCCAACTAAAGACAGGACAAGTTCTGAAATACATAGATAGAGAAAGTGGAGTTTTACTTACAGCAAAAATTTTTAGGACGTGCAGGCAAAGCCACAGGAAAATACAAAAACTGGTACAATCTACAGTTTACTGAACCTATTAATATGGCAGGCAGTACAGACTCAGTTGACATATCAAATTTAGAGAGCCTTCAGGTGGAACCCACTGTACCAGATATTAACACCACTGATATCAATGAGGACGTATGGGTAACAAAAGATCTGTCATTTAACTGTGCCAAACAAGAAGAGATAAAGAACTGGGAAGATAATAATGTGTTTGAAGAGGTCAGAGATGAGGGACAAAAGTGCATCTCTACCAGATGGGTGTGCACTATCAAAGCAACACACAGTGGATTAGTTCCCAAAGCATGGCTAGTGGCTAGAGGATTTGGACGTGTATGAGCTTCAAATGGATTCACCTACATGTGCCTCAGAATCACTTCGGCTGCTTTTGGCAGTTATTTCTCAAAGACAATGGACACTTCAATCCATGGATATAAAGTCATGACATCTATATGAGGCCTCCCTGAGGCTGACTGCAAAGGAACATTATCGAAGCTCAAGAAGTGTGTGTTGTACCAGTACAATGATGCATCTGTCAGACCATACAAAGTGAAGGAAATAGAGCTGAGAGCAGGAGGAAAAATCTCCAGAGTTGATCCAGCTGTTTTCTATTGGCAAGATCAGGACTGCACTGTAACAGTGGTACTGGCCTGTCATGTAGATGATTTCATGTGGGGTGGTTCACAAAGTTTCTCCTCCACTGTAATACCCCATCTCAGATCTGTTTTTCAAGTTGGACGTGAGGAGCATGATAGTTTCTGTTATGTGGGAATTGCCTTTGAAACAAATGGCAAAAAGGTACAAATACACTAAGACAATTACATTCAACACATGCAGCCAATACATATGGAACCCTCACGAGCCCTGGAACTCCCCTCTTTGTGAGGAAGAGAAAGGCAAACTCAGGTCAAAAATCGGCCAAATTCTCTGGGTTGCTAGACAGAGCAGGCCCGATGTCATGTTTGATGCTAGCAACTTGACATCAAGCTTCAAAAATGCAACTGTGCAGACTGTCCATGAAGCAAACAGAATAGTGTGCAAACTTAAATCCAGGAAGGTACTTCTAAACTTCCAACACGTGGGTAAAGACAGTGATATTAAATTGACAGTGTTCAGTGATGCTTCATTTGGAAATCTTTCTGATGGAGGCACTCAAGGAGGATTCGTTTGATTCATTTGATTCTTCTAATGGGAGAAGATGGAAAGTTCTCACCCTTATCTTGGCAGTCGAAAAGACTCAAGAGGATTGTGAGGAGCACACTTGCCGAAACATGTCTGATGTAATTGATGATGCCATTTTCTTGGCTACGTTGTTTTCTGAACTGACTACTGGGGATGCTGAACATGCTCCACCCATAAGCTGCGTCACAGAAAATCATTCACTTGCTGATGCATTGAAGTCCACAAAGTCAGTAACAGAGAAAAGACTCCGCCTGGAGATAAGCAGCATCAAAGAACTCATACAAACACAGAAAGTTGAACGTATATTCTGGCGCAACACAAAAGAACAGCTTGCAGACTGACTCACCAAAAAGGGGGCATCAACTTACAAGTTACTTCAGGCACTAAATGATGGACAATGGACACTAGATTAAAAAAAAAAGAGAGAGGACTTAAAAAAAAAGGGGGGGGGGGGGGGGGCGTATTTTTTATTTATTTTTGATGTTTCAACATACTCTCATTTTTAGATACAGTTTGTGTCTCTTTTTTTTTTAAGAAGAGAGTGAGTTTGTTAACTGTGTTCTATAAATGGGTATTGTTGTATCTATATCCACCTATATATATATATATATATATAATATATATATATATATATATATATATATATATATATATATATATATATATAGTGATATATTTAGTTATAAAAGATACTACTTTCATTGTTATTCTATAGCGGGACTTTTATTATGAAGTAGGAGAAAAAAATGTGTGTGGTTGTGGGTCCTTGCACGAGTGAGACGGTGTGTTGCTGTTGGTGAGAACGGAATAAAAAGCAGTTGTTGTTGAGCTTAAAAGTTCGTCTTTATTTTTGAGTAACATGAGTGTGTACAGTGATAGAGTGGCCTGGGTCCTGGGTGTATCTGCCCAGCACCCGAAACGTTCTCCCCTGGATGGGCATGAGGATAAAGCAGAAGATAAAGGATGGATGGATAACTCAACTTGCACAATAAACATTACACTTAGCAAAGTGTATATTTGAAACTTTTTGTCGTATTGAATCGTGGGGAATTCTTAAGAATCTAACAATTACATTTTTTTTAAATCGATTATTGATTTAGAATCGCCAGGACTACAAATTGTGATTCTTTGAAGAAGCACCCCTACTTGTTGACATATGTTTATGAGTTAGATTTGAGTGACCTGTACGGCATCTTGTGTATATTGTCTGAATTTATATGAACCAGTGGTTATGGGTTGTCCCTTTTTTGTGGCTGAATTTCATGAAGTTTATTGTTGATGTCTTCGTCCTGGTATAAGAGCAACCACTCACCCGGTACCGACAGAACGGAGAGATGTAGTAGTAGTTACTGGAGTCTCCGAGTTTGATCCGGTGCTTGCAGGTCTTCGTCTGACCGCTGAGGGCACATTTCCTACAGATCAAACAAATTAATCTCTTTCATCATCAGAATTCTTTTATCTTTACACATTTGTAACACTTTATGACCAGTCATGTCAAGTTACTGGCTGTTTCTCGATACCTCTGTAACTGCATTTCCTTATTTACGTTCCTTTTAAGTTCCCATGAAGCCAAGTACAGATCTGAATTCCATTCTTACTTACTTGGGTCCACCACACTCCATGGCTGAAGCCTTCACTACGGGCAAGGGCTGGAACCCCACTGGTTCCACACTCAGCGTGTTCTTCTCCACTGCTTCCAGAACAGCTGAAGCCAGCTACAAGAACCACAAACAGGAACGCTCCATTTGAGTACAGAACTATATATTTCTTAGTGGTTAAGAGATTTGCTTAAATTCCAGACGGTTGAAGCTCCACCACTCGATGTCAGACCCTGGAACTGTGATGGGACTGAGTTAGGGGCAGACGTGACCTATGCAGACTGTACTAACCTGCTGGTAGAAACCTATGGTTTGCAGTACTGCCTGTAACTCCACCCACAACAGAACAAGTCAAGCGTTTGTGTAGGAAGTAACTGCTGTAGCTTTGAATAACCTGTTGTGCATCATAGATCTGCGCGTCGGCACCCATAGAGTCACGGTAATACCCATATTTTATCCTAACCATTGTTAAATTGAATAGTCTGTTTGGGTGTTCTTGTTGTTAGATATTAAAACTACTGTCGGTTAGTTAGAATATAAGTGTATATAGAATAACTGTTTTCAGTTCTAGTTTCGGTCTGCTGCCTATTTGCACCTTGCGTTCAATGTCTGATTGTTCCGGAGGGGGCGTGGCCTAGTTTCATCCGCGCTATTTAAGAATCGTAGATATGCTGACGCGACAGCGGAAGCGTCAGCCTCTTGTATTCCGCCTCTCGTGTGAAGACCTATTCGTGTAAAGACCTGCGAGTCTACCTGCGCGAGTCCACCGAGCAAGGACAGTGACAAGGCAACTAAGGACATCTCTAAGTAGTCAATCCATTTTCTTACCCATTCATACCTTTCTCTTCAGCATGTGTTCAGACGCTCCTTTCCTCAGAGGAGAAGGCGCACTCTTGCACACCTGCGAACTCTGCAGCAGGTGAATACAAGCGAGCCCTTCACCTTCTCTGCAGGACTATCGAATTGTCAGTCAGCCACTAAGAAATCAGATTTCATTCCTGCTTTTGCGGCTCATGCTGGTCTTCAAGTTTTAGACCTCACTGAGACGTGGATTCGTCCCGAGAATTCCGCGACATCAGCTGCCCTTTCAACGAATTTCCACTTCTCTTACTCTCTTTGTATCGGCAAAAGAGGAGGTGATACAGGTTTGCTTATTACCCACAAATGGAAATTCCCTCCTCTTACACTTTTATCAAACACTGTCTCATTCAAATTCCATGCAGTGACTATCACTGAAGCAGTTAAATGTCATTTTGTTGTCATCTATCGCCCCCCATGTCAACTAGATAACTTAGTTGAGGAATTCGATATGTTATTATCATCTCTCCCAGATGATGGTTGTCCTCTTGTCGCCCTCGGCGATTTCAACATTCACTTTGACCGCCGCTGAGTTTCTTGATCTTATCTCCAGCCTGGACCTCCATCTACTCCGCATCTCAGCTACCCACCGGGCTGGCAACCAGCTCGACCTCATCATGACGCGCTCATGTCTCTCTTCGGAAATACACATCACTCCACTTCATGAATCAGACCACTTCTTCATACAGTTCTCCGTCTCTCTTCCACCACCTCCCGTGATCAGTAACTTCTTAACCCTTGACACTAACACTGCATCAAGCACCTTCTGCTCCACCTTTCGCTTTATGTCTGTCCAAAATCCACCAGGAAAACACACAGTTCTCCGTCCAGTCCCTGGCTCATGGAGACGCTTCGGAAGCAACGTACTTCTCTTCGTTCCGCCGAAAGAAAATGGTGTAAGTCTGGTCTGTCTTCAGATTTAGAAACATACCAGTCCTCACTTGCCACTTTCTCGAAGGATGTAACTGCTGCTAAATCCTTGTTCTTCCAGTCCAAGGTAACATGCATCTCAGATGCCCGCACCTTATTCAGTACCTTCAACTCACTACTAACTCCTCCCTCTCCCCCTCCCAACACTTCTCTGTCAGCTGATGTCTTTGCAACCTTTTTTTACAGAAAAGATCAAGGGCATCAGCAAACTCTTTCATACTCACCATTTTCACAACACTACATCTCACACATCCACCCATCCAACCCTCTCCTCCTTCTCCCCTGTCGCAGAATCTGACATCTGCAAAATTCTTCTTGCCAGTAACCCAACTACTTGCCCCCTTGATTCCATCCCATCCCATCTTCTTCAATCCATCGCCTCCTCCATCACACCAGCACTCACACAGATCATTAACTCCTCTTTCACGTCTGGTACTTTTCCAAATTGTTTCAAACAGGCCACAGTCAAACCCCTACTCAAAAAAGCTACGCTCAACCCAAATTTGATCGAGAGCTACAGACCTGTTTCTCTTCCTGTCTAAAACACTTGAACGGGTGGTATCCACACAGGTCTCCAAATTTCTTAATCAGAATAATCTCCTTGATCCCAATCAGTCCGGTTTTAGATATGGTCACTCCACGGAGACAGCATTGCTCTCTGTGATTGACTCACTTAAATCTGCCAAAGCCAAATCTCAATCCTCTGTCCTCATTCTGCTAGACCTTTCTGCAGCTTTTGATACAATAAATCATCAGATTCTTCTGTCCACTCTATCTGAATTAGGCTTTTCTGATACTGTATGACACTTAAATGGTTTCGATCCTATCTCACAGGAAGGACCTTCAAAGTGTCATGGAATGGGAAGATCTCTAACTCTCACCAAGTACGCACTGGTGGTGATCATTGAGCACAGTCATCCAGGCACATGGTTTTTCTTACCACTGCTATGCTGATGACACTCAGCTCCATCTGTCTTTTGCCCCTGATGACACCACCATCTCAAATCTGCCTGCCTTACCGACATATCTGTTTGGATGAAGGCCCGTCATCTCAAATTAAATTTAGAAAAAACAGAGCTTCTCATTATCCTAGCTAAACCCTCAATCCATCACGACCTGACCTTCCAAATTGACGGATCCACAATCTCCCCAAACGATTCAGTCTGGAACCTTGGTTTCACAGTAGACTCCCACGTTATACTCTCTGATCATGTTATCAAAACCGCCCGTTCCTGCAGATTCCTTCTTTACAACATAAAGAAGATCAGACCCTTCTTGACTGAACATGCTACCCAACTGCTTGTTCAAGCCCTAGTCCTATCTCGACTTGATTATTGTAATGCGCTACTTGCCGGTATCCCAGCTTCCACAATCAGACCTCTTCAACTAATTCAAAACTCTGCAGCCCGTGTGCAGCCTTTGTTTAACCAGCCCAAGCGAACTCATGTCACTCCACTACTCATTTCCCTCCATTGGCTCCCTGTAGCTGCTCGCATTCAGTACAAATCACTGACTGTGGCGTACATAACCATTTCTGGATCTTCCCCCTCCTACCGTAACTCTATCTTTTGAAAATACACTCCGACTCGTTCACTTCGCTCCAGTGATGATTGCCGCCTGGCGATTCCACCTCACCGAGGAGCTAATTCTCACTCCGTGGCGTTCACCACTGCAAAATGGTGGAACGATCTTCCCATCTCTGTCCGTAAGGCAGAATATCACTAATCAGTTTTAAGAAACTACTGAAGACACATCTTTAACTCTTTAACAAATACCTGTTGTAAAAAAAAAAAGGGGGGGGGGGGGGGCAGCATCAAATAACAATCAGGTTTGATGAATTTACAGTATAGTTGGTTTTCTGCATAACTTCTGACTTATAATGTTCTCATTTGTAAGTCGCTTTGGATAAAAGCGTCTGCTAAATGACTAAATGTAAATGTAACTGAAAAGCGTCACTTGACAAGATAGTTGGGATACTTGAGATAGTTGGGATAGTTAGTATAGTGGGAACAGTGGGGATGGTAATAATAGTGTCGGATTGGTGGAGAATGTGGGAATGGTAGAGATAGTTGATATAGTGGGAATGGTGGGGATAATGGGTAGGGATAGTGGGAACAGTGGGGTTGGTGGGAACGGTGGAGATAGTAGGGACAGTGGAAATGGTGAGGATGGAGGGAACCATGGGAATGGAAGGGATAGTTGATATACTGAGGATAGTTGGTATAGTGGGAACAATGGGGATGGTGGGAACGGTGGGGTTGGTGGGGATAGTAGGAACGGTGGAGATAGTGGGAACGGTGGGAACCATGGGAATGGTAGGGATAGTTCATATAGTGTGGATGGTGGAGATAGTGGGGATGGAGGATGGTGGGAATGGTAAGAACAGTGGGGATGGTGGAGATTGTATGTACTGGGATAGTGGGGATAGTGATGACAGTGGGAATGGTGGAGATAGGAGGATGGTGGGAACGGTGGGGATAGTGACGATGGTGGGGAACAGATATAATGGGGACTGTGGGGATAGTGGGGGCAGCCAGCACGATCAGAGGTTCATTATTAGATTAATTATTAAATCAGAGGTTAGATATTGTCCTGGATCTGGAGGCGTGAGCATGTCAGTGTTTAATAACCCCGGGGCGGGGCAAACTGAGATTAGGTCCTATTTGATTAAGAGAATTTAAAGGCTTTAGAAAGTATAAACGGTTAGAATAGAAAAAGAACCTTCTTCCCAGACCCCCTGAAACATCCGAATTTACAAATAGACCCTGAAGTGGAACAACCACAGTGTAACTCACGTTCTCAATACAACTGGAAGGGGGGGAGGGGTGTTGGGTTATCAGAGTGAGACAGACCTCAGTCTTGCAGAAGGTGAGACAGGGATAAATGTCCTCTCTGTAAATTCTGTCCAGGAAAAAGCAGCTTCTGTCCAGAGTGGGTTCCTCCTTCCATGCCTTAAACTCATTAAACAAGACAGAGTCCACCTACACACACACACACACACACACACACACACACACACACACAGAAAGAAATACCATCAGTGCCAGGATGTTATGTAACAGGGAATCGTGTGTGTTCTCCTGCTTTAATACATGATGTTCATATGAAGGTGGGCGGCACGGTGGCTTAGTGGTTAGCATGTTCTCCTCTCAGCGCTGGGGATTCCCGGTTCTAAGTCCAATCTGGGTGGAGTTCCCAAGTTCTCCCCGTGTCCATGTGGGTTTCCTCCGGGTTCTCCGGTTTCCAAACCATGGATCAAAACCATGGATCAAGGTCAACTGAATTCTCCAAATTGCCCCATATAGTGTGTGTGTGTGTGTGTGTCTGTGTGCCCATTGATAGATTGGCACCCTGTCCTGGGTGTATCTGCCCAGTGCCCAAAACGTTCTCCCCTGAATGGGCATGGGAACCCCCCCCCCCCAATGACCCTAGTAGAGGATAAAGCAAAAGATAATGGATGGATTGATGCATGTACATATGAGGTGCATTCCTGCCTCTTTGCTGTCGTGGGTGATGGGTTGGTAATTGGGTTCCTGGTGACTCCCCAACATGGCACTACTGGTGCTCTTGTTGCGCACATGCCCCTTCTTTTGTGGAACCTTGGCACCCGAGTGCATGTCCTTACACGGCGATGTAGGAGAAGTGGAAATGACTAATGTCTTTAAAGCAGCCACTTCGGCCTGGAGAACGTCGATCTGCAAATGAAAGAGAAAGTTCTAGTTTAACAAGAGAGATGAACATAACACACACAAACACACTCTATATGGGGCAATTTGGAGAATACAATTGACCTTGAGCCATGTTTTTTGACTGTGGGTGGAAACCAGAGAACCCGGGGAAAACCCACGCGGACACGGGGAGAACATGGAAACTTCACCCTTCACCCAGATTGGGATTCGAACCGGGAACCTCTAGCGCTGACAGGAGAACATGCTAACCACTTTGCCACCGTGCTGCCCCACCTTAAACCAGGGGTGTATAAAGTTTTTGCAAAGAAGGCCAAATTCGAAAAAGTGTTACGTATTTTTAATAAAGAAGTCCGTCTCACACATCCACACTGAATCAATGGAATGTAACAAATAATGATTAAAAGCCCCGCCCCCACCCTGGCTTTACTGAGTCCCCTCTGCCAGAGGTGTAACATTAAATTCTTTAGCCATTGGATTCTGTGACCTTGAAGGCGCTGTTGCCAATTTGCACACACATGCACGCACAATGCAAGAATTCACTACGATCCTCCCAAACTTACTTTAACATGTTTTGGAGGAGTGTGATTCTTTTTAAAAAAATATAATAAATAAATAAATGAATTAATTAATTTAAATAAATAAATTTTAAAAAAGCACCATCACACGTGCAGCTTATTTCAACAGAATATTTGAGTAGTATTAAACAATATAAATATTAAATAATATTACATTTATTAAAAAATGTTTATGCTGTGTGTATATATATGGCGGCACAACGGCATGGTGGTCGGCACGTTTGCCTCTCAGCACTGGTGATTCCCGGTTTGAATCCCAATATGGGTGGAGTTTCTTCCGGGTTCTCCGTTTCCTCCCACAGTCCAAAAACATGGATCAAGGTCAATTGAATTCTCCAAATTGCCCCATATAGAGTGAGTGAGTGTGTGCCCAGTGATAGATTGGCGCTCTGCCCTGGGTGTATCTGCCCAGTGCCTGAAAAGTTCTCCCCTGGATGAGCATGGGAAACCCCCCTGCAACCCTAGTAGAGGATGAAGTGGAAGATGGATGGATAGTACATAGTTTTCTTACCTTCCCAAGAGCTTCTTTCAGCTGCTTCTCTGCACTGACCTGCTTCAGATTTGCTTCTCGTACCATCTTATGAGCCTCCTGTTCAGAAAGAGGTCTACATTAATACGATCATGTCTTCATGAATATACTCCTGACATATACCCGAGCACCACTGCGGTCCTAAAACCTGCCCACCCAAATGCTTATCAGTCTCCTGAACCCCTCAACCTTAATGCTCTCCTGAAACAGCATTGAGGTCCTGAGCCACAACGATGTGCATATCCCAACTCAACACCACCCTAAGGTTTCAATCCTTAACATTACACACAAACATCCATGACATTCAGCATTATCTACTCTGGCCATCCACATTCCCATAAACCTCAGTGGCTACCAGTCCTGTCCTGTGGAACCATGCCCTCTTTTACATCCAACTGAACCACTAACCCTCAACATTCATCCAAACTCCTGCCCATTTACATCACCTCAAAACTCAGAACCAGAACAAGAATCCTTTACCCTTCTATTGAATATTATTCTCCAAACGTCCTCCTAATCCTCCTAATATTCAAACAAACACAAAACTGATGCATGATCCGCTGGTGAGGCTCCATGCACACAGAAACACAAACAAATTGCATTTGCATTGCATCTACATTCACATTTGGTCATTTAGCAGACGCTTTTATCCAAAGTGACTTACAAGGTCAGCAGAGGGGTTATTCACAACATTCCTGGAGCAATGAGGGTTAAGGGCCTTTCTCAAGGACCCACATTGGTAACTTCAGTGGACCTGGGATTTGAATCCCCAACCTTCAGATTGATAGCCCAATGCCCTAACCACAGAGCTACCATTGTAATGATGGCAGACTGTTCTCTTGAACACGCGCTAAACCTCTACTGAGAAAACTTGCGTGGAAAGCGTTATGGTTTTTACATCACCCAGCACAATGGATAACTCAACAGGTTACTTAAAAAGGTAATCCAATTGGTAAATAAACTGATAACTAATCAGGAAAAATCAACAGATAACCCAACAGGTAGCCCAAAGGGTAAATTAAAAAGATAACATAAGACAACCCAAAAAGGTAACCCTCAACCGGTAACCCCCAACAGGTAAATAAACTGATAACCCAACAGATAACAAAAAATATCAACAGATAACCCAACAGGTAGCCCAAAAGGTAAATTAAAAAGGTAACCCTCAACCTGTAAATAAACTGATAACCAAACAGATAACAGGAAAAAACAGATGACCCAACAGGTAGCCTAAAGGGTAAATTAACCAACAGCTAACCCCCCCCCCCCAATAGGTAAATAAACTGATAACCCAACAGATAACATTAAAAAAACAGCAGATAACCCAATAGATAGCCTAAAGGGTAAATTAAAAGGTAACCCAACAGACAACCCAAAAAGGTAACAGGCAACACCCAAAACGGTAATCCCCCAAAAAGGTTACACCAAACAGGTAACTTAAAAAGGTAACCCAACAGATAAATTAACCGGATAAATCAACAGACAACCCAAAAAGATAATCCTCAACCGGTAAACCCCCAACAAACACCCCAAAAAGGTAACCATCTACTGGTAACCCCCAACTAAGGTAACTAAACTGATAACTTACCAGGACAAAATCAACAGATAACCCAACAGGTAGCCCAAAGAGTAAATTAAATGATAACCCAACAGACAACCCAAAAATTTAACCCCACAAGTAACCCAAAAGATAATCCAACAGGTGACTCAACAGCTTCCTGAACACATGTCCACCAGGTCCTGAACTACCCTGTAACAATAATCAGAACATTCCCCTAAAACATTGCTCTCCTAAAACATCCTCTCCTCACAATGTCCTCCTGACTACGCAGTTCCTAGTTCCTTCATCTGGAGTCTCATTTTACACATGAACCTACTTTAGAGCACACAGATAAAGGTAGGCAGAAGGTCCATGTACCACAGCTGAGAAGCAGGAGAGGTGAAGATGCAGGAAGTGAGGCAGCAGTACGAAAGAAGAACATAACAAAATACAGAACAGCAGCAGGAACCAATCCAGCAGCTCTACATTCACACCGATGATTGAAATAACTTCAAACAGATGAGCTGAAGATGAGCTCCACAGATGCTAAGATCTGCAGGAAATGTTCTCCATCGAGCCCCGAAGGTTCCCACTACCAAAGTAAAGAACTCTGACGGTTCAGAGGTGAGGAGGAAAGAAGAGACCAAAATGATGAAGGTAAAAGACCAACCTCAAAGAGACTAGCAGTGAGTTCCTCCAGCTCCTGCCCCAGCTGGTCCCTGACTTTAGAAAGTCTCTCACACTCCTCGTCTTTTAATTTTAGCTCCTTCATGAAACCGTTTCAGCAACGGAGGAAACACGAGCATGTGGATTTTAACATGGTGGAATATAAAAAGATGAGTCGGAGATAAAGGTGCGATTCATGTCTGTACTGCATTTCCCAGAGTGCACGGCACACCTCACACTCCATTACAGACACAATGAGTGCACCAACAACAGAGTGCCAACTAAAACATTCAAATGGTAAAACTAACAGAACGTTATGACATCATCAATGAAGTGATTAGAGAATGATAATGAAATGAATGAATAATCAAATAACTCCCTGAAACATAACAGTATTCAGTACTCAGTGTTCAGTACTCAGCATTTAATCATTACTCAGTATTTATTCAGTACGCAGTACTCTGTATTCAGTAATCGATCTTCAGTAGTAATTCAGTATTCAGTATTTATTCGGTACTCAGTACTCTGTATTCAGTAGTCAATATTCAGTACTTGATAGTCAGTATTTATTCAGTACTCAGTGCTCAGTATTCAGTATTAATTCATTACTCAGTACTCAATATTTATTCAGTACTAGATATTTAGTACCCAATATTTAGTATTCAATATTCAGTACTTGTTATTCAGTACTCAGTATTTATTCAGTACTCTGTATTCAGTACAGAGTATTCAGTATTAATTCAGTACTCAGTATTTATTCGGTACTCAGTACTCTGTATTCAGTACTCGATATTCAGTATTCAGTACTCGATACTCAGTATTAATTCAGTACTCAGTATTTAGAACTTGATATTCAGCACTCAGCATTCGGTACTCAGTATTTATTCAGTACTCTGTATTTATTTGGTACTCAGTACTCTGTATTCAGTACTCAATATTCAATATTAATTCAGTACTCAGTATTCAGTACTCAATATTTATTCAGTATTCAGAACTCGATATTCAGTACTCGATATTTAGTACTCAGTACTTGACATTCAGCACTCAGTATTTATTCAGTACTTGATATTCAGTATTAATTCAGTACTCAGTATTCAATATTTTATATTTAGTACTGTGTATTCAGTACTCAGGTCAGGTACTAATGTATCTGTATGTTGTAACATCTACATCAGTGTGTACTGGATCATGGGGAGTTAGTGGTCACAGATCTGACTCTAACATGTTTATAAGTTCAAAGGGACTTTTGGTCTCATCTTCAGACAGATGATGTCACTGAGTCTTTAATACTGTATTTCATACTGTATGTTAATGAAGATAATGATTACAGATTGGTGGGGTTATTAACGACAGATCCATTCACCCTCTGAGCTTTAGCGAGCTCCTCCTTCAGTCTCCCAGAACCTTTTTCTCGGACCTCCAGCATGGAGGGGCTTCTGATCTTCACTGGGCCATCACTGTCCAGACCGGATGGTTCCTCACCCCCCAAACGTTCCTCCTGAAGAGAGCAGGCTGCAGCCGAAGCCTCCGGACCTGAACAACTTAACATCAATCACCAATCAGCACCACCACCACCAATACTCTGAGTGACATCATCAGCGTTCACTTTAAAAACCGGACTAGATCAAATGGCGGAGAACCGGATTATTAATGATTATGCTTTTAATGAACACATTTATAAAACAAACTTTGTTTTTTATTATAGTGTGTTTGTAAGCATTCTATAAAAGCAATAAGACACTCAAGGTTGTGGATTATTGTGAATAAATCACGGGAAAGAGGTGGAACTGTACTCCACTATGCATCGGGATAATAACACCTTGTGGCAGGAGGAGAAGCCGGAGCTGTCAGTAATGGACTTATCATCCATCTATCCATACATCCTCTACTAGGGTCATGGAGGGTTTCCCATGCACATCCAGGGGAGAACGTTTCAGGCGCTGGGCAGATACATCCAGGACAGGACGCCAATCTATTGCTAGGCACACTCACTCAGACACACACAAACATGCACAAATACACTCTATATGGGGCAATTTGGATAATTCAATTTACTATAAATCCATGTTTTAGGATTGTGGGAGGAAACCAGAGAACCCAGAGGAAACCCACGCGGACAAGGGGAGAACATGGAAACTCATCCCAGATTGGGATTCGAACCAGGAATCCCTAGCGCTGAGAGGAGAACATGCTACTGATACCACTAAACCACCGTGCCCTCCATCCATTATATTCCACTTTATCCTCTACTAGGGTCGCAAGGGGGGGGGGGGGGGGGGTGTTCCCATGTCCATCCAGGGGAGAATGTTTTGGGCACTGGGCAGATACACCAAGAACAGGATGCCAATCTTTTGGAGCAATTTGGAGCATTCAATTTACCAAAAATCCATGTTTTTGGACTGTGGGAGGAAACCGGAGAACCCGGACGAAACCCACGCGGACACGGGGAGAACATGGAAACTCCACCCAGATTGGGAATCGAAATTGGGAATCAGCACTGGGATTCCCCAGTGCTGAGAGGAGAACATGCTACCCACTAAGCCACTGTGCCGCCCTGCAGTGGACTTTGATTATGCTTAATTACAGAATGAATCATTCCAATCCTTAAATCTGATTGGCTGAGCCGTTTGGCCAGCTGTGACTAGCAATAACACACACCACTAGATGGCAGGGACTGGATTACCTTGTGGAAGACCAGATTATTAACGTTTATGCTTATGCTTATTAACGTTTAAACATCGGTAGAACCGTCGAAAGGAGCCAGTTGAGGTGGTTGGGGCATCTGGTAAGGATGCCTCCTGGGCGCCTCCCCAGTGGATCAACATGTGTGCCCTTTAAAACTGGGATCATCACATGCTGTGAGAGTTTTCAAGCGATACCAGACAGGACTGGCGAGACGTTGTGGGGCGTGTGCCGTGTCGGCAATGAAGCCCGTGCTGTTGTGTCAACTCCACCCCCTCACCCCCATTACACACCTCTTTCCCATGATTTATTCCCAATAATGCCGCCCTCTCAGTCTTATTGCTTGTGATCATTTACTGTACACAGTGCAGTGTGATTGAGGGTTCACGTGGCATGAACATTCAGGTACCTGCCGGTCTGCAGCTCATCACCGTCAGGGTCTCGGGGTGCGGGGTACACCGGCTGCGTAGGTAGATGGTCCACATACAGGGTGGTGGGAGGGCATAACGCAGACGTCAGAGAATGGGTACAGTACAGGGAACTGGGTTTGGTACCACAAGTCTGTACTTGTGCGTCGGAGATGAAGTGGGGGTCCGGGGTGGTGGGTGATGCCAGGTTCACCTCCTGGAAACCTTCGAGGGGTTCACTGGCCATAGTCTCAGAGTCATAGTAGAATTATCTAAACAAGATAAAAAAGGTGGTCAGAGGTCTGGGACAGAGGGGTAAGACAAGGCCAGGACAGGCCATAGGAGTCGGGTCAGAACCATCTCAGTACTGTAAAATAAAATGTTATGATGTCATACTTCATAAACTGAAAGAGATGTTCGGTTCTTTAGTTCTGTCCCACGGATTCTTCACACTGATGAGGATCAGAGAGTTTACAAAACGTTTTCTAAAAACGTCTAAGGTTTCTAGTTTTTGGTTCTGCAGCATAAAGTAGACAGATAATTTACACTGTGTATCCAGAGGGAGGGCAGTATTCTACATAGTGTGACACTCACACCTACAACCACACCCAACTCTAAACCGACACTCACCCCCAACCCTTCATTAACACCCACAATCAATTCTACACCAACACTCAGACCCACCCTCACACCCAAACCTACACCAACACTCAGACCTACACCCAACCCTACACTAATACTACACCCACAATCAGACCCACACCCAAACCTACACTAACACTCAGACCCACACCCAACCCTACACTAATACTCAGACCTACACCCACACTCATACCCAAACTTATACCAACACTTAGACCCACACCCAACACTCAGACCCACAACCACAATCAGACCTACACCCACATCCAACCCTACACCAACGCTCGTACCCACACCCACAACCCTACACCCACACGTGCACCCCCAAGCCAACACCTACACAGACACCCCCACTCAGACATACACCCCCAACCCTAAACACACACTCACACCTACACCCCAACCTTACGCTAACACTCACCAACACCTACACCCATCCTCACACCCAACCCTAACCTAAGACCCAACCCTACACTCAACCACACCCACACTCATTCACACCCAACTCTAAACCCTCAACTACACTCATTCACACCCAACCCTACACCATTAACTCACCTACAAACCCAAACACATCTCCATACACAATATTAACCCAAACAATCTACCATACACATCAACACACATGCTTATACGTACACATATAAGCATAACACACTCTCACACGATCCGTTTAAAAGATCAGTGTATGGCTCGCGTTTAAAGGTGCACTGTACATATGATTTAATGCATTCTGTAATGAAATCATTAATAATAATAAATAACAAATAAATCGCTCGAGCTCTTGTTGCGATCAGGCTAATGAAACAGTAGCTGTTAGCCTCTCAGCCTCCTGCATTATTCAGTGACGCTCCTGTTGGAGTTTTGTGTTTCGTCTAAAACCCTACCTTTATTCGACTCTGCAGCGTTTACGAGCGGAAGGATTGGGTGGAGGTGACGGAGAAACGCGGGATGAAGCGGCGTTCTTTCTGCAGCAGGTGAAGCTGCTCTTCAATCCGAGCATCCACCTGCTCAGCAGCCGGCCTGCGTCTCAATCCACTCCCCCTCCCTCACCGTGCCTGCACAGCCACGGGCCGCTCCGAAGGGCACTATCGAGTGCACCTAAAATAACTTCCAGCAAAAATGAGACGGAACCTGACACGGAATCAGAAAGGCATGACCGGATACATTTAACCAATTAGGACGCAAACACTGACGTCACAGTGCCACACACTACAAACCGATGTTTATCGATGATTATATTAATTATTTTTTATTTAATTCTAATAGCAGCGATCAAATAAACACAAGGGTTAAGAGATATTAATTTACACAAGTAGCCCACTGAGAGGGAATTAGAACATTACAACAAAATGGCTGCACCCTACTTAGTGCACTATGTAGTGAGCAGAGGACTTTGCGTCTTGATAAATGTAGAACTTCTATTATACAATTTTTTTTTATCATCCATCGATCTATTATCTTCCACTTCATCATCTACTAGGGTCGTGGGGGGTGTTCACCATGCCCATCCAGGGGAGAACGTTGCGGGCGCTGGGCAGATACGCCAATCTATCACTGGACACACACTCACTCAAACAGACACACCCACACTCTATATGGGCAAATTTTGGAGAATTCATTTGACCTTGATCCATGTTTTTGGACTGTGGGAGGAAACCGGAGAACCCTGAGGAAACTCACATTGACACGGGAAGAACATGGAAACTCCACCCAGATTGGGATTCGAACTGGGAATCCCTAGAGCTGACAGGAGAACATGCTAACCACTAAACCACCGTGCCACCCACTTTTTACCATTATTAATGTATTATTTTTTATAATTTAATATAAAGTGTCTAACTAACCACAGGAAGTAAACCAAATAATACCTTAAATATTTCACATTATTCATTCATACAATTATTTTCTGCTTTATCCTCTACTAGGGTCACAGGGAGGGAGACGTTCCCTATGCCCATCCAGGGGAGAACGTTTCGGGTGCTGGGCAGGTACACCCAGAACAGGGTGCCAATCTATCTCTGTACACGCTCACTCACACAGTCACACTCTATATGGGGCAATTTGAGGAATTCAATTGACCTTGATCCATGTTTTTGGACTGTGGGAGGAAACCGGAGAACCTGGAGGAAACCCACGCGTACACGGGGAGAACATGGAAACTCCACCCAGATCGGGATTCGATCCGGTAATCCCTAGTGCTGAGAGGAGAACATGCTAACCACTATGCCACCGTGCCAGCCTATATATATATATATATATAATTGTTAATATATTTATTAAACATAAAAATCACAATGACAGTTTGCACTGTATGTTTTAAAATCATCAGGATTTCCTTAAAGCTGCTAAGAGAAAGTTCTATTATTAAAAGTAATCAATCAGATCAATCAATTCGAATAAGTTGAATACTTTTAATCAAGAAAACAGACAAAGTATAAAAATGAATAAACACAGAAGCATCTATGTACAGAATACAGGTACATTCAATACACAAAAATATTATAGTTATATCTTATATATGTACAATATATGATCAAATGTTTGTGGACATCATTCATCTATTATCTTCCACTTTATCCTCTATTAGGGTTGCGGGGAGGGGGGGTTTACCATGCCCATCCAGGGGAGAATGTTTCGGAACATTTCGGTTGCTGGGCAGATACACCCAGGACAGGGCGACAATCTATCGCTGGGCACACTCACACACACACTCTGTATGGGGCAATTTGGAGAACTTAATTGACCTTGATCCATGTTTTTGGACTGTGGGAGGAAACCGGAGAACCCGGAGGAAATCCACACGGACACGGGGAGAACATGGAAACTCCACCCAGATTGGGATTCAAACCGGGAATCCCCAGCGCTGAGAGGAGAACATGTTAACCACTACACCGTGCCACCCCATTTGTGAACATTCCTGTTGAATTTATAATGATGATGATGATGATATCAGACAAGTTAAAACATTGTGGAGTAAAAGTCCTGAACTCTGCTGCACTTTAACTGGAATTAAAAAAAAAGAAATCAGAAGTTTGAATCTACATTACTGTAACCGTTTTAAGGTCATTCAATGTAAAAAAATATCATGTCCACATATTTCTGTTCATATACTGTAAATATATGGTCAAGTTTCTGAGCATTGTTCTGCGACTGGATGCTATTCAAGCTCACACTGTGTGCGGAACATATAGAACCACAGTGGTGCTGTTGAGTCGATGCTCAAAAAACTCCACAGAGAAATAAAACGTAAAGAGCTGCTGAATAAATACCGGCGGAATGTGTTTTACATCTCAACCACATCAGGAATACTGCAGAAATGATGGAGGAGCTTCAGGAGTTTTTATTCACTGTTCTCTCCAGCTCGATGACTTTTGGTCTGCTGACTAACTGGTGCTGCAGGGATCTGGAACCATACGCAGAACAACACGCTTAATATGTACAGCCTTTATAACAAACGTCCGACAGAAACTTTAAACCAACAACTAAATACTAGCAAAATATAAATAACACGGCACAACAGTTTAGTAGGGGTGAGCTGCAATATTCGCTGATTCGACGATTCGATTCGGAGAACCGTAGTCGACTATGAACCTCATAGTCGAATGTACCATTTTGACCACATGGGGGTGCCCATGGCTGCTGCTAAGCATTAGTTTTTACATGAAATGTCTTTGTTTTCGTTATATATATAGCCTTTTGTCAAATAAAATTATCCTGTCACAAATGTCCGTCTTTCCCCGGAGATGAGCGGCTCCGCGGGGAAATCGCGAACGCCGCTCGCGCATGAGCGTCTCCCGGGATCCGGCTACGCGTCAGCCACAGCGTCAGCCGGTCTAAACAGAGGTGCGACCTGCGCGGAACGAATGCGCAATAACACACCGTGCCAGAAATGCTGATGGAGAAAAACTGGAACACCGGGATAAAAACCAAAACTAGAATTTATTAAAAAAGTGGTGCCGAAGCACCAACAGAAAGAGGGTAAACGAACAAAGCAACATCGGGTAAGGTAACCACAAATTAAAGACGTGCACTAACCCAACCAATCACCCAAGTGAGATAATCAGAAAGCAAACGAGGGACAGGTGCCGCAGGTGATTGTTACACATCCTAATTTCTGTTAAAAAATTTTTTAATGATGTGTGCGCTTTAACCCATTTACGGTGCTCTAGAAAAACATGTAAAATATAAAAAAAAATCTTTTAAAAAAACACGCTTATAGCGCCATCTTGTGGTGAAATTTTAACTGATTCGACTATCAGTCGACTATAGGGAAAATCTGACGAATCAGATTCGACTATGAAAAACCTTAGTTGAATACAGCCCTACAGTTTAGTGGTTAGCACGTTCTCCTCTCAGCGCTGGGGATCCAGGTTTGAATCCTAATCTGGGTGGAGTGTTCCATGTTCTCCCTGGTCTGTGTGGGTTTCCTCCAGGTTTCCTGTTTCCTCCCACAGTCCAAAAACATGGATTCAAGGTAAACTGAATGCTCCAAATTGCCCCACATAGTGTGTGTCTATAAGTGAGTGTGCCCAGTGACAGATCCAGGTCTCCACTGGATGGAGCATGGGGAACCCCCTGTGACCCTAGTAGATGATTAAGCAGAAGATAATAAATGAATGAATAAATAATAAATAATAATAATAATAGGGCGACATGGTGGCTTAATGGTTAGCATGTTCTCCTCTCAGTGCTGGGGACCCAGGTTCAAATCCTAATATGGGTGGTGTTTCAATGTTCTCCTCGTGTCCGGTTTTCTCCCACAGTCCAAACACATGGAATCAAGGTAAATTGAATTCTCTAAATTGCCCCATATAGTGTGTGTGAGTGAGTTTAGCAATAGAATAGATTATACAATCTGCATTGGATTTTTTTCAGGTTCTCCAGTTTCCTCCCAGAGTCCAAAAACATGGATTCAAGGTCAATTAAATGCTCTAAATTGCCCCATATAGAGTGTGTTTGTGTGTGAGTGTGAGTGTAGCAATAGATTGGCGTCCTGTCCTAGGTATATCTGCCCAGCACGCAAAAGGTTCTCCCCTGGATGGGCATGGGGAACCCCCCCCTACACACAACCTAATATAGAAGATAGTTAAGATAATGAATTATTAATTAGTTAATTATTACTAATAATCATATAAAAACACTTTGCCCATTTATTAAAATGTAATAAAAGCTGAAATGTGTATTTGTTTCATTCTTTTGAACCTTTATTTAAGGCATGAAAGACAGAAAGTCCTGTACCCTGCAGGGCGGAGCTCAGACAGACCCTCAGCCTCCGTACTGTTCTTCTGAGTGACAGGTGGATGAGACGCAGAATGAGCAGACTCCACTAATAATCGGCCCCGCTGCTCTGCTCGCCACATTGCATTGTTCTGGCCCTCCCACTCAGGATAAGCCCCGCCCAGCCCGAAGGGGCGGGGCTCTTCATCTGCGCCATCATTCTCAACCGCTAACAGGCTCCTGGATTTAACTGAAAATCAGAACCATAAACGTCACAAATCGATCCATCAGAAAAGATTAACCATCACAAACTAGAAAAATGTGGGAACAGTGTGTGTGTGTTACCTGTAGAGGTGTAAGTGTGTATGACGCGTCCCTCAGATGGTTTGCTCTCAGTGTTAGAGGAGCATGAGTTGACGTTTTGGTAGAAATGACCAAGGAACAGAGCAAAGCACAGAACCACCATCTGGAGAACATCAGTCATGTGATCAGAAACATGTAATAAATGTATTCTTTTTACAATTATACAATTTATATTTACAGGTCTGAGGTAAGAAATAAAATAAAAAACAGTATTCCATACACACCCAGACAGACAGACAAACACACAGACAGAAAGGCAGATAGAGAGACACAGACAAACAGACAGACAGACAGACAGAACTGATGATATAAGAACCTAAAACTTCTGAGGTCTGAGGTAAACAGCAGTATTCCATACACACCCAGACAGACAGACCTGATGATATAAGAACCTAAAACTTATTTTTACAGGTCTGAGGTAAACAAGAGTATTCCATACAAAGCCAGACAGACAGAGAGACAGACACGCAGACAGAGAGACAGAAAAACAAAAAGACAGACAAGCAGACAGAGAGACAGAAAAACAAAGAGACAGACACACAGACAGAGAGACAGACAAGCAGACAGAGAGACAGACAAACAGACAGAAAGAAAGACAGACACACAAACAAAAAGACACTCACACAGACAGTCAGAAATATAGTTGTACAGTATACAGTAGGTGTGTTTGATTTTTACCATCAGACAGGTGGAGGTCTGTGTACTTGTTATTTTACATGAGCGTGGAACCTTTCCTGTTACTATGGACTGCAGAGAGTGAAGCTGCAACAATAAAGACCTAAAATACAAACAGCCAGAATATTAGGAACCACAAGAACTGTTTTCTTTTTCAGTATTAAAGTTTTCAGGTGATACAGTAAACACTTACTTGTTTGTATTTTCCAGAGTCTCCACTTTTTTGCGTAATTCAGTGTTTTCATTTGAACATGTTTTCACCCTGTAGCCAGAAAACAAGGACCGTTATAAAATAATCATAATAATAATAATAATAATATTAGTGTATTATGATCATTTTTATTAATTATATTTAAATCATTTTTATCATTACACATACTTTCTCTCTAGAGCGTCCATGTACTCTTTCTTCTTCCTGCGACTCTCCTGAGCAGAAATCTGAGAGAGAGAGAGAGAGAGAGAGAGAGAGGGATGTGTGTATGTGTACATTTACATAGATAAATATTTTTTTCACAACTGAGCTGAATGAATCGACGGGACCGAATCACATAGCTGACCCAAATCACATCACTGATCCAAATGAATTCACGAGACCAAATCACATTATTGATCCAAATGAATCAACAGGACCAAATCTCATCACTGACCCGAATGAATCAACAGGAAAGAATCTCATCACTGAACCGAATGAATCAACAGGACTGAATCTCATCACTGACCCAAATGAATCAATGAGACCGAATCATTTCACTGACCTGAATGAATCAATGAGAGCAAATCACATCACTGACCAGAATGAATCAATGAGACCAAATCACATCGGTGAACCGAATCACATCACTGACCTGAATGAATCAACAGGACCGAATAACACCACTGACCCGAATGAATCAACAGGACCAAATCACACCACTGAGCCAAATGAATGGACAGCACCAAATCACAGCACTGAGCCAAAGGAATGGACAGAACCAAATCACAGCACTGACACGAACAAATTAACAGGACCGAATCACATCATTGACCCGAATGAATCAACAAGACCAAATCACACCACTGATCCGAATGAATCAACAAGACTGAATCTTATCACTGACCCAAATGAATCAATGAGACCGAATCACATCACTGACCTGAATGAATTAATGAGGCCGAATCACATCACTGACCAGAATGAATCAATGAGACCGAAACACATCACTGACTTGAATAAAACAAGACCGAATCACATCGCTGACCCGAATCAACAGGACTAAATCAAGCTTGTGTGTGTGTGTGTGTGTGTATTGAATGTCTGTATTTGCAGATGAGAGAAATTAGATTTACACCCCCACCCCCCCCAACACACACACACGCCCACACTGACTCATACCCCCCACCCCCACTACCCACACACCTTGTTTTTGATCTTGCGACGGATCTTCTTCAAAGCTTTCTCCTCAGATTTGGAGAGAGGTAGTTTAGTAGGAACAGGATATCCTTCAGCTACCAGTGTGCGTCTCTCCTCCTCCGTCAGCAGAAGTGGTCCTGATCCCTGCAACTTCTACAACACATTACATTACACTTACATTTAATCATTTAGCAGACGCTTTTATCCAAAAGGACTTACAAAAGCAAACATCACAAGTCAGTAGTTATGAAGAAAACCAACTACACGGTAGAATTATCAAACCTGATCGTTATATACGATGATGCGCCCCCCCCCACACACACATTTTTTCACCCTACAACAGGTATTTGTTAAAAAGATGCGTCTTCAGTAGTTTCTTAAAGCTGCCTAGTGATTCTGGCTTACAGACAGAGTTCGGAAGATGGTTCCACCATTTTCCAGTGGTGAACGCCACGGAGCGAGAATTAGCTCCTCGTGAGGTGGAATCGCCAGGCGGCAATCCTCACTGGAGCGAAGTGAACAAGCCAGAGTGTATTTTGAAAAGATAGAGTGTAAGGTAATAGGGGGAAGATCCATAAAAGGTCCTGTAGGCCAGCATCAGTGACTTGTACTAAATGCAGCAGCTACAGGGAGCCAATGTAGCACAACACAACCATCACGGTGAGTAAGATTCAAGTGCAAACACCAAAACACAGAAGTGCAACCAATGACTCATCAGAAAACTTAAATGAATAAACACAGCGGTGCAGTACAACACCATCACCCAGTATAATCACATCTGTCATACACACATCACACAGCACCACCAGCAGGACAATGACCTGAAACATTCATCCAACATCATTAAGAACCATCTGCAGTATAAAAATGAACGAGCGGTATGCAGTGATGGTGTGGCCCCCTACAGAGTCCTGCTCGATATCATGGAGTTTGTCTGGAATCACTGAGGAGAAGCCTGATTCCACAGAACAAGACGTCTGGAACAATCAACCGCCCGAGTACTTCAAAAATTTAAAAAAATTAACCATGCTGTCTTACAGAGGTTCGTGATTTAAGGTTCTATTCTGTTGGTTCACTACTGGGTTTCCCCATGCCCATCCAGGGGAGAAGAGGACCAATCTATTACTGGGCACACACTCACACAGACACACACCATATGGGGCAATATAGAGCATTCATTTCACCTTGAATCCATGTTTGTGGACTGTGGGAGGAAACCGGAGAACCCAGAGGAAACCCACATAGACACGGGGAGAACATGGAAACTCCACCCAGATTGGATTCAAACCTGGCTTCCCAGTGCTGGGAGAACATGCTAACCACTAAGCCGCCATGCCACCCAAGTGTTAGTAGTTAATTTTTTACAATAAACTAAATATGCATCAAGGGCAGCATGGTGGCTTAGTGGTTAGCATGTTCTCCTCTCAGCACTGGGGATTCCTGGTTCGAATCCCAATCTGGGTGGAGTTTCCATGTTCTCCCCGTGTCTGCGCGGGTTTTCATCGGGTTCTCCGGTTTCCTCCCACAGTCCAAAAACATGGATCAAGGTCAATTGAATGCTCGAAATTGCCCCAACATAGAGTGTGTTTCTCCCCTGGATGGGCATGGGGAAAAGACTCTAAAGACTCTTTCAATGTATACACACACACACACACACACACACACACACATCTGGGTGGGTGAGATTGAGAAAGAGAAAGAAAAAGAGAGAGAGAGAGAGAGAGAGAGAGAGAGAGAGAGAGAGAGAGAGAGAGAGAGAGAGAGAGAGAGAGAGAGACTCTTGCACTCACATGGGGAGCAGTGAGCAGTGGGGAGTCTAACAGCGGGTTGGTTGGTTCACACGGTGGTAATGGGTTCGGTGTGGGACTGGCAGGGGCATCGGGGTACACAGGGCTATGACTGCCCTCTGAGTCGCTGCTATGAGAACTGGGTGGAGTAGGAGGCAACTGTAGACTCTCAAGCTCTACGTACACACATACACACACGCACAAAATAAGCAGTGAGATCTGTCAACATTAATTAGTACTTGCACCCTGTGTGCATGGTGTGTGATGTATACAGGTGGTGTGTGTGTGTGATGTATACAGTAGGTGGTGTGTGTGTGTAATGTATAAAGTAGGTGGTGTGTGTGTAATGTATACAGTAGGTGGTGTGTGTGTGTGTGTAATGTATACAGTAGGTGGTGTGTGTGACGTATACAGTAGGTGGTGTGTGTGTAATGTATACAGTAGGTGGTGTGTGTGATGTATACAGTAGGTGGTGTGTGTAGTATACAGTAGGTGGTGTGTGTGTAATGTATAAAGTAGGTGGTGTGTGTGTAATGTATAAAGTAGGTGGTGTGTGTGTAATGTATAAAATAGGTGGTGTGTGTGTAATGTATACAGTAGGTGGTGTGTGTGATGTATACAGTAGGTGGTGTGTGTGTGTAATGTATACAGTAGGTGGTGTGTGTGTGTAATGTATACAGTAGGTGGTGTGTGTGTGTGTAATGTATACAGTAGGTGGTGTGTGTAATGTATACAGTAGGTAGTGTGTGTAATGTATACAGTAGGTAGTGTGTGTAATGTATACAGTAGGTAGTGTGTGTAATGTATACAGTAGATGGTGTGTGTGTAATGTATACAGTAGGTAGTGTGTGTAATGTATACAGTAGATGATGTGTGTGTAATGTACACAGTAGGTGGTGTGTGTGATGTATACAGTAGGTGGTGTGTGTGATGTATACAGTAGGTGATGTGTGTGATGTATACAGTGGGTGGTGTGATGTATACAGTAGGTGTGTGTGTGATGTTTACAGTGGGTGGTGTATGTGTGATGTTTACAGTGGGTGGTGTATGTGTGATGTATACAGTAGGTGGTGTGTGTGATGTATATAGTGGGTAGTGTGTGTGTGATGTATACAGTAGGTGGTGTGTGTGTGTGATGTATACAGTGGGTGGTGTGTGTGTGTGTGTGTGTGTGTGATGTATATGTGTTGTGTGTGATGTATACAGTGGATGTGTGTGTGTGTGTGATGTATACAGTGGATGTGTGTGTGTGTGATGTATGTGTTGTGTGTGATGTGCAGACCTTTAGGGGACAGGTTGAGGAACTGATCTACCTCATGAGGTTCCAGTTTCATTTGGGGACTGCTGATCTCTCCTCCTATCTGTAATCAGATTTAGAGATGATGAGAACCCGGAACAGGGTTTTGGGTGGGGGATGTGGATGTGTGAAAGCTGACCTGTTGTGGGTGGGTGTTAGTGGGGGGGTCTGCAGTCAGGGATTTAGTACTGAGACTTAGAGAGAGCGCAGATATTAATCCAGGAGAATCACCGAGCTCTGCATCCACTGTCTGATTTTCTCCGTCCTCCACCAACTCCATGCCCCACCCCTCATTATCAGACTCTGAAATGAATCATGCAACGAGAAGAGAAAAGAAAAAATACTAATAAACACAAATAAAATAAATACAATCACAAATCAGGCACAGCATGAATGGAGCTGATAAGAAATGATGTCAGAGGTGATGTGGGTGTGGCTTGTAAATATAGAGGTAGGTGGTACTGATGATGTCAGAGGTGATGTGGGTGTGGCCTGTAAATGTAGATGGAGGCGGTACTGACGATGTCAGAGGTGAAGGGGGTGTGGCTTGTAAATGTAGAGGTATGTGGTACTGATGATGTCAGTGGTGATGTGGGTGTGGCTTGTAAATAAAGCTGTAGGTGGTACTGATGATGTCAGAGGTGATGTGGGTGTGGCCTGTAAATAGAGGTATGTGGTACTTGTGATGTCAGAGGTGATGTGGGTGTGGCTTGTAAATATAGGTGTAGGTGGTACTGATGATGTCAGAGGTGAATGGGGTGTGGCTTGTAAATATAGAGGTATGTGGTACTGATGATGTCAGAGGTGAAGTGGGTATGGCCTGTAAATATAGATGTATGTGGAACTGATGACATCAGAGTTAAAGGGGTGTGGCTTGTAAATATAGATGTAAGTGGTACTGGTGATGTCAGAGGTGAAGGGTGTGTGGCTTATAAATATAGATGTAGGTGGTACTGATGTCAGAGGTAAAGGGGTTTGGCTTGTAAATATAGATGTAGGTGGTACTGATGATGTCAGTGATGTCAGTCTCACCAGGATCAGTGTTCTCTGGAGGGAGGTGACAGAGGGGGGATTGGGGGCGGGACTCTCCACTCAGTGAATAGCTGTGCTCAGACTGGATGTGAGGCGGGGGTGAGGCAGCGCTGAGCTCCTGATCTCCATCCAGCAGCTCACACCTCCCTGTGAGGAACGGGTCACTCAGCAGCTGGCCCAATAGAGCCTCCTGAGAAAGCTCATCCAGAAGATCAGTGAAGTGCTGCAGAGACCAATCACAGATCAGAGATCAGTTTATACATTAATATACCTTTATACATTCACCTTTACACACATAAACATGTAAACACACACACACACACATACACATCAGATCCACGCCACCCACTTCGGTACAGAACATCAGATTAACAGGACTACATGTAGTGATGTCATTGATGTTCTATAGTAACGCTGTTTAATGGGTGTAACTGAGGTTTCTGATGATTAGGGTGACCGATGAGGCGGCTGTGCAGCGGAGAGAATGTTTACACAGGAAACAGAAGCCTCTCGGATTTTCCCTTGTGCTCTTTGACTTAATGAGAGGTTTGAAGGCCAAGTCTGTTTTTAGACACACGGCGTCTGTTAGAGTTCCACTGATGGCTTCTAATTTTCCAACTACTCACGAGAAGAGAAATGTAAGAACGTTTTAAGTTAACAGAACATCCAGCAGAAGAGGAAGACGTTTCCATAAAGGTATCAAAACCCGAGAGAAAAGAAAAGCAGCATGTGTTTACAGCATGAGAGCAGAATAATGATGCAGTATGTATAGAATACTTCTATACTCTGTAGCAGTATTGTTCTCTACCATGCAGACGGTGTGTATGATGTGCTGTGTGCATGTTGTGACGTGTGTGTTTGTCGTATTGAAATGCAAAGAAAGTTCCTGAGCTGTGAGAACACAGCACACAGTGTTAACAGAACACAGGAAAGTATTACTACACACACACACACACACACACACACAAATGCATGCTCTCACACACCTACACACTCTCTCTCTCTTACACACACTTACAATCTCACACACGATCTCACACATACACAAAAACACATGCATGCACACACATATACACACACTCTCTCTCTCTCTCTCTCTCACACACACACAACCACACTCACATTCTCACACACGCTCGCACACACACATACACACTCTCTCTCACACACACACACACAATCTCACACATGCTCACACACACACAATCACAATCTCACACACACACTCACAATCTCTCTCTCACACACACACTCACAATCTCACACACTCACATAAATACATGCTCTCACACATACACATTCTCTCTCTGCACACACACACACACACACACACACACACACACACACATATATATATATATACTCTGAAAATATACACTCGTAAAAATAAAAGGACACAGAGAGAACATAGAGGATACGTTTATGAAAAGGACGTGGAAGTGAAGATGAAGTACAGAATGTGTTTACTGCTCCTGAACATTTCATAATAAAGCTTTCCTAATAATGTGGACAGAGTGAGCATCCATTCTGCAGTTTTTAAATGTAAAGGATGTAGAATCTATTTTCAAAATATTCAAGTGAAAACAGCTGGCGGCACGGCTGAGACACTACTGAAGCTCCAGGTGGTTTAATGGTGACCTTCAGTTCATCTTCATCACTGACTGTGGTGTTGAACATCCACCTCACAACAGAACACGGAACAAGATCTGTGGAACTTTCCAGCTCTAACTCTGAATGTCACAGAAGTCTCTGCCATAAAGAATGTCATCAGATCAAAGTACGAAGTAAAAGGCGGCGGTGACTTTGGACCCAATAGAACCCAGAAGACCGCCGAGCAGCAGGCTCTTTATGTCCGTGTCTCTGGTTCAGGGTTGATGTTAATGATGCAGCAGATGTTCATTGCATCCTGAAGATCATCTGAGATGTTCTAGGACAGACCTCGTGAGGTTGTGATAGTCTTAATGTTCCTGAATCGTTTCCATCAGTCACTTAATTACCTTTTGATAACTCAGCTCTGAGAACAGCCAGCGTGCTCTGCAGTGCCATCTTGTGGTTCATCTGATAAACTGCTCTCGCCCTGTCCTCCTCATGTACTTGTCTTGTCCATGTCCTCATTCTGTCCTCGCCCTGTAATCGTTCTGTCCTTGTTCGGTCCTGGCCATGTCCTCGCCATGTCCTCATTCTGTCCTCGAACTGTAATTAATCGGTCCTCATTTTGTCCTCCCCCTGTAATCAATCTGTCCTCGTTCTATCCCGGTGTTCTCGCCATGTCCTCGCCTTGTAATCGTTCTGTTCTGGCTGTGTCCTCGCCCTGTAATCGTTCAGTCCTCATTTTGTCCTGGCCATGTCCTTATTCTGTTCTTGCCTTGTAATTGTTCGGTCCTCGTTTTATCCTCGCCCTGTCCTGGCCGTGTCCTCGCCCTGTAATCATCCGGTCCTCGTTTTGTCCTCGCCCTTTAATCGTACTAAACTCGCCCTGTCCTGGCCATGTCTTCATTCTGTCCTCATTCTGCCCAGTAAATGTTCTGTCCTCAACATGTCCTGGCCATGCCCTCATTCTGTCCTCATCATATACTTATTCTGGCCTCGCCAGGTCCTTGTTCAGTCCTGGCCATGTCCTCATTCTGTCCTTGCCCTGTAATTGTTCTGTCCTGGCCATGTCCTCATTTTGTCCTCGCCTTATCCTGGCCATGTCCTCATTCTGTCCTCACCATGTCCTCATCGTACCCTTGTCCTGTCCTCGTCCTGTCCTCCATCTGTTCTCAATCTGCTGTCGCCCCGTCCTCACTCTGTTCTGACCTGTAAATGCAAAGTTTCAAACATGCAGCAACAAGTACACCCCCACCCCCGCTTCCCATCATTTCTTTCTGTAAGGGTTCTGCACACGGCCAGTAAGTAACCTATAGAGTTTCTGATAAAGTTCTTTAAATGTCCTGTTGGTCTTCAACAAACACTTTGTTCAAGTTTTTAAGTGTGGTTAGAACTTCTGTAAGAGTTTTGCACTTAACATATTATAAGTTTTTATAAAAAATAATAACTATAATAATAGTGTCACAATAATAATACTGGGTTAAAAATGACGTATTACAAATAATAAGAACGAAAATAACTTTAAAGATAAATAAATACATAAATAACCAGGGAGTAAACAAACTTTATAGTATTTACTAGGGTGAATAAATGTTTTGTTACACGGTTTAAACCATGTTATTAATAATAAGAGAGTAACGGTACCGTGCTGTACTGCTGATCTGGATCTCCCGGTTCCGAAGCTTCGCTCAGGTTTCGGTCCCACTGCAGAAAAGCTTCGGGATGATCGAACATCTCCATGATTCATCCACCACTCGAGGAGAACCACCGTTTAGAACACCAGAAGAACCAAAGTGGAACTTATTGTTCTGTAACAAATAGAAATAAAAGTGTTCCGCTTTGAAACTTCTGCAGCTCTGACTCTGGACCCAGGAATGTGGGGGCGGAGCCTAACGCTTCGGCAAACTTCAAACTCCGTCACACACCCGTTACAACGAACAGCTTTTATTAAACATACAGACAGATTTATACAATCAACAAACACCGAAATGACATTTAATTTAATGCCGCACGTAACATTTATATAGGATAAACAACATTTAGTCCCGCCTCCGAGTCGAAACCGAACCCCGGCACGCGTCAACGAAAGACAGACATGAGGACAGACCAATCAGGGAAGGCCAAATGTTGACGAAGCCAATTAGATGGCGTCAGACTAAACGCAGGACGCGGTCTCCAACAAACCAAATGCGGCCAAGAATACAAACCCGGCTGGAACCGCCCACAGCAGATCGGTTCCAAACAAGAACCGACTCTACGTGTCGATTCTGTAACATCAACAAGTAGCGCACAGAAACAGATAAACCAATTTTAAGATATTGTTTATAAATATATAAATCTTTATCATTATACTCTACTAAGGTCATGGGGTGGGGGCAAGGGAGGGGGGTTGGTTTCCCATGCCCATCCAGGGGCACTTGCAGATACACAGAAGACAGGGTGCCAGTTTATCACTTGGCACACTCTCACACTTAATGGGGCAATTTAGAGCATTCAGTTTAACTTAAATACATGTTTTTAGACTGTGGGATGAAATCGGAGAAACCCACGTGGACACGGGGAGAAGATGGAAATGCCACCAAAATAGGGACACGCACGCACACACACACACACACTCTATATGGGGCAATTTGGAGAATTCAATTGACCTTGATCCATGTTTTTGGACTACGAGAGGAAACCAGAGAACCCCTAGGAAACTCAGATGGACACAGGGAGAACATGGAAACTCCATCCAGATTGGGATTCAAACCTGGATCCCCAGCGCTGAGAGGAGAACATGCTAACCACTAAACCACAGTGCAGATGAGGTTGTGTATTATTGTGAATAAATCACAGAAAAGAGGTGTAACTGTATTCAGCTATGCATCAGGCACCACCTTTTTGTGATTTATTCAAGTTATTTATTAATATAGCATTTTTTACAACAGTTCGTCGTCACAAAGCAGCTTTACAGAATGAAAAGACCTTAAACTCCCAAAGATCAAGCCGAAGCGACAGAGGCAAGAAAAAACTCCCTGTTAGGTTATTTTAAGGAAGTAACCTTGGGAGGACCAAGACTCAGTGGGACTCATCCTCCTTGAGCGGCCACGCACCAACAACAGTGTAGGACACTAATGTACAGATAGTGTCGAGATCGGGTGACTATATTTAACAAATGGAAAAACAAATATTCACACTAATGCCAAACCATTCCATGCATTGCTTTGATATACACTCACACCTACCTCACACACACATTTTGATTTGATAATGGGTGCAACTTGGTCTGAACAGTTTTAGAACCTCTGAAATACATCACAGTCTACCTTTCATTATGGTACAGGATGTAAAGAGAAAACGAGTGCTTGTTTAAAGACAAAATGTTTTAATTGAGGAGTAAATAAGATGATTATAAAATGTACAGGACCTTTTAGTTTAGTTCTAACAATAACACTGAAAAAAAAAAACTTCATTCTTTAGTCCCCTGCTGCCACCCCCCTCAGCAGACCTCAATCTCATACGTTTTCACTCAGAAATACGATGTTATCTGAGAAGAGAGAGAGAGAGAAAGATGCTGTCAAGAGTAAATCAGATGTAGATGATTCTGATCCAGGTGACGGGTTTTAAATCAGTCTGACCTGCGATGATGGTGGTGGCCTGGCGTCTCACGTTAGTCTTATCTACATATTCTCCATAATCCAGCTTTCCCTCCACCAAGACTCGAGATCTACAGACATGAGCATTAACTTAAGGTGCATTTCCAAAAGAAAATGAGTGTGATGGCTGTGTGACCATACGAGACACAGAGCATTTTTATTAAAACAAAACAGTGAATGAGGTTTTAAAAGGGGGCGTGGCCAGGCAAGAGGGTGTGGTTAGAGTGAGGAGCAGGAATGTAATTTTTCCAAGAGTGATAAAAAGTGGGTTGAAAGATCTGTTGGGTGTAGGGACGTAGGGAGTTTCGTGTTGTCCGTGTTTTACCACTGTGAAAATCAGATTTTTCCCCATGGGTAACAAACTAAGCCAAATCAGAGTGTGCACGAGTGAAGATAGAGTGCGATCCCTCTCACGACCGGTTTGGCTGCAGCCATTTCCGACTCCAGCGAACAGGAGTGCAAATATCACCATAATGCAAAGTGAATGGGAATTCTGGCTCAGAAAAATGGGAATATCTCAGGAAAGGTTTGACTGATTCCTTAGCTGTATACAAGCAGTGGTTTCACCAATGAGCCGGATGGGTCCTGTGAAAACTACGTCATAGCTCAAAAATTTTTGGAGAAGGAAGAGAGACCAAAATGGTGGAATAATAAAAATTTGGATAACAATAGGGGGCAGTACAGTGGCCTAGTAGTTAGCACATTCGCCTGTCAGCACTAGGGATTCCCGGTTCGATTCCCAATCTGAGTGGAGTTTCCATGTTCTCCCCGTGTCCACGTGGGTTTCCTCCGTGTTCTCCGATTTCCTCCCACAGTCCAAAAACATGGATTCAAGGTGAATGGAATGCTCTGAATGGCCCCATATAGTGTGTTTGTGTGAGTGAGTTCATCTTCTCTATGATTTCTCCATCAGGTGGGTTTTGTGATGAACAGTTCTACATTTCATTTTTAGAAAGTGTTCTTTTCAGGGAATTGGGATTTAGTGGTTTAATTAAATTAAAAGTCAGCTTTGTAAGTTGTTTCTATTATTCTTTTTTTACAGTGTGTTTTAAAAACATAAAATACAGACATGGAAAAATTGCTTATTAAAATAAAATAAAGAGAGCTCGACACACACACGGAAACGCACCAGGCTGGCAGACAGAGACACACACAGACAGAAGGAAACACCTACCCCTTCTTTACATACTGATACGCCACATCTCTTAAGCCTGGTTTAAAAACAGAGACCCGGTGCCACGTTGTCTTCTGACTGACATCTCCTGCACACAACCACCCACCCACACATTTTATATATATATATATATATATATATATATATATATATATATATATATATATATATATATATATATATATATATACATACATACATACATACATACATACATACACACACACACACTTATATACATATATACATATATATATATATATATATATATATATATATATATATATATATACACACACACACATATATATATATATATATATATATATATATATATATATATATATATATATATATATATATATATATATATATATATAAAATTCTGAAATGAAGATTGCGGCTGATGATGATAAAGTGTGAACAGGTTTATTTTGTTTCTTTAATGTTTATTAATCCATATTATTAAACGGGTAATTCTGGCCCAGCTGTGTGTCTAGCTGTGACATTACTGACAATAACACACCTCTTAACACTTCACATTCGTATCAATGTGTGATATCCAATGTTTTTTCCCCCACTGTATCTCATAAACAGCATTCTGCAATTTGGCCACAAAGGAATATTTGACTTTCAAAGAAACGGGAATTCTGTTACTCAGCGATCAGCATTCACTTTAAAAGCCGGACCAGATTACATTGTGGAATCCCAGATTATTTACAATTTTGCTCTTAATAAATGCATTTAAAAATTAAACCTTGTTTTTTTTATTATAGTGTGTTTGTAAAATTGTGTAACTGTACTTCGCTACTCATCGGTACTAATAACACCTCTTTCTAGTGATTTATTCACAATAAAGCCCCGCCCTCTCATACCTTATTGTTTTAATCAACCTATGATTAAGTGTGTGTGTGGGGGTATCACTATTAATATTATCATTACATTTGGTCATTTAGAAAACGTTTTTACTGAAACGACTTACAAAGTGAACACAGTGTTGACCACAACACTCTGAAGCACTGAGGGTTAAGGGTCTTGCTCAAAGACCCACACTGGTAACTTCCGTGAATCTGGGATTTAAACCCACAACCTTCAGATTGATAGCTCAACACACTAAACACTGAACTAGCACACCCATCATCATCATATCAGTTCCTAACCAGTATGAAATGATTCTAATTCAAAACCATTCTAATTATAATACTTATTAGAACTATGAATGACTAAGTTTTAAGACCTTTACATTTCAGAATCCTTCACGTTTATTTGAGGATTACTAGTTGTTGAATCTGAGCCTGATTTTTAATGTGATTTCTTTGCAGCAGGTTTACCCGTCTGTGATGGTTCTCCATCTCCTGAGCGCCACATCTCATTAGTGGCCATGGAGAAAATAGTAACGGGGTTTCGACCGTCCACCTGTCTCATAACGGGGTCCTGTCCCACCCGGCCCAGCAACTGCACCCGGTTAATAGCTGGGGGTGGGGGCGGGATAAATAGAGAGACATAAAGAAGAACATAGTTTGTGTAGTAATCATTTCGTAATAATTAGTAAGTTTATATTGGTGGAGTTTAATGTAAGTCTCTCTCTGCACTGATGCTGGTGTACTCACATCTCTCCAGGATTAGTGAGGCATCTGAAGATCTGCATCTCACTACCTGCTTAAACATCTGCACAGATGCACACACAAACAGACAGACAGACAGACACACAAAACAGAAAAGACAGAAGCAAATTAAACAGGTAGAAACTGTGGCATACTGTAGGAACACTCACATTAAGTATGTAGTGAACACACACACACACACACTACCTGTTGTGGTAGGAAACGGAACATGTTCAGCGCAGAGGCGATTTTCTTTATTTTGTTATACTGATGATAAACCTAGAACAAAGAAAACAGTAACAATAAATCAGACAGATGTTTATATAAATCTTGTAACTGTGGTGCTCGTCTTATAAACTAAATGATTAAATGTAACGTAATATACCCTATATAGTGCACTACTGTAGTGCATGTGGGTTACATAAAGACCCCTGTACCCTATATAGTGCACTACTGTAGTGCATGTGGGTTAAATATCGATCCCTGTACCCTATATAGTGCACTACTGTAGTGCATGTGGTTTACATAAAGACCCCTGTACCCTATACAGTGCACTACTGTAGTACATGTGGGTTACATAAAGACCCCTGTACCCTATATAGTGCACTACTGTAGTGCATGTGGGTTACATAAAGACCCCTGTACCCTATATAGTGTACTACTGTAGTGCACGTGGGTTATATAAAGACCCATGTACCCTATATAGTACACTACTGAAGTGCATGTGGGTTAAAGACTTCTGTACCCTATATAGTGCACTACTGTAGTACATGTGGGTTACATAAAGACCCATGTACCCTATATAGTGCACTACTGTAGTGCATGTGGGTTACATAAAGACCCCTGTACCCTATATAGTGTACTACTGTAGTGCACGTGGGTTATATAAAGACCCATGTACCCTATATAGTACACTACTGTAGTGAGACACTCGGTACTTATACAGTAGAGTTCCATGTGCTTAGTCTTCATTGTGTTTTACATAAAGACCCCTGTACCCTATATAGTGTACTACTGTAGTGCACGTGGGTTATATAAGGACCCATGTACCCTATATAGTACACTACTGTAGTGAGACACTCGGTACTTATACAGTAGAGTTCCATGTGCTTAGTCTTCATTGTGTTTTGTTCATTAAAACAGTGAGATTTCTAATCGGAATGCATTTTTACTTAAACAGAACAATAAAACTGTATTAAATAAAACTGTATTGTTAACTTACAGTTTCGGAGTTTAATTAAACATCACAAACAAACGCACGCTAGCTCACCTCCTCCTTTTTCTTCTACTCTTTATGCGCCTCCTCTGTGTTTTTAAGTTCATTATCGCCCCCTATAGGTCTCCTATAATAACAGTAAAACAGCAGAACATTGAATCCTTTATACTCAGGAACAGGGGCGTCGTTAGACCTGGGCCTTCGGGGCTAAAGCCCCGGATCAAATGAGAGCACCTTTCTCTGCAGCCTCTCCTCAATGAACGGGACCGAACGATGGAGTCACCGTCAGCTGTTTGTGCTTCTAAGCTCTCTCTCTCTCTGTGTGTGTGTGTGTGTGTGTGTGTGTGTGTGTGTGTGTTTGTGAGGGAGGGAGACATTTTTTATCGGCAGTATCGGGAGTAAAGTTACCGTAATAACTGTATGTTGTCTGTAAAGAGCAGCTTCTCAGCTTTCATAAACCGGCAGAATTTTTTTCTGAAGGTGCAAACTGTCGCAAAGTTACGGTATTTAAATAAATACCCTCATGAAATGGCATTTTTTTAAAGAGGACAAAGGGGGAATAATGGATCTGGGCTAAAGCCCCTGATGTTTCTAAACCCTAAAAACGCCCCTGCTCAGGAACCTTAGTTTACTTTATCATCATTAACTGTTCTTGTTAAAAGTAATATTTCAAGACTGACATTATAGACTGCTGACTAAATAATGATAAGGGGTAAAATACACAAGGGCGGTACGGTGGGTTAGTGTTTAGCATGTTCTCCTCTCAGTGCTGGGGATTCCCGTTTCGATTTCCAATCTGGGTGGAGTTTCCATGTTCTCCCCGTGTCCGTGTGGTTTTCCTACAGGTTCTCTGGTTTCCTCCCACAGTCCAAACACATGGATCAAGTTCAATTGAATTCTCCAAATTGCCCCATATAGAGTGTGTCTGTGTGACTAAGTGTGTGCCCAGCAATAGATTGGTGTCCTGTCCTGGGTGTATCTGCCCAGTGCCCGAAATGTTCTCCCCTGGATGGGCATGGGGAACCCCCCGCAACCCTAGTAGAGGATAAAGCAGAAGATAATAGATGGACGGGTAAAATGCACATACACGTAACTTCAGTAACACTTTAGAGCCCTGTTTTATTAACCAATCAAGCTGCCGCACCAATAGTAACTCCTCCCACTGCATATAAAATAAACACAGTAAATGAAGGTTAACAGCAATCCAGCCAAAAATCAAAAGTTTAAAACATTTGGGTTTAACAGTGTATCAAATACAAGAAGATAAAAATAGTAGGTTAAGAATAAAAATATCTATAATGGCCAAAAATTGTGTCACCTATCTTTAAACCAAGCCTGGCACGGTGGCTTAGTGGTTAGCATGTTCTCCTTTCAGCGCTGGGGATCTAGGTTTGAATCCTGATCTGGGTGAAGTTTCCATGTTCTCCCAGTGTCCATGTATATTTTCCCCTAGGCTCTCTGGTTTCATCGCACAGTCCAAAAGCATGAGTTCAAGGGAAGTTAAATGCTTCAAATTGCCCCATATAGAGTGTGTTTGTGTGTCTGTGTGGGTAAGTGTGCTCAGTGATAAATTGGCGCCCTCTCCTGGATGTATGCCCAGTCCGCAAAACGTTCTCCCCTGGATGGGCATGGGAACACCCCCCCCCCCACACACACACACACATAAACCTAATACAATAATAAGTGGAATATGATTAATGAATGACCTTTAAACCAGGGTTCCATGTGTCAGTGTAATACATACAGCTTAAGAGAAAACCAGGAACCTGTAGCTCCGAGTTCCTGAACTTTCTGGAGAACATTCCATGTAATTCCAGGAGAACATGCTAATGACTAAGCCAAAGTTCCGCCCAACCCTGCATATACATAAATATATGCACACATTAATAAAAAATAAATATAAACCATCCATCCATTATCTTCAGCTTTAACCTCTACTAGGGTTGTGTGGGGGGGGGTTTCCCATGCCCATCCAGGGTAGAACGCTTTGGGCGCTGGGCAGATACACCCAGGACAGGGCGTCAATCTATCACTGGGCACACACTCACTCAAACTCACTCACACAAACACACTGCGGGAGGAAACCGGAGAACCCGGAGGAAACCCACGTGGACACGGGTAGAACATGGAAACTCCACCCAGATTGGGATTCGAACCTGGACCCCCAGCACTGAGAGGAGAACATGCTAACCACTAAACGACCATGTCGCCCGATCCTGCATATACATAAATATATGCAGACATTATAATTTTTTTTAATTAAAACAGTGTGAGTGAAATTAATTATCATTAACTATTTCATGAATATATATTTCATATAGGACAGCCCGGCTTAATGGTTAGCATGTTCTCCTCTCAGTGATAGGGATTCCCAGTTCGAATCCCAATCTGGGTGGAGTTTCCATTTTCTCCCCGTGTCCCCGTGGGTTTCCTCTGCGTTCTCCGGTTTCCTCCCACAGTCCAAAAACATGAATCAAGGTCAATTGAATTCTCCAAATTGCCCCATATAGAGTATGTCTGTGTGAGCGAGTGTGTGTCAAGTGATAGATTGGCGTCCTGTCCTGGGTGTATCTGCCCAGAGCCCGAAACGTCCTTGTAACTGCCTACTTGAGCAGTTTATATTTTAATTGGTTTAAAGTTTGTAAAATTGTATAATAGTGTATTTTATAACGTCTGTTCTTTTAAGAACATTGACAACGTTAATTTCCATGGTTACACTGCTAATTACCACGGTTACCACGTTACAAAGGTTCCAAAGTTAGCCATAAGGGTTATTCAAACCCTTGACTGCAAACTCAAGAATAAACCTAATCAGTATTAGCAAGAATATTTGTGCTGTCTACTTTGAATCTGAGGGAGCTACAGTCCTCCCCTGGATGGGCATGGGGAATCCCCCCCCCCCCCCCCCGCGACCCTAGTCGTATATAGTAACTAACAGCATATAAAAATGTATTGTTGCATCCTTTAAGAATGAATTAACTGCATTTTATATACCAATTTATTTTTGGTAATAAACCCTATTAAAGTTTTAGTATGACTAAATGATTTCTTGATTAGCGCTTAATTAAAAACACGGTATAAAATAAGACACGCACCGCGCGTGCCCTGTCGCTTTAATCCGACTTTATGATGTCACGTTATGACCGAACCACCGCGTGAGCGAGTGAAAGTGCGGCGGCCTCTGCACGATCTGAGAGCTGTTCCGAGCGACGGCAGGTCTGAATGAGTTCTCTTTATTATCATCATGATTAATTCATCTGAACCCGAGGTTCTCTGTTCTATAACCGGACGCGGCATTCGTACCAAAGATGATGACGTCAAACCTCAAGTGAGTTTAAAACAACCACATGATTCTAAATCTGAGGGAACTTTGTGGATTATAGAGGTTTCGGTGTGACATGATTTAGAACCAACGAAAATGGGATGTGGCTTTGTGGTGGCTTTGTGGTTAGTATGTTCTCCTCAGTGCTCCAGGTTTAAATCCCAATCTGGATAGAGTTTCCATGTTCTAAGATAAGATAAGATCCTTTATTGGTCCCACAATGTGGGGAAATTCACATTTGTCAGCAGCAGAAGTGAAAGTAATTGGGAAAGTTATAAATACATGTAGGGAGGCACGGTGGCTTAGCACGTTCGCCTCTCAGCACTAGGGATCCCGGTTCGAATCCCCATCTGGGTGGAGTTTCCATGTGCTACCCGTGTCCGCGTGGGTTTCCTCCAGGTTCTCTGGTTTCCTTCCACAGTCCAAAAACATGGATCAAGTCAATTGAGTTCTCCAAAATTGCCCCAGTGTGTATGTGTGCGTGTCTGTGTGAGTGAGTGTGTGCCCAGCGATAGATTGGCGCCCTGTCCTGGGTGTATCTGCCTAGCGCCCGAAACATTCTCCCCTGGATGGGCATGGGGAACCCCCCCCACCCCGTGACCCTAATATAGGATAAAGCGGAAGATGATGGATGGATGGAATAAATACATGTAATATATCTGTTATAAAAAGTACTTTAAAAGAAAGAATGTAATAGAAATAGAGCTCAGTATATCCATCCATCCATTATCTTCTGCTAGGGTCGCAGGGGTGTTCCCCATGCCCTTCCAGGGGAGAACGTTTTGGGCGCTGGGCAGATACACCCAGGGCAGGGCGTCAATCTATCGTTGGGCACACACTCACTCACAAACACACTCTATATGGGGCAATTTGGAGAATTCAACTGATCTTGATCCATGATTTTGGACTGTGGGAGGAAACCGGAGAACCCGGAGGAAACCCATGTGGACACGGGGCGAACATAGTTCAGTATATACAAAATAAAATAAAATAGAATAAAAAAAACTATTCAGTTATGTACATGGTATATAATACAGGGTGAGACAATATGAAAATCAGAATTGCACAGCAATAAAGTATTGCACATATAATTAAAAATTAAATAATTAAGTAAAAATTAAATAATTAAAAAATGAAGTGGTTAATTGCATAAGAACAACAGATTGTCTTGCAAAAAAAAACTGTATTGCACATCTAACAATAGAATGTTTATTGCACAGTGTTTTGTCAGTATGGCAGTGAGTGGCTACTGAGAGCAGTGCTGATTGTACAGTCTGACTGCAGCAGGAATGAAGGACCTGCAGTAACGCTCTTTAACACACTTTGGATGATGCAGTCTGTCACTGAAGGTGCTGCACAGTGCTGCTAGAGTCTCATATATGTGATGGGGTTCATGATCAATGAGAGTTGCTAGCTTGTTTAGCATCCTCTTGTCTCCCACCGTCTAAGGGTTCCCCCAGGACAGAGCTGGCCTTCCTAATTTTCTGGGTGAGTTTCCTCCAAGTTCGCCGATTTCCGCCCACAGCCCAAAAACATGGATTCAAGGTTAATTGAATGGTCAAAATTGTCCCATACAGTGTGTGTGTCTGTGTTCGTGAGTGTGCCCAGTGATGGATTGACATTCTTGTCCTGGGTGTATCTGCTCAGTGCCTGATAAAGTTAATAAGTCACACAATCACACCTACTGTAAGTTTTAACAAAACACTACAAGGGATGGTACCTGCTCTCTAAGGTTTGTAGACAAGTTAATGCCTGTATGATGTTATTGTCTGAGAGCACTCCTGCTTACCTGTCCAGTTTATGAAGAAAAAGAACAGGCATTAGTTACTTCCTTCTATCATCTTTCAGCTAGAGAGGGTGTGGAGAACAAAGGTCAGGGATCTGTATATGGATTTGCAGGTCGTAACTTCTTTACATTTACATTTAGTCATTTAGCAGACGCTTTTATCAAAAGCGACTTACAAATGAGAACACACCACAATGTTTTTTTTATTCATTTACAATAAAGTGAAGTTACAAAATAATACTGAACAACAAAAAGTTTCAAGATTCAACAATATTTTATTATCATTTATATCACATGTGGTACATGAGACAAAAACGAAAGTTTGGCTCACTAACCCCGATTACCCTGTTCTTTTAAAGTTAAACCTTAAATTAAAATTTTAAAGAAGAAAATGAGATAAAAATACAGTATAGATATGTAAAATATAATAGAATATACAACTATGAATATATATAATATACAATATACGACTACAACTATAAATATAATATATAAATATTTGTTTAAATATTTATATACAGTATATATATATAAAATTTAATTTTTAATTTATTATATTACTAATATTGAATTATAAAACTAACATATAAATATATTACTGTGAAAAAAACATCCATACTGTCACACTCGCCTACCTCAAACAAAAGTGGCTGCGCATATGAAGCGCAGAGCCGCAGCGCCTTAACGCACTGAAGGGAGCCAGGCACGCAGGTAGAAGAATAACGGGCTTTATTAAAGGTGTAGGGACACCAAAACACACAGAGGTACAAACAAGCGAACATAAAACTAACGACGTGCACTTAGGAAGGGGAACACAGGAGATATATACAAACAGACACCCGACCACGTGCACAAAGCAAACCAATGAAAAGAAAGATCTAATTAACAACAGAAGAACAGGTGCCCTAGGCACCTGTTACAGTACCCCCGCCCCTACGGTCGCGCAACGGGGGGACGCGACCAAGAAAAAAAATAGAACTCCGGGGGGGGGGGGGGGGGGGCCCTCCGCCCTCCTTGAGCCAGGCTTGACAGGCGCCTTCTGGTGGCCTAGTCCGGAGAACGAGGCGCGGCAGACGCCCACTGGCTGCGTGACGCGGCAGACGCCCTCTGTAGGGGAGGTGTGAAGAACGCCCTCTGGCTGTGCAGTTCGGTGGGCTGCATGTCGAGGTGGGTGCCCTCTGCGGACGAGGCGTGGGGAGCGCCCTCTGGCTGTGTGTTCAGGTGGGCGCCCTCTGGCTGCGTGGTCCGGTCGGCGCCCTCTGTGAACGAGGAGTTGGAGGCGCCCTCTGGCTGCGTGGTCCGGTGGACGCCCTCGACGAACGAGGAGTGGAACACGCCCTCTGGCTGCGAGGCGAGGTGGACGTCCTCTGGCTGCGGGGCGAGGAGGACGCCCTCTGGCTTCGGGGCGAGGAGGACACCCCTGGTGCTGGGGCTCGGCGGCGGGCGGCCCCTGGTGCTCGGGCTGGGCGGCGTGCGGCCCCTTGTGGACGGGCTCGGCGGTGTGCGGCCCCTTGTGGACGGGCTCGGCAGCGTGCGGCCCCAGGTGCTCGGGCTGGGCGGCGCGCGGCCCCTAGTAGACGGGCTCAGCGGTGTGCGGCCACTTGTGGACGGGCTCGGCGGCCCCTTGTGGACGGGCTGGGCGGCGTGCGGCCCCCTGTGTACGGGCTGGGCAGTGTGCGGCCCTTTGTGGACTGGCTGGTCGGCATGCGGCCCCTTGTGGACGGGCTCGGCAGCGTGCGGCCCCTTGTGGACGGGATCGGCGGCGTGCGGTGCAGGGACCACGACAGGTGTGCATGCTGGTGGGTCCATGGCAGGAACGCCCGCCGGGGGGACCTCGACGGGAACGCACGCAGGAGGGGCCTCTGGCTGGACCTTGGCGGGCACGCACGCTGGCTGGACCTCAGCGGGCACTCACGCTGGCTGGACCTCGGCGGGCACGCACGCTGGCTGGACCTCGGCAGGCACGCACGCTGGATGCGCTGTGGTAGGGATGGCACACTCGGGGGGGCTGGTGTGTCCAAGCCGGCTGGCACCCACTGGCATGTGGGTGTGATGAGCGCCCTCTGGCCAGTCGGCCGCGTCAGCACCTCCAGTACGCCGTTCGTTCTCCACCTCCGCCTCGGGATCGCCATCTGCGCGCATGCTGTGTCTTGGCTCCGCGCCGGCGGCGCGCTCCGTGTCTTGATTTCGCAACGGGGGTGCTTCACAAACTGGACTGGAGCGTCAATCCAGAGTTAAGGAGGGTTCGTATAGGCAGAATATGCCCATACAGGTACGACTCGCCTGCCTCGTCATCGGAGATCTCGATCAGATCGAGACCCTTGTCTGCGCAGAGTGACTCATACCCACACCTCCAAATAAACTCATCCTCGGTGTCGTACCACTCCGAAGCCACAGTATTAGAGCCGTCTTTACGGCTCCGGGACGGCGGGCATCGCATACCGGCGCACTCGCGGACACGACGGAGGGCGCCGCGAGTATGAGGGTCTATGGCCCCCGCAACGAAAAATTTAAAAAAGGCTTACCTGGGCTCTGGACTCCGCAAATTGATTGGCACGTCGTTCTGTCACACTCGCCTACTTCGAACAAAAGCGGCAGCGCATATGAAGCGCAGGGCCGCAGCGCCTTAACGCGCTGAAGGGAGCCAGGCACGCAGGTAGCAGAATAACGGGCTTTATTAAAGGTGTAGAGACACCAAAACACACAGAGGTACAAACGAGCGAACATAAAACTAACGACGTGCACTGAGGAAGGGGAACACAGGAGATATATACAGACACCCGACCACGTGCACAAAGCAAATCAATGAAAAGAAAGAGCTAATTACCTTAAACGATCATAATTAACTCAATAAAGAACAGAACAGAAACAACAGAAGAACAGGTGCCCTAGGCACCTGTTACACATACATTTCACTTCATGTAGATTAAAAATGGCGATAATAATTTAAACATAAAAGAATAAAGATCTGTTGCTTCGACATGATAATTGATAAATACAGTATGAACAATGACAAATGTAACCTGTACTTTTTTCCAGAAGGTAATAAATAAGATAAATAGGTCACAGCCAGTTATGAATGGCTATGTAGTCACAAAAAATAGCTAAAAAAAATAGAGAAATATATTCAACCATTTCCCGGTTTGAATCCCCACCTGGGTGGAGTTTCCATGTTCTCCCCGTGTCTGCGTGGGTTCTCTGGGTTCTCCGGTTTGCTCCCACAGTCCAAAAACATGGATCAAGTCAATTGAGTTCTCCAAATTGCCCCATATAGAGTGTGTGTGTGTGTGTCTGTGTGAGTGAGTGTGTGCCCAGCAATGGATTGGCACCCTGTCCTGGGTGTATCTGCCCAGCGCCCGAAACGTTCTCCTCTGGATGGGCATGGGGAACCCCTCCGCGACCCTAATATAGGATAAAGCGGAAGATAATGAATGAATGAATGAATATTCAACCATGGCGGCACGTTGGCTTAGTGGTTAGCACGTTCGCCTCTCAGCGCTAGGAATTCCCGGTTCAAATCCCCATCTGGGTGGAGTTTCCATGTTCTCCCCGTGTCCGCGTGGGTTTCCTCCGGGTTCTCTGGTTTCCTCCCACAGTCCAAAAACATGGATCAACTCAATTGAGTTCTCAAAATTGCCCCATATAGAGTGTGTGTGTGAGTGAGTGTGTGTCCAGCGATAGATTGTCCTGGGTGTATCTGCCCAGCGCCCGAAACGTTCTCCCCTTGATGGGCATGGGGAACCCCCTCCCCCGCGACCCTAATATAGGATAAAGTGGAAGATAATGAATGAATGAATGAATATTCAACCATCAGCTGTGATTTCCCCAACAGACCAAACCCAGAGTGCCTCAATGCTAAGATGCACTGATTCGAGCTAACCACTGAGTGGCGACACTGCGACAAAACTGTTTCAACCTTTTGGAAGCTTGCAGAAGCGCGTACATAAGGCTACTTTTTTATTTACCACACTGGCTCACCAGCAAGCTACTCTTTTTCAATGATTCTCTTGAGGTTTGTTGCTTCTCACCCGTTCCTTCTGGTGGAGGTCATTATATAGGTGAAGCTCCAACCAATTCTCAAACACAACAACCACAGTAAAGACCACAACCTGTTTTAAGTTTGCTGCAGAAGTTTGCAGCCATAGAACCACCCTGCAGTAAACGCAGGGGTGGGGGGGACATGTTTACAGGGTTCTGGGTCGGTCTGATGGATTTTATAGAACGATCTGAAGGAGAGTTCCACTCAGTGAAGTGAAGTGAACCATGTCACCAGACCATCACAGAACATCCTTACACACTGACATTCCAAAATGATTAAAACACACATTGTGTTTTTGTGTTTCAGCTTTGCAGCCGAATCATGACCTCCGTAAAGAGTTTCTCTGGAGATAAGGACACCGAGATGGGTGACAGGTGAGAGAGCATCCATGTAATTTACAGTTAAAAACGATTAAAGAAAGTTTATTGGGTAAAAAGTTCAAGATAAGGTTGAAATGTTTATAAAGTGTCCATGTGTTCAGTCTGATTCAGCGCAAGAGATCAGATTCTCCTTTACACAGCTGTGTGTCCCTGAAGAGCGACTGGTCAATGGATCCTCCACCCAGAATCCAGGAGGACGCGAGAGCTTCTGATCCGAGGTCAGAATGAACTTTAGAAGACAAGAGATCAGTTTAAAATGCTTATTTCTCCACATATTGTCTTCTATCCATCCATCCATTACCTTCCGCTTTATCTACTAGGGTCGTGGGGGGGTTCCCCATGCCCATTCAGGTGAGAAGGTTTTGGGCACTGGGCAGATACACCCAGGACAGGGTGCCAATCTATCACTGGACACACACTCACTCACACAGACACACTCTATATGGGGCAATTTGGGGAATTCAATTGACCTTGATTCATGTTTATGGACTGTGGGAGGAAACGGCAGAACCCGGAGGAAACCCACACGGACACGGGGAGAACATGGAAACTCCACCCAGATTGGGATTCAAACCGGGAATCCCTAACGCTGAGAGGAGAACATGCTACCCACTAAGCCACCGTGCCGCACCAACACATGAATCAATTAAATAATGTACCAATTAATTACCTAATAAGTGGTAATGAATTAATTTTGTTTTCTATGGATAAATTGCGGGTGGCACGTTGTCTTAGTGGATAGCATGTGCTCCTCTCTCTCTGTGTGGAGTTTGCATGTTCTCCCTGTGTCTGCGTGGGTGTCCTAGTAGAGGATAAAGCTGAAGTTTATTGTTGGATGAATGGATATGCAACCCAAAGTAGTTGATCCAAATGTTGCTCTGTGATCGTATACATCACAATAAGAATGGAACTGAAGCATGTGTTGAACAGTTTAGTTTTTTTGTCAGTAGTGAGACGCTGAAGATCGAACCTGATGATCCCATGAACAACAAGAACCAGTTCAACTCACAACAGACCAGTAAGAACCAGTTACAAGTAATATTTCTACCTATTATATATTTTATCCGGGCGGCACAGTGGCTTAGTGGTTAGCACGTTCTCCTCTCAGCACTAGGGATTCCCGGTTCGAATCCCAATCTGGGTGGAGTTTCCATGTTCTCCCCGTGGGTTTCCTCCGGGTTCTGCAGTTTCCACCCACAGTCCAAAAACATGGATCCAGGTCAATTGAATTCTCCAAATTGCCCCATATAGAGTGTGTCTGTGTGAGTGTGTGCCCAGCGATAGATTGGCGCCCTGTCCTGGGTGTATCTGCCCAGCGCCCGAAACATTCTCCCCTAGATAGGCATGGGAAACCCCCCCATGACCCTAATAGAGGATAAAGCGGAAGATAATGGATAGATGGGTGGACTGTGGAAGGGGCGGCATGGTGGCTTAGTGTTTAGCATGTTGTCCTCTCATCTGGGTGGAGTTTCCATGTTCTCCCCATGTCCACGTGGATTTCCTCCAGGTTTTCCAGTTTCCTCCCACAGCCCAAAAACATGGATCAAGTCAATTGAATTCTTCAAATTGCCTCATATAGAGTGTGTGCCCAGTGATAGATTGGCGTCCTGTCCTGCCCAGCACCCGAAACTTTCTCCCCTGAATGGGCATGGAGAACCCCCCCACGACCCTACTAGAGGATTAAGTGGAAGATAATGGATGGGTATATATTTTCCAAATATGTTGAACATTTTTTAAAAACTATATTAAAAGTTAAAACTTTTTTTCTTTTTTTTCTTCAGAACTGATCTCAGTTTATCGGGATAAACTAAAATTTCGCCTGAGTGAAAAATATAAAAGAATAAATGATGGAATCTCTGAACACGGAGGCTCAGAACTATTAAAGATCTACACAGAGCTGTACATTACTGAGGGGTGGAGTGGCGAGATCAGTCAGGAGCATGAAGTGAGACAGATTGAAGTATCATCCAGAAGATCCGCCTCTAAGGAGCTTCCCATCAGTTGCAATGACATCTTCAAAGACTCGTCCATCAGAACAGTTCTGACAAAAGGAGTCGCTGGAATAGGAAAAACGGTCACGGTACAGAAGTTCATTCTGGACTGGGCTGAAGGAGAACAGAACCAGGACGTTACCTTCGTGATCCCGTTTTCTTTCAGAGAGCTGAACTTAATAAAGCAGAAGAAGCTCAGTCTGATGACACTTGTTAATCATTTTCTGCCCGAAATAAAGCAATTAAAATTATCGGATTGTGGCTTCTACAAAATGGTTTTGATCTTTGATGGTCTGGATGAGTGTCGATTTCCCTTAAACTTCCAGAACAATCAGATCCTGTGAGATGTGACAGAACCTGCATCTGTAGATGTTCTGCTGACCAACCTCATCAAGGGGAACCTGCTTCCATCTACTCTACTCTGGATCACCTCTCGACCTGTAGCAGCCAATCAGATTCCCTGTGACTGCGTAGATCTGGTTACGGAGGTACGAGGGTTCAGTGATCCTCAGAAAGAGGAATACTTCAGGAAGAAGGTCAAAGATCAGCGGCTCTCCAATAAAATGGTATCGCATATCAAGTCTTCCAGAAGTCTGTACATCATGTGCCAGATCCCGGTCTTCTGCTGGATTACAGCCTCTGTTCTGGAGAAAATGTTGGGTGGAGCAGAAGGTGGAGAAACCCCCAAAACTCTAACTCAAATGTTCACCCACTTCCTGATATTTCAGATCAAACACAAGAACCAGAAGTACCATGGGAGACAAGAGCATACTCCACAGAAGACCTTAAATATCATTCTGGCTCTGGGGCAACTGGCCTTCCAACAGCTGGAGAAAGGAAACCTGATCTTCTACGAGGAAGATCTGCAGGATTGTGGAATTGATGTTTCGGAGGCAGCAGTGTACTCTGGAGTCTGCACCCAGATCTTTAGAAAGGAAACCAATCTCCACCTGGAGAAGGTCTTCAGCTTTATACACTTGAGTGTTCAGGAGTTTCTGGCCGCGTTATTTGCATTTCTCCAGTTCATTCTGAACAACCGAAATGTGATCAAAGAGCAAAACCCAGGAAACCCGGATCTACTGAACACCGACATGGCCGACTTCCTGATGGGTACTGTGAGCAAATCCTTAGAGAGTGAGAACGGACACATGGATCTTTTCCTTCGCTTTCTTCTGGGGCTTTCACTGGAGTCCAATCAGAAGCTTCTAGAAGATTTGCTAACACGGTCATTAAACACTTTGCATGACGAGGAGGAAACGATTGAGTTCATTAAAGAGAAGATCAAAGCTACTCCATCTACAGAGAAGTGCATCAATCTGTTCTACTGTCTGAATGAACTAAATGATGATTCGCTGGTACAGGACATCCAGACCTACCTGAACAGAGGAGGGAACCATCCTCCCAGGATTTCTCCTGATCAGTGGGCAGCTCTGGTTTTCATGCTGCTAAACTCAGAGGAAGAGATGGAGGACTTCATTTTAAAGAATTATAATAGATCACATGAAGGATTGCTGAGGCTGCTGCCGGTGATCAAAGAGTCCAGAAAAGCTCGGTATGTAGGTACAACCACTACTAGTACATGTTATTGATGATGTCAACTGATGCATCCATCCATCCATCCATTACCTTCCGCTTAATCCTGTACTAGGGTCACGGGGGGTTCCCCATGCCCATCTAGGGGAGAACATTTCGGGTGCTGGGCAGATACAGTTGTGATCAAATTTATTCAACCCCCACTGAAATAAAGTGTTTTGGCCAGTTTGACATTGATTTGGATCATTTCAGTCATCTTATTTACAATTATATCAAAGAGGCACTTATAAATTAGACAAATATAACATAATATTTATGATGGAATAACCACAAATGTCTTTACTGTGCTCACATCATTATCAGTTTTATTCAACCCCCTAGTGACATTATTTTTCAGTACTTAGTACAACATCCTTTTCCAGTTATGACAGCTTTCAAGCGTGAAGCATAGCTTGACACAAGTGTCTTGCAGCGACCTATGGGTATCTTAGCCCATTCTTCATGGGCAAAAGCCTCCAGTTCAGTCACATTCTTAGGCTTGCGCACTGCAACTGCCTTCTTTAGGTCCCACCAGAGGTTCTCAATTGGATTTAAGTCTGGTGATTGCGATGGCCACTCTAGAATGTTCCAGCCTTTCATGTTCAACCATGCTCTAGTGGACTTGGATGTGTGCTTCGGATCATTGTCCTGTTGGAAGGTCCAACGTCTCCCAAGCCGCAGGTTTGTGACTGACTCCATCACATTTTCCTCCAAGATCTCCTGGTACTGAAGGGAATTCATGGTACCCTGCACACGTTGAAGCTTTCCTGTACCATTAGAAGCAAAACAGCCCCAAAGCATAATTGACCCCCCGCCATGCTTCACAGTAGGCAAGGTGTTCTTTTGTTCATAAGCCTGGTTCTTCCTCCTCCAAACATAGCGCTGGTCCATTGTCCCAAACAGTTCTAATTTAGTTTCATCTGACCACAGTACACTGTCCCAAAACCTTTGCGGCTTGTCCACATGACTTTTGGCATACTGCAGTCAACTTTTCTTGTTCTTTGGAGTCAGCAAGGGGGTGCGCCTGGGAGTTCTGGCATGGAGGTCTTCGTTATGCAGTGCGCGCCTTATTGTCTGAGCTGAAACTTCAGTGCCCACATCTGACAGGTCTTTTTTCAGTTCCTTAGCAGTCACGCGGGGATTTTTCTCCACATTACGCTTCAGGTAGCGCACAGCAGTCGTGGTCAGGATCTTCTTTCTGCCACGACCAGGTAACGTTTCCACTGTGCCCTTTAACTTGAACTTGCGAATGATACTTCCGATAGTGTCTCTTGGAATATTTAACAACTTCGCAATCTTGTTATATCCATTGCCATTCTTGTGAAGAGCAATAACCTCTTCTCTTGTCTTCTGGGACCATTCTCTTGCCTTCACCATGCTTGTAAACACACCAGTAGATGTCTAGAAGGAGCTGAGTATCACAGTCCTTTTAAATCTGCCTAATTGGTGCTTATCATGCTTGATTGCTGCTCGTTGACATCCACAGGTGTTTTCAATACCTGATTGAAAACACTGGAATGAACCTCTGTTCTTATGAGTGGTAGTTGTAAAGGGGTTGAATAATTGTGTCAATGAAGAAATCACAAAAAGGCCATTTAATACTTTATGACAAAAACAATTGATGCTATCTTAGTTGCATTTAGTTCTTTAACAAGTCCTTGTAAGATTTCATTATGAACACAATTACAAATGTGCACTGAATTCCATAAAACCCTTCGCAGCATTGGGGGTTGAATAAATTTGATCACAACTGTACACCCAGGACAGGGCGCCAATCTATCACTGGAAACACACTCACTCACACACACACTCTATATGGGGCATCTTCCGCTCCATCCTCTGCGGGGGGGGGTTCCCCATGCCCATCCAGGGGAGAATGTCTCGGGGGCATCTGCAGACGGAATGATAGGCAGATACCATTGAATAAAAAAAAAAAACTTTAAATATGAACCTTTGAAACTCTTCGGTCCTCATCCATTCTCGTAATACATCTCCAAAAAATGTACACTAAATTAAATTGAAGTAAAAAAAAATTGCACTTTTTAAACTACTCTTTAAAATATTACAGATTTTGGAAATAATGCTTAGGAGACCATAAGGTAAATAATAACTTCAAAATGTTGAGTTATATTAGATTATTAATTATTCATTCATTCCCGTAAATCCTCCATCCATCCATCATCTTCCACTTTATCCTCTACTAGGGGGAACGTTCTCCCCATCCAGGGGAGAGTGTTTCAAGCGCTGGGCAGATACACCCTGGACAGGGCTCCAATCTATCGCTGGGCACACACAAACACACTCTATATGGGGTGAATTTGGAGAATTCAATTGACCGTGATCCATGTTTTTGGACTGTGGGAGGAAACCGGAGAATCAGGAGGAAACCCACATGGACACAGGGAGAACATGGAAACTGAGAACATGGATTGAGAGGAGAACATGCTAACCACTAAGCCACCGTGCCGCTTTCCCGTAATTCATGTCCAAAAAATGTACACTTGATTATTTTAAAATCTTAAACAAAAAATAGCACTTTTGGAACTAGTCTTTCAAATCATGAAAGTCACGCAGTACATGAGTGAACGTGAGTAAGTGAATCTTCATTACGTTATAACAGCCCTCTTCAGATGTGCATTATGTTTCTTGAGCAGGTTATATAGCTGTAATCTGACAGAGGAAAGCTGTGCAGTTCTGTCCTCGGTTCTCACCTCCAGCTCCAACAATTTGAGGATGATGGATCTTAGCAACAATGATCTACAGGATAATGGAATCAAGCTTCTCTCTACTGGACTTCAGCATCCACACTGTAAAGTAGTCAAGTTGTGGTAAGATCACTGCTTTCTTCAATCTATCCATCCATTATCTTCTGCTTTATCCTCTACTAGGGTCGTGGCGGGGGGTTCCCTATGCCCATACAGGGGAGAACGTTTCGGGCGCTGGGCAGATACACCCAGGACAGGGCGCCAATCTATCACTGGGCACACACTCACTCACACAAACACACTCTATATGGGGTAATTTGGAGAACTCAATTGACCTTGATCCACGTTTTTGGACTGTGGGAGGAAACCGGAGAACTTGGAGGGTAATTTCATCACACCTGGGAATTGAACCCACAACCTTCAGATTGATAGCCCCAAAAAGTTCTCCCAGTGTCCGCGTAGGTTTCCTCCGGGTTCTCCGGTTTCCTCCCACAGTCCAATCGAGCTCAATTGAATTCTCCAAATTGCCCCAAATAGAGTGTGTGTCCAGTGATAGATTGCCCTGGGTGTATCTGCCCAGCGCCCCGGAATCTTCTTCCCTGGATGGTCATGAGCCCCCCCACACCCGACTCTATTAGACGATAAGGCAGAAGATAATGGATGAAATGAATGAGTGGTATAAATATGGCGCTAATGTGGAACTTGGTTCTCCGCAGGCTCTTCAGTTGTAATCTAACAGCAGGAAGCTGCGCAGCTCTGTCCTCTGTGTTTAGTTCCAGGTATAGCAGCCTGAGGGACCTGAATCTGTGTAACAATAATCTGAAGGATTCAGGAATGAAGCTCCTCTCAGATGGACTACAGCATCCCCACTGCAAACTGGAAATACTGAGGTGAGAGCATCATGCTTGTGTAAACTTCCTCAGAGAGCAGATTGGTTGTGTTGGTGTTTTAAAAAGCAGACCCATTTTGATAGCACTGAAAAATCGTTCACTTTTAATAAACATTTTGTCCTGTAGGTTATGCAAATGTGGTCTGACTGAAGACAGCTGTGCAGTCCTGTCTTCCGTCTTCATTGCAAACCCCCTACTGAAACATCTAGAACTCAGTAACAATGTTCTGAAGGACTCGGGAATGAAGCTTCTCTCTGCAGGACTACAGCATCCACACTGTGCACTGGAGATACTGAGGTGAGATCAAACCTACAGAGCTTCTCATAACCTCAGATAAACCCTCAAGTCATCATGACATGACCTTCCAAACCGACAAGGTTCCACGATCTCTCCAACTGACTCTGTAACCTCTACTATCTATTCAACCGACACTGTAACCCCCACCATCTCTCTAACCGACTCTGTAACCTCCACCATCTCTCCGACTGACTCTGTAACCTCCACCATCTCTCCAACCCCCACAATCTCTCCAAGGACTCTGTACCCCCCACAATCTCTCCAACCAACTCTGTAACCTCCACAATCTCTAACCGACTCTGTAATCCCCACAATCTCTCCAACCGACTCTGTAACGTCTACCATCTCTCCAACCTCCACAATCTCTCCAACTGACTCTCTAACCCCCACCATCTCTCCAACCGACTCTGTAAACTCCACCATATCTCTAACCTCCACCATCTCTCCAACCAACTCTGTGACCCCCACAATCTCTCCAGCCCACTCTGTAACCTCCACCATCTCTCCAACCGACTCTGTAACCTCCACCATCTCTCCAACCGACTCTGTAACCTCCACCATCTCTCCAACCGTCTCCGTAACCTCCACCATCTCTCCAACCGACTCTGTAACCTCCACCATCTCTCCAACAGACTCTGTAACCTCCACCATCTCTCCAACAGACTCTGTAAACTCCACCATATCTCTAACCTCCACCATCTCTCCAACCATCTCTGTAACCCCCACAATCTCTCCAGCCAACTCTGTAACCTCCACCATCTCTCCAACCGACTCTGTAACCTCCAACATCTCTCCAACCGACTCTGTAACCTCCACCATCTCTCCAACAGACTCTGTAACCTCCAAAATCTCTCCAACCAACTCTGTAACCTCCACAATCTCCAACCGACTCTACAACCTCCACAATCTCCAACCGACTCTGTAACCTCCAAAATCTCTCCAACCGACTCTAATCTCCACCATCTCTCCAACTGACTCTGTAACCTTGGTTTCATAATTGACTCCAATCTTAAACTTTTCTAATCAGGTCACTAAATCTTCCCATTCCTGTAGGTTCCTTCTGTAGAACATTAGAAGATCGACCTTCCTTAACTGAACATGCCTGTTAGTTCAAGTCTTCATCCTATCCCAGCTTGATCACTTTAATGTATTGCTTGCTGGTCTCCCAGCTCACATAATCAGACCTTTACTCATTCAAAACTCTGCAGCCTGACTAGACTCAACCAACTCAAGTGATCTCATGTGACTCCACCTCTCCTCTCTCTCCATTGGCTCCCTGTAGTTGCTGCATTCAGTACAAGACACTGACTTTGATCTACAGGACAATCTCTGGATCTGCCCCCTCCTTATTTTCAATCTATATTTCCTAAATCCACTCCGGCTCGTTCACTTCACTCTACAGTAGTGATGAATGTCTCCTGGTGCTTCAACCTCTCCGTGTGGCTAACTCACTCCGTATCATTCACCACTAGGGTAACCAGATGTCCCGCTTTGTGCAGACAAGTCCTGCAATTTCGTTATTTTCACGCATCCCGCAAATTGAGACGTTGTCCCGCATTGTTATTGAAAGTCAGACTTCAGTTTTGAAACACGTGTTTTATGATCTGGCATTGGATGGCTGTGTTGTCTGTTATCGGGTAGAGGCAGGCTGTTTGAATGTCAACCAATTGGGAACGCGGACACATGTTAAGGGCGCGCCCACCAACACAAACAATGCAAATCAGGTCAGAATAGCACCGGCATGCAGCACGAGATCTGGAGGAATATATGATAAGTTGATCAAAAGGAGGTTTCCCAGTCTAAAACACAAACAAGATTCAAACATGTTTTAATTTGAGAATGAAAGCTCCATGCCTACTATGTTTCCTTACTTTAGAGAGAGGTGCATTTAAATAAGATATACAAGTTATATATACACATATACTGTTTGGAGAAATACAGGAAAGTCATACCCTTTTTAAAGCATATTAAAGAACTGTTCTGTACACACACACACACACATTATATATATATATATATATATATATATATATATATATATATATATATATATATATATATACATATATAAATGTAGGGATTCCTGGTTTGAATCCCCATCTGGGTGGAGTTTCCATGTTCTCCCCGTGTCCGCGTGGGTTTCCTCCGGTTTCCTCCCACAGTCCACAATCCAAAAACATGAATCAAGTGAATTGAGTTCTCCAAATTGCCCCATATAGAGGGTGTTTGTGTGAGTGAGTGTGTGTCCAGCGATAGGTTAGCGCCCTATACTGGGTGTGTCTGCCCGGCGCCTGAGACGTTCTCCCCTGGATGGGCATGCCCACCGCGACCCTAATAGAGGATAAAGCGGAAGATAATGAATGAATATATATATATATATATATATATATATATATATATATATATATATATATATATATATATATATATATATATAGTAGTGCATCCGGAAAGTATTCACAGCGCTTCACTTTTTTCACATTTTGTTACGTTACAGCCTTATTTGAAATTGTATTAAATTAATCTCTTTCCTCAAAATTCTACACAAAATACCCCATTATGACCATGTGAAAAAAGTTTTCTTGAGAGTTTTGAAAATTTACATAAGTATTCACAGCTGTCACAAATCGTGCGTAAAGATAGGTCTGGAGACGTAGATGCAGAACAGAAAAGGTTTATTAATGAGCAAGGCATAGGTAGGGTAGTGCAGGAGGAGTATTGGTTGAGAGGGGTGTTGCCAACTGGACCCAGGCCGGGGTGTGGAACCTGGAACGGAGGACTAGGCAGAGCACAACACCAAGCAAAAGAACAAACCAATAAAACAAGATGCACAGATATAAGCAGTACGCTGTAGAAAGAGAACCCTACACTGGCTATGCGTGACGAAATGGGGAAGAGTCTAGTGAGGTTGTCTTTAGTAGACAAAATAACAAAACCTACGATAGAATAGATAGGCGTGTCAAAGAAAGTGCTATACCAAACCCTGAAGGAAGAATGTGTGTGGAAAGTGCTCAAAGAGATACGGTGAACTGAATGGAACAACGAGCGGCTCAAAACGAAACTGAAACACAAGGGGAGGGGAGACAGCGAGATGGTTAATACACAGGGGAGAAAACTATGTTAGTTCACCGATAGCAAGATTATTAGTAAACAGATTAGAACTGTTAGTAAGCTGAGTGAACACTGAGACACGGACGCCCTCAGGTGGAGCTAGGGTGAGAGCGAACTCCGCCCCAACCGGCCGAAGCCGAACCACCTGAGCGGACGGACAGAGACAACGATCGCTCCCGGGACGCCGGACTCTAGGGACAGGGTGAACACTGGAAACAGAAAAAGGATTAAACAACAAGACACTGGGAGCGACCACAGAATCACACGGACGTTCACTCATACAACTACACACACTAGCCTAAACACAGAGGTGAGAGTACAGATGCTAACAAATGCTAACACAAACAGACGCACACTCACCGAGACCAGATACACCACAAGACGAACGCAGATAGAACAGGTATAGAATAACAGCCAAAAATCGCTCGGTACGTATGGTAAACCAGGGACAATACTTCGCGTTCGTCCAGTGTCAGCCTCACCTGGTGACGGAGCGAAAGCGGAACTAGAAGACGGGGCTGAGAGAACGAGTGACAGATCGTGACGGAGAGACAGAAGCAGAACCTGGATTTCTCACAACAGCCTTTGCTTAATACTTTGTAGAACCACCTTTGGCAGCAACTACAGCCTCAAGTCTTTTTGAATATGATGCCACAAGCTTAGCACACCTATCTTTAGGCAGTTTTGCCCATTCTTCTTTGCAGTACATTTGAAGCTCCATCAGGTTGGATGGGAGACGTCTGTGCACAGCTATTTTCAGATCTCTCCAGAGATGTTCAATCAGATTCAAGTCTGGGCTCTGGCTGGGCCACTCCAGATCATTCACAGAGTGGTCCTGAAGCCACTCTTTTGAGATCTTGGCTGTGTGCTTTAGGTCGTTGTCCTGCTGAAAAATGAACCGTCGCCCCAGCCGAGGTCAAGAGCGCTCTGGAGCAAGTTTTCATCCAGGATGTCTCTGTACATTGCTGCATTCATCTTTCCCTCTATCCTGACTAGTCTGCCAGTTCCTGCTGCTGAAAAACATCCCCATAGCATGATGCTGCCACAACCATGCTTGACTGTAGGGATGGTATTGGCCTCGTGATGAGCAGTGCCTGGTTTCCTCCAAACATGACGCCTGGCATTCACACCAAATAGTTCAATCTTTGTCTCATCAGACCAGAGAATTTTGTTTTTGGCAAATTCCAAACGGGCTGCCTTGTGCCGTTTACTAAGCAGTGGCTTTTGCCTGGCCACTCTGCCATACAAGTCTGATTGGTGGATTGCTGCGGAGATGGTTGTCCCTCTGCAAGGTTCTCCTCTCTCCACGGAGGAACGCTGGACCTCTGACAGAGTAATCATCGGGTTCTTGGTCACCTCCCTGACCAAGGCCCTTCTCCCCCGATCGCTCAATTTAGATGGCCGGCCAGCTCTAGGAAGAGTCCTGGTGGTTCCAAACTTCTTCCATTTACGAATGATGGAGGCTACTGTGCTCATTGGGACCTTCAAAGAAGCAGAAATTTTTCTGTATCCTTACCCAGATTTGTGCCTCGAGACAATTTTGTCTTGGAGGTCTACAGACAATTCCTTTGACTTCATGCTTCGTGTTTGCCCTCTGACATGCAGTCAACTGTGGGACCTTATATAGACAGGTGTGTGCCTTTCCAAATCATGTCCAATCAACTGGATTTACCACAGGTGGACTCCATTTAAGCTGTAGAAACATCTCAAGGATGATCAGTGGAAACAGGATGCACCTGAGCTCAATATTGAGCTTCATGGCGAAGGCTGTGAATACTTATGTAAATGTGATTTCTTTTTTTATTTCTTTTTTTATTTCTAGTTTTTTATTTTTAATACATTTTCAAAATTCTCAAGAAAACTTTTTTCACATGGTCATAATGGGTTTTTTTTTGTGGTTTTTTTGCAGACTGTTATGTGCTAAAGGGGCAGAATAGAAATGTTTATTTTATTTTATTTTATTTTTTTGACTATGCATTGGTGTCCCACATTGTCCCACACAAACATAGTCTTTGTCCCACATCTGGTGAATTGGTATCTAGTCACCCTATTCATCACTGCAAATTAGTGGAACCATCTTCCCAATTCAGTCAACTACAGTGTAGCTGGTTTCTCTTTAACTTCTGATTTGTGTCGTTCTCTCATTTGTAAGTCGCTTTGAATAGAAGCATTTGCTTAATGACTAAATGTAAATCTTTAGTTTGTTTAGAAGCAAACTCGTCTCTTTGAAACTTTTTAAATAAATGAGCTGAATCATTTTTAAATTGAATCAAATCAAACATTTCTTGCTTTTCAATTCCTGGTTCTGTTTACATCTGCAGTTTTAATAAGATATATGTGCATTAGAGTGCACAAGAATTTCTGATTCTATTGATATTACTTCACTAAAGCTGCAGTACCAGGGTTCAGGGACACTATAGTCAATAGTCTGAGTCTTGAGCAGTGTTGCCAACTCAGCGACTTTGTCGGTATATTTAGCGACTTTTCCGCCACTAAGAGGGGGAAAAAAAAGTAACTCAGAATTCTGACTTTTTATCTCAGAATTCTGACTTTATATCTCAGAATTCTGACTTTATATCCCAGTATTTTGTCTTTATACCATATCGGACTGTGCATGCCGGTGCATGCGTGTCACAGGCTCATAGCTCATATATACATATACATGAGTCATGCAAAAAGGCTGCTTGTGGTTTGGTTGTACGTCATTGTGTTGAAATAATTTCATGGTATATACCTTAATTCACTTTTTTTTAAATAAATCTAATTAAACAGTTAAACAACCTTGACCTTGCCTTTGATCTATTATCGTATCAGTGAATTACGGTAACTCCTGTCTATCGGACAGCAACGCGTTGCAGCGGGTGGAACAACCGCCCAGCGCATCACTGACACTCACTCATCTGCACGCACTGTGAGGCGGAGACTCTTGGAGCAAGGCCTCGTCTCAAGGAGGGCAGCAAAGAAACCACTTCTCTCCAGAAAAAAACATCAGGGACACACTGATATTCTACAAAAGGTACAGGGAGTGGACTGCTGAGGACTGGGGTAAAGTCATTTTATCTGATGAATCCCATTTCCTATTGTTTTGGACATCTGGAAAACAGCTTATTCTGAGAAGACGAGGTGAGCACTACCACCAGTCTTGTTTCATGCCAACTGTAAAGCATTCTGAAACCATTCATGTGTGGGGTTGCTTCTCAGCCAAGGGAATCGGCTCTTTCAGTCTTGCCTAAAAACACAGCCATGAATAAAGAATGGTACCAGAGTGTCCTCCGAGATCAACTTCTCCCAACCATCCAAAACCAGATTGGTGATCAACAATGCTTTTTCCATCATGATGGAGCACCTTGCCATAAAGCAAAGGTGACAACTACATGGCTCAGGGAACAAAACATAGAGATTTTGGGTCCATGGCCTGGAAACTCCTCAGATCTTAATCCCATTGAGAACTTGTGGTCAATCATCAAGAGACGGGTGGACAAACAAAAACCTACACATTCTGACAAAATGCAAGCATTGATTGTGCAAGAATGGACTGCTATCAGTCAGCATTTGGTCCAGAAGTTGAATTTGAGAGCATGCCAGGGAGAATTGCAGAGGTCCTGAAGAAGAAGTGTCAACACTGCAAATATTGACTTGCTGCATTAACTCATTCTAACTGTCAATAAAAGCTTTTGTTACTCATAATATGATTGCAATTATATTTCTGTATGTGATAAAAACATCGTACAAACACACATAAAAACCAAAGGGCAGCAGATCGTGTGAAAATATAATATTTGTGTCATTCTCAAAACTTTTGGCCATGACTGTATATATAATACGTTTTTATTTGCATTGTTATGTGCTAAAGGGGCAGAATAGAGATGTTTTAGACTATGCAGTGGTGTCCCACATTGTCCCACACAAACATAGTCTTTGTCCCACATCTGGTGAATTGGAATCTGGTCACCCTATTCACCACTGCAAAATAGTGGAACCATCTTCTTAACTGTCATCTACAGTGTAGCTGGTTTCTCTTTAACTTCTGATTTGTGTCGTTCTCTCATTTGTAAGTCGCTTTGAATAGAAGCATTTGCTTAATGACTAAATGTAAATCTTTAGTTTGTTTAGAAGCAAACTCGTCTCTTTGAAACTTTTTAAATAAATGAGCTGAATCATTTTTAAATTGAATCAAATCATTTCAAAACATTTCTTGCTTTTTAATTCCTGGTTCAGTTTCTGATTCTATCGATATTACTTCACTAAAGCTGCAGTACCAGGGTTCTTCAGTAGGGGACACTACAGTCAATAGTCTTGAGCAGTGTTGCCAATTCAGCGACTTTGTCGGTATATTTAGCGACTTTTCCGCCACTAAGACAAAAAAAAGTAACTTTATATCCCAGAATTCTGACTTTATACCATTTATCGTTATACCACTTTATACAACTCAAACCGTGCTCATACGATAAACATAGTAAAACTGCTTGGGGTTACCAATATATATTTTTTCGTCCAAATAATATGACAAAGCATTATATATAGTATCGATTTTTAATGACATACAGTTGGATAAATCTACAATGTGTAAAGAGTAAATTATATTAATAATAATGCACTTTATACAGTAGTTGTTAACTGAGCTGACCAGAGCAAATTATCGTTGGGCTAAAGGATGATTCACTGTCTATTGAGGTTTCGTTTTTGAAAAGAAAATAAACGTATATATTGCAAAATTGTTTTAACGAGTTGATTTTCAATGCAACATTTGTTATTCAATACTACTCAATTTAGCATCCACACCAGAATCAAAATACTTTATTAATTCCTGGGGGGAAATTGCAGAATCATATAGTGTACAGGTGCTGGTCAACGAATTAGAATAATTTGAAATAGTGCAATCATGAAATTCTTTGAATGCATTTTTTGTGCAGAAAGCAAATCAGGTGTTCACCGCACCTGTCCTACTCGTTAGACTAATCACAGAACTCGTTACCTGTAAAAAAAATTTGCTCAGCTGAGCTTTCCAAAAGGCCCATTTAGGCCATTTAACTGTGACACTGTTGTTTTATTGAATTAGAATAAATGCTCGAATTTTTGTTTTCTGTGAAGAGTGTTCACTGTGCAGTATAAAGTCAGGGTTGAGTAGAATTTCTAAGTTGTAAAATCAATCATGGGTAAGCAGCGCGACCTCTCAACCGGAATAGTGGCTCAAATTCAAGCCCTTCGCCAACAAGGCTTGACCCAAACTAAAATTGCTGAGCAGCTCGGCATCAGCCAGTCTTCCGTCTGCAAAGCTCTCAAGAAAAACTGCAGCAAGCGCACCAACTGTTCCAGCGTCCGAAAAACTTCTGCTCGCGACAACAAGCAGCTGAGAAAGATCACAGTCAGCAACCGGTTCAAGTCCACTTCCGAGCTCACCGACTTGTGGAACAAGCAGACCGGCGCTGACGTCTCCAGATCAACCACTTACCGTCGTCTGCGCGAACTCGGCTTCAAATCTCGCGTTCCAGCAGTAAAACCGATGCTGAACAAAAAACAAATGGAGAAACGGCTGAAGTGGGCCAAAGAACACGGCGAGTGGACTGCTGAAGACTGGCAGAAAGTGGTCTTCAGTGACGAATCACGCTTCTGCATCTCCTTCGGTGACCAAGGTCCTCGTGTCTGGCGTCGTGGTGGCGAAACTTACAACCACGAGTGCGTGAAAAGATCCGTCAAGTTTCCCCAGAGCGTTATGGTCTGGGGATGCATGTCCGCTCGAGGTGTAGGGAAACTCTGCTTCCTCAAGAAGACTGTCAATGCTGCCGTATATCAAGATGTTATGGAAACGTTCCTGATTCCGACTGTTGGCGAAGAACAGTTCGGCGAAGAAGACTTCATATTTCAACAGGATCTTGCACCAGCTCATGCGGCAAAGTCGACCAAAGATTGGTTCACTAAAAAACAGCTTGAAGTTTTGGCATGGCCGGCCAACTTGCCTGACCTCAATGTCATTGAAAACCTTTGGGCCATCGTCAAGCGGAAAATTCGCGACAGAAAGCCTACTACGCTGGACCAACTGAAGCAGAACATCCCCACTGCCTGGGAAGCTGTGAGTGTGGAAACTTGCGACAAGCTGGTCAAATCGATGCCGCGGAGACTTCAGGCAGTCATACAAGCCAAGGGGGAAGCCACAAAATACTGAGAAAGTGATGATTGTAATTATAATAAAAATTATTCTAATTCAATGAAACGGTTTCTCCATTATTCTAATTCAATAAAACAACAGTGTCACAGTTAAATGGCCTAAATGGGCCTGTTGGAAAGCTCAGCTGAGCAAATTTTTTTACAGGTAACGAGTTCTGTGATTAGTCTAACGAGTAGGACAGGTGCGGTGAACACCTGATTTGCTTTCTGCACAAAAAATGCATTCAAAGAATTTCATGATAGCACTATTTCAAATTATTCTAATTCGTTGACCAGCACCTGTACTATAGTATAGCTTATGTGTGTTTGTAAATAAATTAAACCTATATACTTTGTTTTAGTATTTTTTGTTACCTTTAAGGTGTACATGAACAAGGTATACAAATAATTTTTAAAATGAATAAACTTGATCGGTAACCCCAAGCAGCTTTACTATGATTATCGTACAACATGAGCATGGTTTGAGTTTTAATAATTCAGTAAATAACAATCTTAAGCAGTAAATCATTAAAATGGTGAATAAAGTGATGTGATTACATTGACTGTTATGAGATCAATAAAGATAAAAAAAATAAAAGAGACTCGGTAAAGAAGACTTTATAAATTGAGATTGAAAAGCCCAGAGTGAGTGTCAGTGATGCGCTGGGCGGTTGTTCCACCCGCTGCAACGCGTTGCGGTCCGATAGACAGGAGTTACCGTAATACACTGATACGATAATGATACTGAGAAATAAAGTCAGAATTCTGAGATATAAAGTCAGATTTCTGAGATAAAAAGTCAGAATTCTGAGATAAAAAGTCAGAATTCTGACTTAGTAAGTCAGAATTCTTAGATAAAGAGTCAGAATTCTGAGATATATTCTGAGTTACTTTTTTTTTCCCTCTTAGTGGCGGAAACGGTCTTCCATACTTTTCAGACCCTCTAGTGACTTTTTTTTTTTTTTTTTTTTTTAAAGTGACTAGCAACAAATCTAGTGACTTTTCGGGGTGTTATTGGAGACTTTTGGAGACTGAGATGAACACATGCTCTTCAGTTACTGTCCTCAGCCCCGTCCCACAACACTCACAGTTAGACCAACACCGCTTCACTTCCACACTGAAAATGAACTGCGCTTGCGCAGAGCTGCAGCTGAATGACCTGAGACTTCATTGATACATTATATACATACTTTCTGCTATATTTATATCAATTTATACTACATTTTATATATGTATATTTATATATTATATTTATAGCTGTATATTCTATATTATATTGATGTATATTGTATATTTTATATTATATATATTTATAGTTGTATATTGTATATTATATTTTACATATCCATCCATCCATCCATTATCTTCCGCTTTATCCTCTACCGGGGTCATGAGGGGGGTTCCCCATGCCCATCCAGGGTAGAGCGTTTCGGGCACTGGGCAGCAAAGGTTGCCAATCCATCGCTGGGCACACACTCACTCACACATACACACAACCAAACACACTCTATATGGGGCAATTTGGAGAATTCAATTGACCTTGATCCATGTTTTTGGACTGTGGGAGGAAACCGGAGAACCCAGAGGAAGCCCACGCGGACACGGGGAGAACATGGAAACCGCCCAGATTGGGATTCGAACCAGGAATCCCTAGCACTGAGAGGCGAACGTGCTAACCACTAAGCCACCATGCCGCCCCTTATTTTACATATCAGTATCGTATTTATGTTTTATTTTATATCTTATTTCTTTTCAAATTTAACTTTAATAGAACAGGGTAAACAGGGTCCATCCTTCTCTCTACAGGTTGTGTGGCTGCTGTGGGACAGAAGAGGGATGTATTGCTCTGGCATCAGCACTGAGAAGGAATCCCTCATCACAGCTGCTGGAATTAAATCTACAGGGCAACAAACCAGGAGATTCAGGACGAAAGCTTCTGTCCGAACTTCTGCAGAATCCAAACCATAAACTGGAACAAGTAGAGTGAGTTTCAGACTCGCTACTCTACACCTGACCTCAACACCATCCATCACCTTTGAGATGAACTGGAACAGAGATTGTAATCCAGGTCCTCTCATTCAACATCGGTGCAGCACAAGACCAACACAGGTGTGTTAGATGTGTCCTGAAAGGTGTAACCTATGTGTGATGTATGCGTTTGTATGTTGTGGATTAACAGAAGATATGTTGGATATTTAATTAAAATTTTATTGTTCTTTTACTTTTTACATCCATTCATCCATTATCTTCCACTTAGTCCTTTATTTGAGGCAGGGATTCCCCATGCCCATCCAGGGGAGAACGTTTGGGGCGTTGAACAGATACACCCAGGACAGGACGCCAATCTATCACTTAGCACACACTCACTCACACAGACACAAACAAACACACTCTATATGGGGTAATTTGGAGAATTCAATTTACCTTGATCCATGTGTGGACTATGGGAGAAAATCGGAGAACCCGGAGAAAACCCACGTGGACACAACACAGGGAGAACATAGAAACTCCACCTAGATTGGGATTCGAACCGGGAATCCCCATCGCTGAGAAGAGAACATGCTAACCACTAAGCCACCGTGTGGCCCCTACTTTTTGCTTTTTTTTCACTTTTTTTTATAACAAAGTGAAAATGTTAAAAAATGTTAGTGAATTCTCTAAATAGTTTATTAAACTGAAAAAAGTACAAAGTAAATATTTCCACTGAAACAGTTGAATATTGTCACGTCCTGTCCATAATCCCCCAGAGGGGAGCGGGTCCGCCGGACATCGCGGACGCCGCTCGCGCATAAATGAGCGCCTCCCGGGATCCGGCGACGCGTAGACCACCACGTCCGCCGGTCTAGACGGAGGGAGACGCTCCCACGAATGTGACCTGCGCGGAATGCCCGCGCAGCGACACACCATGGCAGAAATGCGACAAGGAGGCAACTGGAACGCCGGGATAAAAACCAAACCAGAATTTATTAAAAGATGGTGCCGAAGCACCAACAGAACGGGGATAAATGAACAGAACGAAACGTTGGGTAAAATAACCACAAACCAAAGACGTGCTCAGACTTACGGGCGAAAACAGATTAAATAGAAACTCAACTAAACATGTGACAAAAACAACCAATCACCCAAGTGAGATAATGAGAACCGAAAACGAGGGACAGGTGCAGCAGGTGCTCGTTACAAATATAAATATATGTATATGTATATATGTACAGTGGGGTGCAAAATTTGGGCAGCCTTGTTAATTTTCCTGATTTACCTTTATATATCATTTGTTGTTTGGATAAAAAAATTCAGTTAAATATATCATATGGGGACAAACACAGTGATATATGAGAATTGAAATGAAGTTTATATGATTTACAGAAAGAGTGCAATAATTGGTTAAACATAATTAGGCAGGTGCATAAATTTGGGCACTGTTGTCATTTCATTGATTTCAAAACCTTTAGAATGAATTATTGGAACTCAAATTTGGTTTGGTCAGTTTAGTGACCCTTGACCTCCATACACAGGCGACTCCAATTATGTGAAAGGGTATTTAAGGGGGGGGCGGTTGTAAGTTTTTCTCCTCTTTGCACCTTGTTTGAAGAGTCGCAGCATGGGAGTCTCAAAACAACTTTCAAATGACCTGAAAACAAAGTTTGTTCACTGTCATGGTTTAGGGGAAGGATACAGAAAGCTATCTCAGAGATTTCAGCTTTCAGTCTCCACTGTGAGAAACATTGTGAGAAAATGGAAGACCACAGGCATAGTTCAAGTCAAGGCTCGAAGTGGCAGACCAAGAAAAATCTCAGAAAAACAGAACATCAAAGGATGTTGAGAACAGTCAGAGTCAACCCACAGACCAGCACCAAAGACCTACAACATCATCTTGCTGCTGATTGAGTCAATGTGCATCGTTCAACTATTCGGCGCACTTTACACAAGGAGATGCTGTATGGGAGAGTGATGCAAAGGAAGGCTTTTCTCCGCCCACATCACAAACAGAGCCGCTTGAGGTATGCTTAAGCACATTTGGACAAGCCAGCTACATTTTGTAATAAGGTGCTGTGGACAAAAATAGAGTTATTTGGGCATAACAAGGGCTGTTATGCATGGAGGAAAAAGAACACAGCACTCCAAGAAAAACACCTACTACCTACAGTCAAAATTGGTGGAGGTTCCATCATGCTGTGGGGCTGTGTGTCCAAAGCTGAAGCTGCGCCGGGGATGGATCGTCCAACAAGACAACGACACTAAACACTGCTCCAAATCGACTAAGGCATTCATGCAGAGGAACAAGTACAACGTTCTGGAATGGCCATCTCAGTCCCCAGACCTGAACATTATTGAAAATCTGTGGTGTCACCTAAAGAGAGCTGTCCGTGCTCGGAAATCATCAAACCTAAATGAACTAGTTGTTGATGATGTTTTGTGACATGAGATGTTTTGTAAAGAAGAATGGTCTAAAATACCTTCAGCCACAATCCAGACTCTCATTAGAAGCTATAGGAAGCGTTTACAGGTTGTTATTTCTGCAAAAGGAGGATCTATTAAATATTGAGTTAAAGTATTTTTTTGGTGCCCAAATTTATGCACCTGCCTAATTTAGTTTAACCAATTATTGCACACTTTATGTAAATCAAATAAACTTCATTTCACTTCTCAAATATCACTGTGTTTGTCCCCTTTATGATATATTTCACTGATTTTTTGTATCCAAACAACCAATAATTTATAAAGGTAAATCAGGAAAATTAACAAGGCTGCCCAAACTTTCGCACCTCACTATATATGTATAAGTCACGGTGCAGAGGCTCCTAATGATGTTTCCTCCAAACGGTGTAAACATTAATTGATTGTAATTGATGGCAGCCCATAACAATCACACAACAATCACACCGAGTATATTAGCTCAACATTTAATAACAAAACAACAAAGAATAAGAGACAATGTTCTGCAAATGATAAAGAATGAGGTTGTTTGGTGGCACCATTTTGGCATTCTGAGAGAAAAGAATGTTCATATAAACTGGAACGTCTCAAAAACACGTAAATAGAACAGACTGACCTCCATCCATTATCTTCTGCTTTATCCTTTAGAAAAGGTAGAGGGATGCTGGAACTAGTAATTCAATGACATTAGAAAAAATGCCAGTTAACAGTCATAATTCAACTAAATGGGTGTTAGGAGATGAATGCATGTCTGTCTGATAGAACAATAACAGTTAAAATGAATGGAATAGTGAGCGAGTGTTATCAGGTAAGCAACGGAACACAAAGATAGAAAGGTGGGAGTGGCCTATGTTATCTTAAAATCTGAACTTGCAGTAGCTAAAAGAGCAAGCGATGGCAATGTGGATGATACTACACCGGGTGGTGGATAATAAACCAAACTAGAGAAGTGCATTTCCTGAAGAAAATGTGATTGTCCTGTAGATTAGAGTCAGTGTCTTGTACTGAATGCAGCAGCTACAGGGAGCCAGTGAGAGTGAGAGGAGAGGTGGAGTCACATGAGTTCATTTTAGTAGATCTGCTAATTAATTTCAACTAGAACGTCAGTGTCACCCAGAAGGAAGGTGTGTCCCTAAATAAGCAGAGAAAGCAGCAGATATTACAGTCACTATAGGAACAATGTTTCATAATCTGTGGATCATGAAGGTTCTGTGACGTCTCTCACCTGACCCACAGGAACAGAACCCTCTGTCATCTCCTGATTTATTAATGAAACCCGACAGAAAACATGTCATAAAACAAAGTTTTTAAAAAATAAATAATATATAATGTTTTAAATTAATATTTTGTAATTACTTAATTTGCTCTGAAAGATATTTAAAATTCTGATCCACTCAGCTGAAACCAAATCACAAAACCACCACCAAGCTCCGCCCCTAAAGACAATGTCATCATCATTTCCAAACAATCTTCTGAAACACGTTTCCATCTGGCTGCTCTTGGAATTTCACAGTGACATTCATCACTCCGAGTTTGTGCAGTTCCTCTTTAATCTGGAGCACAGAAGATGTTCATACAGTGAATCATACAGAAGAAGAACGAAGAACTGAGGCAGATGATTTAAAATCATCATAGTGGTCATAAACAATAATAATAATAATAATAATAATGATAATAATAATAATAATAATAATAATAGGCAGCACAGTGGCTTAGTACGTTCGCCTCTCAGCGCTAGGGATTCCCGGTTCGAATCCCCATCTGGGTGGAGTTTCCATGTTCTCCCCTTGTCCGTGTGGGTTTCCTCCGGCTTCTCCGGTTTCCTCCCACAGTCCAAAAACATGGATCAAGTCAATTGAGTTCTCCAAATTCTCTGTGTGTATCTGCCCAGCGCCTGAAACGTTTTTCCCTGGATGGGCATGGGGAACACCCCCGCGACCCTAATATAGGATAAAGCGGAAGATAATGAATGAATGAATGATAATAATAATGATATTAATCATAATCCATCCATAATCTTTTGCTTTTTCCTCTACTAGGGTCGCGGGGGGTGTGTCCAGCGATAGGACGCCAATCTATCGCTGGACACACACACAGTCTATATGGGGCAATATAATAATAATAATAATAATAATAATAATAATAATAATAATAATCATGGCGGCACGGTGCCTTAGTGGTTAGCACGTTCGCCTCTCAGCGCTAGAGATTCCCGGTTCGAATCCCCATCTGCGTGGAGTTTCCATGTTCTCCCCGTGTCTGCCTGGGTTTCCTCCAGGTTCTCTGGTTTCCTCCCACAGTCCAAAAACATGGATGAAGTCAATTGAGTTCTCAAAATTGCCCCATATAGAGTGTGTCTGTGTGAGTGAGTGTGTGCCCAGCGATGGATTGGCGCCCTGTCCTGGGTCTATCTGCCCAGCACCCGAGACGTTCTCCCCTGGATGGGCATGGGGAACCCCACCGCGACCCTAATAGAGGATAAAGCGGGAGATAATGAATGAATGAATAATAATAATCATAAGGACCTAAATGTAGCATCATGAGAACTTTTAAAGAGAAATGAAATCATTAGAACTGTACTGGAAGCTGAGGAACTGTGGATCAGTGAAACTCACCGTCTCCAACATGGCTGCCTGTAGCGCAGGATCATTTACATTCTGATTGGACTGAACCTTCACCCTGATGATCTGCTGCTGTCCTGTGATTACTACAGAATTAAAAAGAAATTATTTTAAATAAACACTAATACTCTGCTGCATTAACACCTCACATAGTTTGAGTAGAAATCTTGTTACAGGTGTTTTCTTATGTAAGAATGATTCCCTGAAATATTTGATGAATTCTAAAACAGAGTCCTGTGATCAGAGGACATGATACTGATGGTATAATTATGTGATTCTGTTTTTACTAATTTAACTATCAGCTCATATGACTGGTCCTCACATCACAACATTAGAATTAAGCGTGACTTATTTAAGCGAGACTTGTTTAATCAACACATATTTAAGAGTGGCGGCACGGTGGTTTAGTGGTTAGCATGTTCTCCTCTCAGCGCTAGGGATTCCTGGTTTGAATCCCAATCTAGGTGGAGTTTCCATGTTCTCCCCGTGTCCGCGTGGGTTTCCTCTGGGTTCTCCGGTTTCCTCCCACAGTCCAAAAACAGGTCAATAGATCGAGGTCAATTGAATTCTGCAAATTGCCCCATATAGAGTGTGTCTGTGTGTGTGTATCTACGTGAGTGAGTGTTTGTCCAGTGATAGATTGGCGCCCTTTCCTGGGTGTATCTTCCCAGCGCCTGAAATGTTCTCCCCTGGATGGACATTGGGAACCCCCCCCGCGACCCTAATAGAGGATAAAGCGGAAGATAATGGATATTTAAGTGTCACTTATATAAGCAGGACTTATTTAAGCAGGACTTATTAAAGTGGTACGTATTTAAGCGGGACCTATTTAAGTGGGAATTATTCTAAAGAGACTTATATAAGCAGGACTTATTTAAGCGTATCTATAATAACTGTGACTTATCAAAGAGTGATTAATATATGAGTGACTTATTTAAGCATGACTTATTTAAGCCTGGCTTATGTAAGTGGGATTTATTTAAGTCTGACTTATATAAACATGATTATTTAAGAGTGACTTATATAAGTCAGACTTTTTAAGCAGGAATTATTGAAGCCAGACTTATTTAAGCAGGACTTATTTAAGTGGGACTGTGTGCAGTACAGATAATGATGACACTTCACCTCTGTAACAGAAGAACGCTCTCAGATCTGTACAGAGAGCATCGTAGGTCAGTCCGTTCAGTACATAAGCGCAGTACAGCTGGTCAAAGTCGTCCGGTTGATCAGGAGCCCATGTGTTGTAGGTGAAGTTATTCTGATCGGACCATTTCCAGGTGGATTTGTGGAGACCAAACCAGGTCCAGTATGTAACCAATCCTAACAGAATGGAGTTTTCTGATGCATCTCGTGCGCTGGCCAGATCTGTGTGATACTGTCTGCAGTACAGCTGGCCTTCATACCAGCTGGAAGGTCCAGAGTAGAAAATGTATCTGCTGTTATCGATATTTCTTTCTGAAATCATAAAAAAAAAAAAAAAACATGTTTATTAATTCTTTATTGCTGTTTTAGATCAATATTGCTCAGAGGTGCCTTTTGCATTAGACTGTATTCTAAATTATATTTAAATTATATATAACTACAGTGTTATAAATACAGCAACTACATATGAAATACAGTGTGTATTTTCATACAACTTTTGTGTTAAAAAAAAAAAGTCAGAAAGAACTATTGGCCACCGGGCATCTTCACTTTGTTTAATTTGACCCTTTTTCAAGAAGCTTGGACACCCCTGTTGTGGAACATCATTTTCCAAGATCTGTACCTCTATTATGTAATCTTCACTTTAGACAAAATAAAGTTTACAAAAACATTTTGTTAGTGAAGGTAAACACATCAAAGGGTTAAGAAAATATCAGAACTCACCATCAAAGCATATGAAACCACCTCTCCCGATACAATGTCCATCACCCCACCCCCAAGGGGCTATCGCCCCACAGTCCTCGCATCCATTGTGATTGTTAGGTTCACCACTATTCCAGGGTCTCATGGTTCCTAGTGGTGTGTTATTGAGGGACCAGCGGAAGCCGTGGTAATCTTTATACAGTCCAACCCAGGCAGCGGAGGTGAACTGTTGTTCTTGAGCCGTGCTCTGCAGGAGGCTCATTTCTGCAGTACTCAGGGTGGTGGCCAGGTCAACGTGGTTGGTGCGACAGTAAGACTGAGCATCAGGCCATGATTTCAGCTGCTGAACCAGATAGAACTTAAGAGGCACGGGCAGGATGAGAGGAAACATCCCTATAAAACACACACAAAGTGATAAAGTGAAACACACACATATAGACACACTGGAAATGAGCACATGTGCCTAAAGTGGTGGGCTGCCCTGTAGACAGTACCTAGCGAGAAATTGGGTGTCACAACGGGTCGCGCTGCCCGAACAATGGCGGTGCAGCGCGGTGCGGTGAGAGAATAGTGAGCCAGGCGACCAGGTAAGCGAATACAAAAGCTTTTTTATTAGCTTTGCGCAGCGGGAACGCCGCTGGAGGAAACGTGATCCGAAATACACAGAATAACATAAAACAGCGGGAAACGCCGCTGACCACACGACGAAACATGCACGAACTAGAAAAACAAAACAAAATGAAATAACACAAACAGCGGAATAGCCGTTGAATGCTCAGCGTAGAAAGCCGGGAGCGAATCACAGAACTAAAACACCACTCTGAAACCCCGACGTGGCGAATGAGCGGAAGCTCAATCCAGAATGCTGGCCTGCTGGCTGCTAGGGCGGGATCCCAGAAATGCAGTCAGCAGGCCACACGTGATCAGGTAGGACCCAATCCCTGCTCAAGGGGATGGGCCCTACCTATGGAAACCCCGACCAGCCAAACCCCGAAACACGGAAGGCAGGGGGGAGGGGCCCAACCCTCCCAACCTGACATATCGCCCCCCCAAAACAACCGGGGAGCAAAGGCACCCGGGGAAGCCGAAAAGGAACAGAAAGGGGGCTCGAGGGCAGCGTGGAGGGCCCTGGAGTGTGCGGGGGCGCCGTGCGTAAGGGTGCGGCGGCACCGTGACCCCGTGACCCCGTGTACATGTGTGGGCGACGTGACCCTTTTTGAGCCCGGGACGCACGTGACCCCTTGAGTATACGGGGGCGCCGTAAACGGCGAAGGGCGCGAGGGCAAGGTGCCCCTATGAGGGAGAAGAGGAGGAGGGACCCGCGGTGAGCATGGTGGCACCGTGACCCCCTGTGTGAGTGGTGGTGCCTGCCTTCTTGTAGGTATACGGGTGACGGAGCCCTTTGAGGACGCGGGAGCGCCGTGACCTCCTGTGAGTGTGCGGGGGGCATGACCCCAAGTGAGCGCTAGAGGGGTGTACCCTCTTAAAGGTACTGGCATAGCGAGACCCCATGTGAACGCGTGGGGGGCGAGACCCCTTGCAAGAGAGCGGAGGACGCGTGCCTCTAAGGATGCGGGGATGCCTTAACCCCTTGCGAACCCGCGGACGTCGTGACCCCATGAGTGTGCAATGGCGCTGAGACCCCTTGAGAGCGTGATGACGACCGAACTCCCACGCGGACTCTGGTGCGGAAAAGCCCAACATGGACTCCGGAACCCGAGCCTGAACAGTAGGTGCAGAGACCGGAGAGAGGTACGTGGGTCGAGGGGCCATCACGGCCACGGAGGAGACTGGGGTACACGCGACCGCAGAGGTGAACCGAGTGGACGCACATGTGAACCGAGTGGAGACGGACACAACCCGAGTGAACGTAAAAGTGACCCGAGTGAACGTACATGTGACCCGAGTGAACGCATCAGTGGCCCGAGTGAACGTAGAACTGACCCGAGTGAACGCAGTAGTGACCCGAGTGAACGCCACGGTGAGTCCGAGATGGTCCATAATAAGGGCAGCCGGCCCAGGGTCCCATGCGAATTTATCCGACCTTAAAGTCCTAGGTCCGGCGGTTCCTTTGTTCAAGCCGGGTGGCAAAATGTCCTTCTCAGGTGGCTGATCATCCACTTTAGAGAACCCATCGTCTGCGGAGACAGGACGGGCCAATTTAGGGTTAAGCTGATCCTGTGCGGGGTCCACAGGAATCCAGCGACTCCCCACCAGACCACAGGACTGCCCTCCGGGGGACGCACCGAGCACCTTGCTCTGACTCCCAGTTTGCCATCTCTCTGCCACCTGGACACAAAGAGGGAGAGCCAGTATCTCGTCCACATTACCACCTATATGGTCCTGGTCTACCGAGACAGAGGCCGAACCCCAACCGCAGGCTAAACCGTCCCTGGAAGATATGTCCCGCGGAGAGACCCGCGGAGTCCTAGGTGCAGCAGCGCCGAACACACCGCGAGGTGGAATGCGAGGAGCAGTGCCCGGGGCGACGCGAGAAGAATCGAGTTTGTACAAAGCCAGCAGAGTGAGACCCTGGGCGATACGAGAAACAGTACAAGAAGCCGCGCGAGGGGAGTCGCTAGTGGAATCACGGGAAGCGACTCGCGGAGGACTGTGAGGGGCAACGCGAGGAGAATCGCGGGGAGAGCAGCGAGGAAACACGTGTTGAGGAGGACCTCGAGAGGCGACGGGCGGAGAGGCACGTTGGGACGCGTGTTGACTGTCACCCTGGAAATCGCGCGGTACGACGCAGGGCGAGTCGCGAGCGGAATCGCAAGGGGCAACCCGGGGAGAACCGCGAGGGGCAACGAGAGGGGCGGCACGAGGAGCCACGCAGGACAAACCGCGTTGGGGCGCCGGCAGTGTGTCACCCTCAATGCAGCGAGAAGCAGCACGGGCAGCCGCGCGAAGAGAATCGCGAGCGGAATCGCGGGAAGCGACGCGCGGAGGGCTGTGAGGGGCAAAGTGAGAGGAATCACGGGGAACACCGCGAGGAGACACGCGTTGAGGAGAAGTCCCCATCGGAACAACGGGAGACGCAGCACGAGCGACCGTGCGAGGGGAACCGCGAGTGGAATCTCGGGAAGCGACGCACGGAGAGCTGAGAGGGGCAACGCGAGGGGAATCGCGGGAAACACAGCGAGGAGACACGCATTGAGGAGGACCTCGAGCTGCAACGCGAGAGGAATCTCTGGGAACACCGCGAGGAGACACACATTGAGGAGGACCTCGAGATGCAATGCGAGTAGAGACGCGTTGAGGGGAAGTCTCCACCAGTACGTCGAGAGACGTAGCACGAGGGACCGTGCGAGAGGAACCGCGAGTGGAAACGCGGGAAGAGACGTGCGGAGGGCTCTGAGGGGCAACGCGACGCGGGGCGGCACAGCGCAGCGCGAGGCGGCACAGCGCGGGGTGCGGCGTGAGGCGGCACAGCGCAGGGTGCGGCGCGGGGTGCGGCGCGAGGCAGAACCCGAGCAGTGAGGGAGAACTTGCTGAACGGGGGCTCTATGGAGTAGAGAGGCTCGCACGGAGGGGCGCGCAGCGCGAACCGGTCGGCAAGGGGACGCTCGAAGAACGGGTCCTCCGTGGAGTCAGGAGACTCGCACGGAGGAGCGTGATGCGAATCCTGGGCGGCGAGAAACCACTCGCTAAGGGGGTGAACCCTAGGACCGGGAACCTCCCACGGCGGGAGACGCGCGACGAACGGGTCCTCCGTGGAGAAAGGGTCCAACGGAGGAGCCGAAGACGGGGTCCGAGAGACCCGGAAGAACTCGCCAAGCGGGAAGACGGGATCCGAGCGGCCAGCCCTATTTCACTGAGAGGGTCCTCCGTGGAGTCCAGAGACTCGCACGGAGGAGCGCGCGACGAATCCCGAGTGGCGAGAGAAAATTTGCTAAGTGGGTGAACCCTGGGACCGGGAGACGCACAGAGGAGCGCGGATGCTCGCGCTTCGACTCGCGCGTCGGATCGCGCCGCGGATTCCCGGCCCTTCCGCAGTGAAGCTGCCTCCTCACCGCATCCAGGTGCTCACCAGTGGAGCCGGCATCTGACCCCGGGGTGAACCGGGCTAAGAATGCCGACTCAAAACGGCTTGCTGAGGTGAGACGTCCCCGGTGGCCACTAGGCCCTCTGCCCACCTCAGCGCAGGACCCAGGAGACGGGAGAGGTAGAATAACATCCTCTCTCGGTCCGAAAGCTCCCGACTGGTGACCATGTCAAACACCCTGCGACAGCCGACAATATACGGGAGTGGCTTTAATGCCACCCCGTCGCAGGGTGCCGGGAGCTTGACCGAAGCCGAGAGAGGGAGGACAATCTCCCCATACTCTGGGACCCGATCGATAACCCTCCTCGCTCCAACCTCCGGGGAGCGAGTACTGCAGCGATTGCTAAACGGCGGGGCCGGCACCAAGCTAAGGAAGCCGATCGCTACAGTAGGGGTGTGTAATGGCATGGCTAGTGCCGGGTTAATAAGCCTAAATACTGCAGCCGGGGACTCGGCTAAAGGCAGGGCTAATGCCGGGTTACGAAAGCCGGTGCTGCAGCTGGAGGAAGCGGCTAATGGCGTGGCTAACGCCGATTTAGATAGCCAAATGCTGCAGCAGAAACCGCGGCTAATGGCGGGGCTAACGCCGATGTAAATAGCCGAGAGCTGCAGCTGGAACAACCATACACCAGCGGGCTAGTGCCTACGCTAACGCAGCTACCGATGTATCTATAAAAAAAAACAAACCCGGGACGAAAGCCGGGAAACGCGGCTGAACGCGGTTAGCACGGATGCTAACGTTGCTAGCGCGAATACACAAACAAAAAAAAAAACAAACCCGGGACGAAAGCCGGGGAACGCGGCTGAACGCGGTCACGCAGAAATATAATAACAGTGATCGCTTACCCGGAGGAGAAATCCTGGACTGCTGGACAAACAATGGCAGTGCAGCGCGGTGCGGTGAGAGAATAGTGAGCCAGGCGACCAGGTAAGCGAATACAAAAGCTTTTTCATTAGCTTTGCGCAGCGGGAACGCCGCTGGAGGAAACGTGATCCAAAATACACAGAATAACATAAAACAGCGGGAACGCCGCTGACCACACGAGGAAACATGCACGAACTAGAAAAACAAAACACAATGAAATAACACAAACAGCGGAATAGCCGCTCGGCGTAGAAAGCCGGGAGCGAAACACAGAACTAAAACACCACTCTGAAACCCCGACGTGGCGAATGAGGGGAAGCTCAATCCAGAATGCTGGTCTGCTGGCTGCTAGGGCGGGATCCCAGAAATGCAGTCAGCAGGCCACATGTGATCAGGTAGGACCCAATCCCTGCTCAAGGGGATGGGCCCTACCTACGGAAACCTCGAACGGCCAAACCCCGAAACACGGAAGGCAGGGGGGAGGGGCCCAACCCTCCCAACCCTCCCAACCTGACATTGGGATTAGGTGCCTTGTCCAAGTACACTTCAGCCATGGTACTTGGTGGGACCGTGAATCAAGTGTTTGAACTAACAGCTGAGTGGCATGTTCAGTCAAGAAAGGTCTGATCTTCCTGATGTTGTAAAGAAGGAATTTTCAGGAACGGGCAGTTTTGATAACATGATCCGAGAGTTTAAGGTGGGAGTCTATTGTGAAACCAAGGTTACGAACCAAATTTGTTGGAGCGATTGTGGAGACATCAATTTGGAAGCTCAGGTCATAATGGATTGAGGGTTTAGCTGGGATTATGAGAAGCTCTGGGATTATGAGAAGAGGGGCGGGTTAGCTCAGTGGTCAGGGTGTTGGGCTATCAATCTGAAGGTTGGGGGTTCAAATCCCAGGTCCACTGAAGTTACCAGTGTGGGTCCTTGAGCAAGGCCCTTAACCCTCATTGCTCCAGGGATGTTGTGATTAACCCTGTGCTCACCTTGTAAGTCGCTTTGGATAAAAGCGTCTGCTAAATGACCCCAATTTATTTATTTATTTAGCTCTGTTTTTGCTAAATTTAATTTGTGATGACAGGCCATCCAAACAGATATGTCGGTGAGGCAGGCCAAAGTGCAGACGATGTTTTGTAGCTTTATGAGCTGTGACATCATATGCTGCGGGGACAGAGATTCCATGGACTCGACGGGAGTGGGACATCGACGAGCGAAACCAGGCCAGCTGTAGTTTCAATGTCATTTTAAACTCAGTGTGTTAATAAAACCCGATCCTGATTAAAGAAATCCTGTCTTTGGTCCTCATTCATGCCCACACCTTCATTACAGTGTTAAATTACCAATAAGCACTTTCAGGCCTAATATTAGTCATAAAATCTAAATGGGAGGTACGGTGGCTTAGTGGTTAACATAGGGTGACCAGATTCACCAGATGTGGGACAAAGACTATGTTTGTGTGGGACAATGTGGGACACCAATGCATAGACTAAAATAACTTAAAAAAAAAAAACACACACACACACATATATACTGTAATATATATATATATATATATATATATATATATATATATATATATATATATATATATATATATATATATATCTATATATCTATATATATATATTACAGTATATATGTGTGTGTGTGTGTGTGTTTTTTTTTTTTAAGTTATTTTAGTCTATGCATTGGTGTCCCACATTGTCCCACACAAACATAGAATATTTACATATTCAGGTGACTCTTCTGAATATTAATGAGCTTTATCTCTGACCTGTGAGAATCAGGAGGATGAAGAGTTTCTGCTCCATCACTGATGAAACTGAAGATCCACTACAGAATTAGAAACATCAAAAACATACTAATTAAATTATATTTTAACTATTTAGGGACAAAGGGTAACAAGTTTTTTTATATTATATAAATAAATGAGTAAATACATTTTTTGACAGCTTCAGAGAAAACTTTCTACATGATTGAATAGTGTTTCTGTGAATGAGAGGGTCTGCCAAACAATCGCTGTTCTAATTAATCTGGAAGGTGTTGGATGGGGTGTCTGTCAGCTTCTTCTACAACAAAATGCTTCCACAAAGTTCACAGTAGTTCTAAATCAATCCATCCATTATCTTCAGCTTTATCCTCTACTAGGTTCGCAGGGGGGTTTTCCATGCCCATCCAGGGTAGAATGTTTCGGGCACTGGGCAGATACACCCAGGATAGGACATCAATCTATTGCTGGACACACTCACTCACTCACACAAACCCAAACCCACACTCTATATGGGGCAATTTGAAGAATTCAATTGACCTTGATCCATGTTTTTGGACTGTGGGAGGAAACCAGAGAACCTGGAGGAAACCTCATGCGGACACGGGGAGAACATGGAAACTCCACCCAGATGGGGATTCTAACTGTGTTGCTAACGACAGAAAAACCTCGAAACACACAAATAAACCAAAAGAAAAAAACTTACCTGAAGTTCTAACGTTGATCCGGTTGTTCTGTTCTTCACTGAACCGTGGCAACTCTAAGCTCCAGGATCTTCATCATCAAACTAGACACTATTCAAATACCAGTCCTTATTTACCTGTTCCTAAGAAAACTCTTTACTCACCCGAACCATGACATATGACTGCAGAACACACCCATTCAAATACTGACCAAACGAAACCAACTGAAGTTCCACAGAGAACCTTCCCTTAATAACTCTAATAATAACTAATTTTATTTTCGGAGCCATTAATTTTATACAATATTAATTTAATATAATTTAATTAAATAAGTAGCAGTAATGGCAATTGTAGATGTAAAATTATATTTTAACTAGTTAGAATTGCAAGTCAACATATCCATAATGTCATTTTGACTAGTAGCAATTGTAATTAAAGAGGTCTACAATTAATTTCTCAGCAGTCACAATGTTCATTCTTGATATCAACAATTTAATATCCACTAGTGGAAATGTTCATTGTAGATATCTGTAATACAATTACAACTAGTAAGCTTGTGCCATAGACCTCCATTCAAATTAAATTTCAGATATCTGTAATTCAGATTTGACATGTCACAATTACAAGCCGACATATCCATAATGTCATTTTTACTAGTAGCAATTGTAATTAAAGAGGTCTACAATTAATTTCTCAGCAGTCACAATGTTCATTCTTGATATCAACAATTTAATATCCACTAGTGGAAATGTTCATTGTAGATATCTGTAATACAATTACAACTAGTAAGCTTGTGCCATAGACCTCCATTCAAATTAAATTTCAGATATCTGTAATTCAGATTTGACATGTCACAATTACAAGCCAACATATCCATAATGTCATTTTGACTAGTTCGAGTCGATAATGATATCTCGAACTCAATTTCTACTAGTGGAAATGTTAATTTTAGATATCTCTAATTGTTCTCACATTATAGATATCAAAAATTTAATTTCAGATATCTAAAACTCAATTCTTGCTAGTAAAAATTTAATTATTGATATGTTGGGCCTGGAATTTGTAACTAGTAAAAATGTAATTTCAGATATCTGAAATGGCAGTTTTTACTAGTGAAAATTATATTGTTACTAGTGACAATTGTATTCAAGATATCTACAATTCCTTTTATAACTAGTCAGAATTGAATTGCAGATCTCAAAACATGAGTTTCCACTAGTTAAAATGAAAACACTATTTAGACATGTAAGAACTAATATTTGCAAATGAAGGCACATATCCGAAATTACATTTTGACATGTTACATATAATATGCAAATTAGGGCACATATCTGCAAACAATATGCAAATTGAGGTGAATGCCGACCAGTGGCTGTTTCGTGTTCTGATTCTGATGTGAGTATGCAAATTAGGCGATGACACCAGGTGACACCTTCTTCCATCCACCACTAATACTCACATGAAGGCTCCAAAAAATCCAAACGTGGCTAATTTCACCTGGTTTTGACACGCAAAAATGGAAAGTCTTTGTAATACCGAGATGGCAGTTAATGTATTTGACAGTTTTTAATGTGGTGGATAGAGCTGTAGAAAGTTGGTCAGCAATTCTCTCTGCATTGACAATCGCGGCATCTATGGGGCCTAGTTCTCTTTGACTGCATATACCTTGCCTATATGTGCGTTCAATTGCAAAACATTTCTGCTGGACTTTTATCACTTGCTCGGCCATGTTAGACTTTTATTCTGAAACAACATTATTGTAAAGTCTGACCAATGGCTTTGTGGACCGCCCACATATCTAAAATGAACATGCAAATGAGGATACATATCCAAAATGACTATATGCAAATGAGGGTGAAAGCCATGACCTCCATGATCTCTCCAACCGACTCTGTAACCTCCACGATCTCTCCAACAGACTCTGTAACCTCCATGATCTCTCAAATCTACTCTGTAACCTCCAAAATCTCTCCATCCGACTCTATAACGTCCAGTATCTCTCCAAACGACTTGGTCTATAAACTCCACGATCTCTCCAATCGTCTCTGTAACCTTGGTTTAATAATTGACTCCCATCTTAAACTTTTCTAATCAGGTCACTAAAACTTCTGTTCTGTTCTGTTCTGTTCTGTCACTAAAACTGAAGAACATCAGAAGATCCTATCCCAGCTTGATCACGTTAATGTATTGCTTGCTGATCTCCCAACTCACACATCAGACCTTTACTGATTCAAAACTCTGCAGCCTGACTAGACTCAACCAACTCAAGTGAACTCATGTGACTCCACCTCTCCTCTCTCTCCATTGGCTCTCTGTAGTTGCTGCATTCAGTACAAGACACTAACTCTGGTCTACAGGACAATCTCTGGATCTGCCCCCTCTTCTCTGGATCATCTCTGGATCACCCCTAGATTTCCTAAATCGACGCCGACTCGTTCACTTCACTATAGTGATGAATGTCTCCTGATGCTTCAACCTCACCGTGGTGCTAACTCTCACTCCGTATCATTCACCACTAGGGTGACCAGACGTCCCGCTTTGTGCAGACAAGTCCTGCAATATCGTTACCTTTCACGCGTCCCGCAAATTGAGACATTGTCCCGCATTGTTGTTGAAAGACAGACTTCAGTTTCGAAACGCATGTTTTATGATCTGGCATTGGATGGTTGTGTTGTCTGTTATCGGGGGAGAGGCGGGCTGTTTGAATGTCAAACAATTGGGAATGCGGACGCATGCTAAGGGTTCGCCCACCAAAACAAACGAGGCAAATGAGGTCAGAACAGCACCGGCATGCAGCAGAAGATCTGGAGGAATATATGTTGATCAAAAGGAGGTTTTCCAGTCTAAAACCCAAACAAGATTGAAACGTGTTTTAATTTGAGAAACACTGTGAAATAGTATGAAAGTTGCATGCTTACTATGTTTTCTTACGTTAGGGAAAGGTACATTTAAGTAAGATATACAAGTTATATATATATATATATATATATATATATATATATATATATATATATATATATATATACACAAGTTATATATACACATATACTGATGGACCAAGATGGCGCCGGTGAGGTCGGCTGCCGTCACGACTTCTCCACAAACCTTCTATCTTATTTTGTTTATTTTTCTTATTTATAACACTCTTAGACTCTTTTTCTTTTCACTACGGCACGCATTAGATACGATAGAGACACTCTTGTTTCTATTAATCTACAATTCACTCACCTCACGACTTTTTTAACTCCAAATCCGAACTGGCCGAGGGAAATTCTGAGGGAGAACAATGGACACGACAAAAAGAGATGACCCCGAGGGAAAAGAGTGGGCATCAGGAACAGACTGAGGGCCAGGGCACACTGTGCCCCCTTACCTAGTATCCTGCTAGCCAACGTCCAGTCTCTGGAGAACAAACTGGACGACCTTCGGGCGAGAGTTAAGTTCCAGAGAGACATTAGAGACTGCAACCTTCTCTGCTTCAACAAGACATGGCTGAACCTAGCGGTACTGGACCACGCCATCTTGCCGTCCTGGAACTTCACGGTCTACTGTATGGACAGAACAGTGCACTCGGGGAAGTCTAAAGGTGGTGGAGTTTGTGTTTTTGTAAACAATCGCTGGTGCAACAACACTGGTGTTGTTACACTGACACCCTCCTGTACACCGAACCTGAAACTGCTCACACTCAAGTTTCGTCCCTTCTATCTTCCTCTGGAATTTACTTCGGTCATCGTTACAACAGTATACATTCCACCCCAGGCCAACACAGACACCACGCTGTGTGAGCTTCATGACAAGCTCACACAGTTCCAAACTCAACACCGGGATGCCGCGCTCACCGTCGTCGGCGATTTCAACAGCGCTAACCTCAGACGTGCAGCACCGGAGTTTCATCAGCACATCAGCTGCCCAACCAGAGGCAACCGGACACTGGACCATTGTTACACCATGATTAAGAACAGTTACAGGGCTCAGTCTCATCCACCGTTTGGGAAGTCCGACCATGCCGCCATCTTTCTGATGCCAAAATATAAACGAAGACTGAAACAGGAAGTCATAGCTCAGAGGGAGGTGCCGCTCTGGACCGACCAATCGGTGGACACCCAAGACTTGGGACATGTTCCAAACCAGCTGTGGTGATGACGTCAGTTTGTTTGCAGACTCTGTAGTGAGCTTCGTTGGGAAGCTGGTTAATGACACGGTTCCCAGAACCACTGTCAGGACGTTTTGAAAGCTCGTACAGCTTCTTATAACTCAGGACTTATCAGCAACAGTATGGAGGAATATAAAGTCGCGTCATACGGAGTACGCAGGGCGGTACGACAGGCAAAAACCTGAGCTACGCCGAGAAACTAGAGTCACAGTTCCAGCAGCGTGACTGTAGATCTTTATGGCAGGGACTGCGGACAGTGACTGACTATAAAAGCACACCCTCCAGTTTAACGGGTGCAGATGGGACGCTGGCGAGCGAGCTAAATAACTTTTATGCTCGCTTCGGCGCTCCAACCAACACGGCTCACGGCGCAGCTGACCGCACATGCGCAGATCTATGCGACGAACAGCCGCCACTCGTCATCTCGGAGAGTGATGTCAGGAAAGTGTTCAGAGGAGTGAATATCAGGAAAGCTGCAGGACCAGACGGGATATGCGGGCATGTCCTGAAAACCTGCACATCCCAACTTGCTATGGTATTCACCAAGATTTTTAATCTCTCTCTGTCACTGGGCATCGTACCATTGTGCTTCAAACAGTCTGTCATTGTTCCGGTTCCGAAGACATCTCAGCCATCCTGCCTGAACGATTACCGTCCTGTAGCCCTAACATCAGTTGTGATGAAGTGCTTTGAAAAACTGATCAGAGGCTTCATCACTTCTTCACTTCCGGACTCCTTAGACCCCCTACAGTTCGCCTACTGCCATAACCGCTCCACGGATGATGCCATCTCACACCTGCTTCACTCTGCCCTGTCTCACGTGGACACTGGGAGGAATAATTATGTTAGAATGCTGTTCGTGGACTATAGTTCAGCATTCAACACTATAATCCCTTCCACACTCAACACCAAGCTGGAGAATCTGGGACTTCACCCATCCCTGTGTCACTGGATCGCAGTGCGGGTTGGCAAGCATCTTTCCACCCCCCTCACTCTCAGCATTGGGGCTCCTTAGGGGTGTGTTTTGAGTCCTTTGCTGTACTCATTATACACCTATGACTGCGTGGCCACCTCCAGCTCCACAACCATCATTAAGTTTGCTGACGACACCGTTGTAGTAGGTCTGATCTCCAACAACGATGAGAGGGCCTACATGGAGGAGATTATACATCTGTAGACCTGGTGCCAGGATAATGATCTCCAACTCAACGTCAGCAAGACTAAGGAGCTGATAGTGGACTACAGCAGGAAACAGACGAGGAGCTTCCACCCTGTGAGGATCAACGGCGCTGCAGTAGAAAGGGTGGACAACTTCAAGTACCTTGGAGTTCACATTGCGCAGGACCTATCGTGGTCCTACCACATTAACAAACTGGCAAAGAAGGCTCGTCAGCGTCTCTACCACCTTCGACATCTTTGAGACTTCAGGCTGCCCTCCAAGGTCCTGCAGAATTTCTACTCCTGCACCATTGAAAGCATCCTCACAGGGAACATCATAACCTGGTTCGGGAACAGCACCCATCTGGACAGACGGTCACTACAAAGGGTGGTACGTTTGGCCGAACGCACCATCCGAGTAGCACTTCCAGACCTCCAGACGATCTACAGGAATCGGTGCTGGTCCAAAGCCAAAAAGATTGTGGAAGACTTCAGTCATCCTGACAAAAATCTCTGTTGCCATCAGGACGGCGTTTTCGTGTCCTGAAGGCAAACACAGAGAGGATGAGGAGGAGCTTCTTCCCAATTCGGACCCTGAACCAGGACTAAAAGGACATTTAACTTGAACCTGTAACACTGCACTGCAATATTTGCACAAAAAGCACAACCCACTTTATAATTCCATTGCACATTGTAAATACATAGTTAAATTTTATTTTATCTTTATTTTTATCTTACTCTATCCTATTTTTCTTACTCTTATCCTTTTAAACAAATTTTATTTTGTGTGGAGAGGTCAAAAAAGAATTTCACTGCTGGCTGTACCATGTATAACTACGTGTGTGACCAATAAACCTGATTCTTCTGGAGAAATACAGGAAAGTCATACCCTTTAGCACACTAAAGAACTGTCTGTTCTGTTTAATTGTACACACACACATATACTCTGTATACACACACACACACACACATATACAGTATATGTTTTTATTTGCAGTGTTGTTGTGCTAAAGGGACAAAATAGAGATTTTTTATTTTTTATTTTTTTAGTTATTTTAGACTATGCATTGGTGTCCCACATTGTCCCACACAAACATAATCTTTGTCCCACGTCTGGTGAATTGGAATCTGGTCACCCTATTCACCACTGCAAAATAGTGGAACCATCATCCCAACACAGTTGTCTACAGTGTAGCTGGTTTCTCTTTAACTTCTGATTTGTGTCGTTCTCTCATTTGTAAGTCGCTTTCAATAGAAGCATTTGCTTAATGACTAAATGTAAATGTTTAATTTGTTTAGAAGCAAACTTGTCTCTTTAAGACTTTTTAAATAAATGAGCTGAATCATTTTTAAATTAAATCAAATCAAACATTTCTTGCTTTTTAATTCCTGATTCTGTTTACATCTGCAGTTGTAATAAGATATATGTGCATTAGAGTGCACAATAATTTCTGATTCTATTGATATTACTTCACTAAAGCTGCAGTACCAGGGTTCAGGGACACTATAGTCAATAGTCTGAGTCTTGAGCAGTGTTGCCAACTCAGCGACGTTGTCGGTATATTTAGCGACTTTTCAGACCCTCTAGCGTAGGGGCGTCATTAGACCTGGGCTTTCGGGGCTATAGCCCCGGATGGTTTGTCAGTAGCCCCGAATCAAATGAGACCAGCTTTCTGAGGCAGCCTTGCAGCGGGGCCAAACGGAGTCACCGTCAGCTGTTTGTGCTTCTAAACTCTGTGTGTTTGTGTGTGACGGAGACAGATTTTTTTTCGCCATTATTGGGAGTAAAGTTACTGTAATAACTCTATGTTATGTATATCAGCTTCTCAGCTTTCATAAACCGTCAGATTTTTTTCTGAAGGCGCAAACTTTCACACAGTTACGGTATTTCAAAGCAAAACCTTATTCAAACTGTCTGATCTGTGACTGACTCGTAAAACGGATTCATGCTTTTCTGCCGAAGCTCAGGTTCGTTTACTCAAAACTTTTCAGCCAGAACCATCATTTATTAGATCTGAATGTGCTATCCACTGCTGACAGACATAGTTCGTGTTATTTAATTTTATCCAATATAACTAATAAATGATCAAACAAAATGAACGTAACAACAGTTTGAAAATGGATAAATACCCTCAAGAAAGGGCAATTTTTAAAGAGGACAGAGGGGGGGAATAAGGGATCTGGGCTAAAGCCCCTGATGTTTCTAAACCCTAAAAATGCCCCTGCTCTAGCGACTTTTTTTTTTTTTTTTTTAAGCGACTAGCGGACAAATCTAGTGACTTTTTGGGGTGTTATTGGAGACTTTTGGAGACTCTGAAATGAACACATGCTCTTCAGTTACTGTCCTCAGCCCCATCCCACAACACTCACAGTTAGACCAACACCGCTTCACGCCCACACTACAAATGAACTGTGAATGCGCAGAGCAGAGCTATATTTATATCATTTTATACTACATTTTATGTATATTTATATATTATTTCAGTTCACTCAGCTCACTCAGATACTGTGGAGCCTGATTATGTAGAATTTTATGTTATCAATAAAATTTTGTACTTAATATGAAACTTAACTGGTAGCCAGTGCAAGTTTGATAACACAGGACTGATATGATAAAACTTTCTGGTTTTAGTTAAAACTCTAGCTGTAGCATTTTGCACAAGTTGTAATTTATGTAATGATTTATTAGAACATCCTTTCAGAAGTGAATTACAATAATCTAACCTTGAGGTAATAAAAGCATGAATTAGTTTTTCTGCATCTTGGAGGGAGAGGATATTTCGTAGCTTCGAAATGTTACGAAGGTGAAAAAATGCAATTCTAGTAATATTGCTAATGTGCTCTGTAAAGGAGAGATCTGAATCAATAATGACACAGATTATTTACAGATGAACTGGGTCTAATTAAAGAGTTATCAAGGTTTAACATAGTGTTAGATGCTTTGTTAATTTAAACTATCAGAAACTATGTTTTATCAGAATTTAGCAGTAGGAAGTTTTTTGACATCCATATTTTAATATCTTGGATGCAGTCCTCGAGCTTACTGACTGAACGACCATCATTAGGGTTAGCTAAAACATATAACTGTGTATCATCTGCATATGAGTGGAAACGGATTCCATGTTTACGAATAATTGATCCCAATGGAAGTATATATAATGCAAATAGGAGTGAACCCAGAACTGACCCTTGTGGGACACCATATTTAACTTTAGCAAGAACAGAACATTGGTTGTTAACACAGGTGAATTGATATCGATCTGTCAGGTAGGATTTAAACCACTGGAGTGCAGATCCTGAAATGCCCACAGTGTTTTCTAATCTATCAACTAAGATGTTATGGTCTATAGTGTCAAAGGCTGCACTAAGATCTAATAATACAAGAAAAGAGATTTGGTAATTATCAGAGGACATTAATAAGTCATTAACGACTTTAATTAAGGCTGTCTCAGTGCTATGATGAGACCTAAAACCTGACTGAAAAACTTCATGAACGTTATTAGCTAGAAGATGGCGATTCAGCTGGTTGAACACAATTTTTTCTAGGATTTTAGAGACAAAAGGAAGGTTTGATATTGGTCTATAGTTGGACAGTATTAGAGGATATAAATTAGTTTTTTAAGTAATGGTTTAATGACTGCACACTTCAGATTTTTGGGGACATAGCCTATTGTAAGTGATGAATTTATAATGTTTATAAAAGGTTCTGTAATATTTGGTAGGAGGTCTTTAAGCAGGTTTGTAGGTATTGGGTCTAACATACAGGATGTTGTCTTTGTGTAATTAATGAGACAAGCTCTTTTTTAGATATGGGGTTAAAGGTATTTAACTCTTGTACTATATTATTTTCTCTACCACTAGATCTTTCAGAAATCATTGAGGGTTGATTATTGGTTATGCTACACGATGCATTAGATGATTTAAGTCTTATGTTTTCAATTTTATCACTAAAGAAATTCATGAAATCATTGCTGCTGATGTCAGGTTGGGAGGGTTGGTCCCCTCCCCCCTGCCTCTCGTGCGCGGGTTTTCGTCCGTGTAGGGCTTCCGTAGGTAGGATCCACCCTCGTGATCAGGGATTGGGTCCTACCTGATCACATGCGACCCGCTGGCTGCTTTTCAAGGATGCAAGCACAGTAGCCAGCGGGTCAGCATTAACGAGTGTATCTGCTCGTGTGCGAACGCTCAGTGCCACGTCGGGTGTCAAGTGCGGTTGTTCTGTTTTATTTCGTTTTTACGCTCGTGGAGCGCTCAGCGGCCTTCCCGCTGTTTGTATGTTTTGCGTTTGTTTTTTGTTCTCACGGCATGTTTCGTCGTGTCCGCAGCGGCGTTCCCGCTGTTCCGCTTTGTGTACATTGCTCTCGGCTCATTCTAGCGGCGTTCCCGCTTTAGCCATTAAAGAGGGTTTTTGTGTTCGTTTACCTGGTCGCCTGGCTCGATATTTCAACACCGCACCGTGCTGCGCCGCCATTTTCCGGACAGCGCGCACTCCGAATTCGTGACAAAATGCTGACCCCAGATGACTTCTGCCAAGTCCAGGACTCCTTCTCCGGGTAAGCGCACGTTCTATTATATTTCTGCGCGACCGCGTTCGGCCGTGTTCCCCGGCTTTCGTCCCGGGTTTGTTTCTTTGTATTTCATCGGCAGCGGCGTTAGCTTCGGCGCTAACCGCGCTTAGCCGCATTCTCCGGCTATTAACAGCGGTAGCTTCGGCGCTAGCCCGCGGAGGTACCGTGTTTTCGGCTGCAACACTCGGCTATTTATATCGGCGTTAGCCCCGCCATTAGCCGCGGTTTAAGCAGCAGCGTCTGGCTTTGTAAACCGGCGTTAGCCACGCCACTAGCCACGGTTTTTCGTTGCTGCATATGGCTATTTAGATTGGCGTTAGCCACGCCATTAGCCGCGTTTCCAGTTGCAGCATTAGGCTACTTAGATCGGCGCTAGCCACGCCATTAGCCACAACCTCCAGCTGCAGCATCGGCTTCCTTAGCTCGGCATTAGCACTGCCTTTAGCCGAGTCCCCGGCTGCAGCAGTAAGGCTTATTAACCCGGCACTAGCCATGCCTATAGTTGCCCCGGCTGTGGCGATCGGCTTCCTTAGCCTGGCGCCGGCCACGCCGTTTAGTTCTAGCCGCAGTACTCGCTCCCCTGAGGTTGGAGCGAGGAGGGGTATTGATCGGGTCCCGGAGTATGGGGAGATTGTCCTCCCTCTCTCGGCTTCGGTCAAGCTCCCGGCACCCTGCATTAAAGCCACTGCCATGCATTATCGGCTGTCGCAGGGTGTTCGACATGGTCACCAGTCGGGAGCTTTCGGACCGAGAGAGGGTGTTGTTTTACCTCTCCCGTCTCCTGGGTCCTGCGCTGAGGTGGGCCGAGGGCCTAGTGGCCACCGGGGACATTTGTCTCACCTCAGCAAGCTGTTTCGAGTTGGCATTCTTAGCCCGGTTCGCCCCGGGTTCAGATGCCGGCTCCGTGGGTGTGCACCTGGAGCCCGCGGTGCGATCTGGCGCATGAGTCGAAGCGCGAGCATCCGCGCTCCTCCGCGCGTCTCCCGCCGTGGGAGATTCCCGGTCCCAGGATTCACCCACTGAGCGAGTTTTTTCTCACCGCCCGGGATTCGTCGTGCGCTCCTCCGTGCGAGCCTCCTATCTCCACGGAGGACGCATTCAGCGAACCCTCTCTCGCTACCCAGGTCCCGCCTCACGCTCCTCCGTGTGAGTCTCCTGACTCAACGGAGGATCCGTTCGGCGAGTTCCCCCTCGCCTCGTGGTCCCTGTCTTCGGCTCCTCTGGTGGACCCTGCCTCCACGGAGGACCCACTCAGGGAACGGTCACTCGCCACTCGGGCCCCGCCGCGCGTTCCTCCGTGCGAGCCTCCTATCTCCACGGAGGTCCCGCTCAGCGAGTTCCCCCTCGCTGCCCGGGTTTTGCCTCGCGCTGCGTCACCTCGCGCTGCGTCACCTCGCACTGCGTCGTCTCGCGCTGCGTCGTCTCGCGCTGCACCTCGCGCCGCGCTCGGGCCCCGCTGCGCACTCCTCCGTGCGAGTCTCCTATCTCCACGGAGGACACATTCAGCGAGCCCTCTCTCGCAACCCGGGCCCCGCCTCACGCTCCTCCGTGTGAGTCTCCTGACTCCACGGAGGATCCGTTCGGCGAGTTCCCCCTCGCCTCGTGGTCCCTGTCTTCGGCTCCTCTGATGGACCCTGCCTCCACGGAGGACCCGCTCAGGGAACGGTCACTCGCCACTCGGGCCCCGCCGCGCGTTCCTCCGTGCGAGCCTCCTATCTCCACGGAGGTCCCGCTCAGCGAGTTCCCCCTCGCTGCCCGGGTTTTGCCTCGCGCTGCGTCACCTCGCACTGCGTCACCTCGCACTGCGTCACCTCGCACTGCGTCGTCTCGCGCTGCGTCGTCTCGCGCTGCACCTCGCGCCGCGCTCGGGCCCCGCTGCGCGCTCCTCCGTGCGAGTCTCCTATCTCCACGGAGGACGCATTCAGCGAGCCCTCTCTCGCAACCCAGGCCCCGCCTCACGCTCCTCCGTGTGAGTCTCCCGACTCCACGGAGGATCCGTTCAGCGTGTTCCCCCTCGCTGCCCGGGTTTCGTCTCGCGTCGTGCCGCCTCGCGTCGTGCCGCCTCGCGCCGCGCCGTCTCGCGCCGCACTTAGTGGTGTTTTCCATGACGTCCTGGAGGAGGTCTCTCCTCAACGCGTGTTTCCTCGCGGCTCTCCCCGGCGATTTCCCTCGCGTTGCCCCTCACGGCCCTCCGCGCGTCGCCTCCCGCGATTTCGTTCGTGGGGCTTCCCGTGCTGCGTCCCACGACGTGCCGCGCGCTGCTTCTCGCGCTGTTTCTCGCGCTGTTTCTCGCGCGGTGCCTCGGGGTAATATTCTCGACGCTGTGAGTAAGGGTTCTCCTCCACAGGCGCCTCCTCGCGGTCCTCCCCGCGATTCCCCTTGCGCTGCCCCTCTGGGTGCCCCTCGCGTTGCCCCTCACAGTCCTCCGCGAGTTGCTTCCCGCGATTCCGCTCGCGACTCTCCGAGCGCGGCTTCTAGGGCTGCTTTTCGCAACGCCCAGGGTCACACCCTGCAGGCTTTGTTCCAACGCGTCCCTTCCCGCATCGCCCCGTGCCAAGCTCCTCACACTTCACCTCGCGATGCGTTCGGCAGGGGTTCTCCGAAGGACATTACGTCCGGGGTTGGTCTAGCCTGCGGTCGGGGTTCAGACTCGGTCTCGGTAGGCCAGCACCACATAGGGGGTGATGTGGACAAGATACCGGCTCTCTCTCTTTGTGTCCAGGTGATGGAGAGATGGCAAGCTGGAGGTCGGAGCATAGTGCTCGATGCGTCCACCGGAGGGCAGACTCGTGGCCTAGTGGGGAGTCGCTGGATTTCTGTGGACACCGCACAGGACCAGCTCACCCCTATTTTGTTCCGTTCCGGCTCTACGGACTATAGACCCTCACAAGTGGACAACCAGCCACCTGCAAAGGACACTTGGCCACCTGCTCTGGACAAGGGATCCGCCGGACCAGGAACTTTGGGGGTGGACATGTTCACATGGGACCCTGGACCGGCTGCCCTGATCATGGAGCCACCCGGACTCACCGTGGCGTCCACTCGGGCCACTTATGCGTTCACTCGGGCCACTTATGCGTTCACTCGGTCCACTTATGCGTTCACTCGGTCCACTTATGCGTTCACTCGGGTCACATTCGCGTCCACTCGGGTTTTTTCAGCGTTCACTCGGGTCACCTGTGCGGTCACTCGGGTCACTTAGGCGTTCTCTCGGTTTCCCCAGGCTATCGTGTGTACTTCGGCCTCCGTTTTAGGCCTGGGTTCTCGGGGTTCCAAAGGGTTTTCTTCCCCACACACACCCAAGGAGCCTTACCCGATTCGCGCACTCCGGGGGTTGCGTCGCCCTTCCATTCACAAAGGGTCACGGCGTTCCCGTACCCTCAAGAGGGCATGCCTCCCTCACGCTCACCTGGGGTCATATCCTCACCACTGTCTCTTGGGGTCTCTGGATCCTCACACCCTTCGAGGGTCAGAACGGCCCCGGATCCTCAAGGAGTCACGTGCCCCTCGGTACCTCAATGGGTCACGACGCACACACCCTTACACGGGGACACGAAGCCTCCGCACCTTTGGTCACGTTGCCCCGCACCCTCTAGGGGTCTCCTCGCTGCCCTCGAGCCCCTTTTGTTTTCTTTTCTGTTTCCCCGGGGGCCTTTGCCCCCCGGTTACTTTTGGGGGGGCGATATGTCAGGTTGGGAGGGTTGGTCCCCTCCCCCCTGCCTCTCGTGCGCGGGTTTTCGTCCGTGTAGGGCTTCCGTAGGTAGGACCCACCCTCGTGATCAGGGATTGGGTCCTACCTGATCACATGCGACCCGCTGGCTGCTTTTCAAGGACGCAAGCACAGTAGCCAGCGGGTCAGCATTAACGAGTGTATCTGCTCGTGTGCGAACGCTCAGTGCCACGTCGGGTGTCAAGTGCGGTTGTTCTGTTTTATTTCGTTTTTACGCTCGTGGAGCGCTCAGCGGCCTTCCCGCTGTTTGTATGTTTTGCGTTTGTTTTTTGTTCTCACGGCATGTTTCGTCGTGTCCGCAGCGGCGTTCCCGCTGTTCCGCTTTGTGTACATTGCTCTCGGCTCATTCTAGCGGCGTTCCCGCTTTAGCCATTAAAGAGGGTTTTTGTGTTCGTTTACCTGGTCGCCTGGCTCGATATTTCAACACCGCACCGTGCTGCGCCGCCATTTTCCGGACAGCGCGCACTCCGAATTAGTGACAGCTGAACTGTGAGTGAATCTGTGAATCTGATTCAGTAGCACTTCGAGTTCATTTGGCAATGGTACTAATGAGGAATCTTTGGTTGTTTTTGTTGTTCTCTATTAATTCAGAATAATATTTAGTCTTCGCTGCATTGAGTGCATGTTTGTACTCAGTCATACTGTCCTTGCATGCAACCCTAAATACCTCTAATTTAGTTTGTCTCCATTTACGCTCCATGGTTCTAGTGGTTTGTTTTAGGGCGCGTGTCATTAAACCATGGAACGAGTCTTTTATCTTTAATCCTTTTTAGTTTAAGTGGAGTGACACTGTCTAAGGTTGCAGAAAACACGTGTTTAAGGTATTCCGCTGTGTTTTCAAGTTCATCGGGTCCTGATGCTGGTTTAATGTTTAATTCGGGTAAATGTTGTAGGAATGACACAGCAGTAGAGGGAATGTTTGTACGCTTCATGTCATATTGCGGTTTAATGACTGGATCAATATCAATTTCTAAATCGTAGGTTATCAAATAGTGATCGGAGATGACCTCACATAGTGGAACAATAGTTAAATTATTAATGTTAATACCATGTGATAAAACTAAGTCTAACGTATGTTTACAGCGATGTGTTATACCAACTACACTTTGAGTAATGCCCATGGAATCTAGGATGGAGTCAAAGGCTAATTTAAATGAGTCTAGTGGGTTTTCAAAGTGAACATTTGAAGTCACCGACTATTAAGGCCTTGTCTGATGAGATTACTATGTTAGAGAGAAATTCACCAAATTCTTTAATAAACTCTGTATATGGGCCGGGAGGGCGGTATATGGTAATAAGTTGCATTAGATTGGATTTATTCTTCAATGAAGATGAACTGCTTATGTTGAGTACAAGAGCTTCGAAGGATTTTGACTCATACTTATTATTAAGTGTTACATTTATGTTTTCTTTATAGATCGTAGCCACTCCACCTCCTCGTCCACTAAGACGTGGTTTATGAGCATAAGTATAACCAGGTGGAGAGGCATCATTTAATGTTAGGTATTCATTGGCCCTAATCCAGGTCTCTGTGAGACAAAAGACATTTAGAAAGTTATCAGTTATTATTTCTTGAACTAGAGCTGATTTTGATGACAGTGACCTAATGTTTAATAACCCAAGTTTTAACTTAAAAGTGTTTTTTACATTACTTGAGGTTGTATTGATATTAATGAGATTTTTTTGGCACACTTTTTGGACTCTTTTTGTTGTTTTTTGCTCACTGCGATACTTGATAACTGTCTTAATAGTATGGAACCTAGTTATTGTGGGTGACGACTCCTGGCAGTTCGCAGGCAGTTGGTTAGGCCAAAAATCCGAACAGCTGAATCTGGCGACACAGATCAGGAAATGGCTAATTTATAAATATAGGCTAATATTTATAAACGAAGCGGGTATTAAATGCAGCGGTGTTGGCAGCAAATGACCGCGATAGTAAGCAGAAAGTGCTAGCGTTAGCGGCTAAAAACGCTAGCAACTACACCACGATTTGGAGAGTAGTGTGGGACAAAAAGTGGAATAAATGCTATGTTATAACGATGAGGTTCCTTTTTTGTCCCTAAGAAAGACTCTAGCCTCCGACCATGCATCGACTACCATGCCTTCAACGCGGTTACCCGCAAGCGCGCGTACCCTCTTTTATTAGTCCCATTGGTGCTCGAGCGACTCAAGGAGGCGCGGGTGTTTACTAAACTCGACCTCAGGTGTGCGTACAATCTCATACGCATTAAGAAGGGTGACTAGTGGAAGACGGCGTTTGTTACAGGGCACTATGAGTACCTAGTTATGCAGTTTGGGCTTGCTAATGCTCCTGGGGTGTTCCAAGCATTCATCAATGACGGATGCGTCAGCCACCGGGGTTGGTGCCGTGCTGTCCCAGCGGCCCGGAGGCACATCTCTCCAACATCCCATTGCGTTTTTGTCCCGTAAACTTTCGGTGGCCAAGCGTAATTATAGCATTGGAGATCGTGAGCTGCTTGCCATCAAGATCGCCCTCGAGGAGTGGCGACATTGGCTGATGGGGGCGTCGCAGGCCTTTTTAGTCCTTACTGACCACGAGAATTTAGAATACCTCAAGGGGGCCAAGCGCTTAAACACTAGGCAGTCTCGGTGGGCGCTATTTTTCAATAATTTTGAATTTACCATTTCTTATCGTTCTAGCACTTGCAATGGGCGAGCGGACGCGTTGTCTCGGCTCCACGCAGACCTCGACCCGGACCCAGACTTGGGATCTCCCATACTGCCTGCCCGCTGTTTCGTGCGTTCGATTTGCTGGGAGGTAGATGCAAAGATCCGGGAAGCACTGCAGTCACAGCCAGCTCCAGCTGACTGTCCCGCTCACCTCACGTATGTTCCCCATACCTTTCGAGATCAGTTGCTAACATGGGCGCATACCTTGTTGTGCTCTGGTCACTCAGGGGTGACATGTATGTGTCTTCTACTTGGGCGCAAATACTGGTGGGAATCCTTACACGCCGATGTCCAACATTTAGTACAATCATGCTCTGTCTGTGCTGCATGCAAGACTCCCAAAAGCCTCCCAGCTGGTAAGCTACTACCGTAACGTACCGTACCCATACCTCAGCGCCTGTGGTCACACATTGCACTTTGTGTGCGACCTGCCCGAGTCAGCAGGATACACCACCATCGTGTCTATTCTAGATCGTCTCTCTCGGGCTGTCAGGTTTTTACCACTACCCACTGTGCCTTATGCCTTCCAGACAGCGGAATTGCTCTTTTGACACCTGTTCCCAATATTTAGAATTCCAGAAGTCATCCTTTCCGACAGAGGTCCCCAATTCACCTCCGCTGTCTGGCGAGCCTTTTTTGAAAAGTTAGGAACCAGCATCAGTCTAACCTCCGGTCACCACCCCGAAAGTAACGGTCAGTGCGAACGTTCTAACCAAGAGCTATGTAAATTCCTACGCATCTTCATGGTCAGCAACATATCCGATTGGTCATGGTTTTTACCTTGGGCGGAAATCGCACAAAACTCCCTCCGGCACTCGGCCACAGGCATGACCCCCTACCAATGCATTCTAGGGTTCTAACCTCCATTTGTGGTTTGGGATTCTGAGCAATCCCTAGCGCCTGCGTTTGATGACTGGTTTTCCCGCGGCGAGGAGGTATGAGTGCAAGTGCACCAATGCATCAGCCAGGTCGTGTGCCGTAACAAAACCTTTGCTGACCGACATAGGCATACAGCTCCACGTTATGCCCCAGGAAGCAAGGTCTGGGTCAGTTCTCGAGACTTTCGCTGTCGTGGAGGAGCACGGAAGCTCCTTCCATGTTTTTTGGGGCCCTTTCGCGTTGTAAAGCAAGTTAACCCAGTGGCATACAAGTTAGACCTGCCACGCCAATAGCGTACCCACCCTGTGTTCCATACCTCACTGTTGAAACCATTTGTGGCAGGACCATTGGACCATGAGTGGGCCCAGGCATCGGAAGCGCAAGGTACTTCTGCAAAGTCTAATATCTATTCGGTGTTTTATTACTTGATTCGCGGCGCCGGGGCTCAACCATTCAATACCTGGTGGATTGGGAGGGGTTCGGTCCGGAGGAGTGCAGTTGGGTGCCTGTGGCAGACATATTGGATTCCTCACTCATTTCTCAATTTCATAGCCAGCATCCCGACACGGTCGCTCCACGGGGTAGAGGTCGTCCGCATCGCCAAGGTAAGTCTACCTTTTTATCCTCGCACCCTCCCCTTTTGGGGGGAGTACTGTCAGAACTTCCTCGCTTTCCCCCTCTCTCCCACCTGAGGGCGCTCGGCCCTCCTCGCCGGAATTCTAGGCACAGCTGTGGCTGGTACCGGGTCGTTAGCGGCCCTATATAACTCTGCTTCGCTAAGGCCACAGCGTGCTGGTTTATCGTGTGTGCGTGTATATGGACGTAGTTATTGTTACTGTTTTTGTTTTGTAGCGCTGACGTCCTCCAGCCTTGGCATCGTCCTGCTCAGGACCCCGTGCTACGCTTCCTAGGATGAGACTGCGCGCTTCTATTACACTTTCGTTTGTTTTTGCAGCACCGCTTTATGGCTCCATTTTGTGTTATCCCTTTTTGTGGACTTCAATAAAACTGTCGCTGCACTTTTCACGCCAAACCAGTGTCGAGCCACTGTGCCCCCCCTAATTTTACATATCAGTATTGTATTTATATTTTATATCTTATTTTCTTTTCAAATTTAACTTTAATAGAACAGGGTAAACAGGGTCCATCCTTCTCTCTGCAGGTTGTGTGGCTGCTGTGGGACAGAAGAAGGATGTGTTGCTCTGGCATGAGCGCTGAGACGGAATCCCTCATCACAGCTGCTGGAATTAAATCTACAGGGCAACAAACCAGGAGATTCAGGACGAAAGCTTCTGTCTGAACTTCTGCAGAATCCAAACCATAAACTGGAACAAGTAGAATGAGGAACGGACTTGCTACTGTACACCTGACCTCGACCCCATCTTTGAGATGAACTGGAACAGAGATTGTAAGCCAGGTCCTCTCATCCAACATCGGTGTCTGATCTTATTAATGCTCTTCTTACTGAATAAGAAGCCTTACAGATAAGTGTAGCACAAGACCAACACAGAACGTTGGATGTGTCCTGAAATGTAACATTTGTGTAATGTATGCGTTTTGTATGTTGTGGATTAACAGAATGTATGTTGGATATTTAGTTAAAATGTTATTGTTCTTTTACTTTTTACATCCATTCATCCATTATCTTCCACTTAATCCTTTATTTGGCGGGGAGGTTCCCCATGCCCATCCAGGGGAGAATGTTTGGGGCACTGGGCAGATACACCCATTACTTGTAGCCAATCTATCGCTGGACACAAACTCACACAAAAACAAACTCTATATGGGGCAATTTGGAGAATTCAATTGACCTTGATCTATGTTTTTGGACTCAGGGAGGAAGTCTGAGAACCCGGAGGAAACCCACACGGACATGACACTGTAGCGATCTCACGATCGAGCGAGGCGGATCCGCTACTCGGAGACAACGAGCTGAGCCACAGGTACAATCACAGTGGTGTTTATTAATCCAATCGTGAATCAACAGAACGGTGAACACAGAACACAGGACGTAGTAGATGTGAGAAGAAGGGTGATGACGTCAGCGGGGAGTAGCCCAAACGACCAGGGTGACTGTAACGGAGTAGACTAGATGGAGTGTAGACACCGGGAGACGAACTGCACACAGACAAAGCACAGGACAGTACACGGGTCGGGGCAACAAGAACACTAAGCATTCGAGGATGGGGCTAGTAGCGTCGAGGCAGGCAAACGGCGTGGCACAAGACAAACTGTCGGTGAGGGGTATAAGTAACAAAAACGTGATTGATCCCAAGTGCGCATGATTACGGGGGCGTGACACAGAAACCAAGCCACACCACGTGATCAAAACAAACCGTGACAGACACGGGGAGAACATAGAAAATCCACCCAGATAACTGAACAAAAGTACAAAGTAAATATTTCCACTGAACCAGTTTAATATATATATATATATATATATATATATATATATATATATATATATATATATATATATATATATATATTAGTCACGGTGCCGAGGCTCCTCATGATGTAAATGTTAATTGATTGTAATTGATTGTAATTGTCCATAAGAATCACACCGATTATATTGGCTCAAATCAACAAACAATAAGAGACAATATTCTGCAAATGATAAAGAATAAGGTTGTTTGGCATTTCGGCATTTTGAGAGAAAAGAATGTTCGTACAAATTGGAACGTCTCACAAACACATAAATAGAACAGACTGGCATCCATCCATTATCCTCTACATTTGTGGTGCTGGGCAGATACACCCAGGACAGGGCGCCACTCACAAACGTTCTTCCCTGGATGGGCATATGGAACCCCCGCCGCGACCCTAGTAGAGGATAAAGCGGAAGATAATGGATAGATAGATAGATGGACTTAGAAAAGGTACAAGGATGGTAGAGGGATGCTTGACCCAGATATTCATTTGGCGGACGACATTGGAAGAGTGGCAGTTAACAAAGTCAAATTCAACTGAGTCTAAATGGGTGTTAGGAAATGAATGCATTTCTGACTGATAGAACAATAACAGTTAAAATGAATGGAATAATGAGCGAGTGTTATCAGGTAAGCAACGGAACACAAAGATAAAAGAGTGGGAGTGGCCTATGTTATCTGAAAACCTGAACTTGCAGTGGCTAAAAGAACAAACGAAAACAAAGTTTTTTAAAATAAAAAATGTTTAAAATAAATATTTTCTTATTACATAATTTGCTCTGAAAGATATTTAAAATTCTTGATCCACTCAGCTGAAACCAAATCACAAAACTCTGCAGCAGCAATAATTACAACCACCACCAAGACAATGACATCATCATTTCCCATGAATCTTCTTAAACACGTTTCCATCTGGCTGCTTTCGGAATCTCATAGCAACGTTCATCACTCTGAGTTTCTGCAGTTCCCCTTTAATCTGGAGCACAGAAGATGTTCATACAGTGAATCATAAAAAAGAAGAATGAAGAGCTGAGAGTCAGATGATTTATAATCATAGTGATCATAATAATAATAATAATAATAATAATAATAATAATATTAATCATAGGGCGGCACGGTGGCTTAGTGATTGGCACGTTCGCCTCTCAGCACTAGGGATTCCCGGTTCGAATCCCCATCTGGGTGGAGTTTCCATGTTCTCCCCGTGTCCGTGTGGGTTTCCTCCGGGTTCTACGGTTTCTTCCCACAGTCCAAAAACATGGATCAAGTCAATTGATCAAGTCAATTTCTCCAAATTGCCCCATACAGAGTGTTTGTGTGTGAGTAAGTGTGTGCCCAGCAATAGATTGGCGCTCTGTCTTGGGTGTATCTGCCCAGCGCCCGAAACGTTCTCCCCTGGATGGGTATGGGGAATCCCCCCGCGACCCTAATATAGGATAAAGCGTAAGAGATAATGGATGGATGGATATTAATCATAATACATACATAATCTTTCGCTACTACGGTCGCCTCCCCATGCCCATCCAGGGGAGAACATGGGGCGCCAGTCTTTCGCTGGACACCCACTCACTCTATATGGGTCAATTTGGAGAATTCAATTAACCTTGATCCATGTTTTTGGACTGTGGCAGGAACCCGGAGAACCCGAATGAAACCCAGGCGATTGGGATTCGAACCTGAATCCCTAGCACTGAGAGGCGATTGTGCTAACCTTTAAGCCACCGTGCAGCCCTCATAATCATAATAATAATAAGGACCTAAATGTAGCATCATGAGAATGTTTAAATAGGAATGAAATCATTAGAACTGTTCTAGAAGCTGAGGAACTATGGATCAGTGAAACTCACCGTCTCCAATATGGCTGCCTGTTGCGCAGGATCATTTACATTCTGATTGGACTGAACCTTCACCCTGATGATCTGCTGCTGTCCTGTGATAACTACAGAATTAAAAAGAAATCATTTTAAATAAACATTAATAATCTGCTGCATTAACACCTCACACAGTTTGAGTAGAAATATTGTTACAGGTGTTTTCTTATGTAAGAATGATTCCCTGAAACACTTGATGAATCCTAAAACACAGTCATGTGATCAGTGGACATAAAAAAAGCGGAAGATACTGGATGGATGGATATTTAAGCGTCACTTATATAAGCAGGACTTATTAAAGCGGGACTTATTAATGCGGGACTTATTCTAACAAGACTTATATAAGTGGGATTTATTTAAGCGTATCTATAATAACTGTGACTTATTAAAGAGTGATTAATATATGGGGGACTTATTTAAGCATGACTTATTTAAACCTGGCTCATGTAAGTGGGATTTATTTAAATCTGACTTATATAAACATGATTATTTAAGGGTGACTTATTTAAGCAGGACTTATTCAAGCCAGACTTATTTAAGCAGGACGTTTTTAAGAGGGACAGTGTACAGTACAGATAATGATGACACTTCACCTCTGTAACAGAAGAAAGCTCTCAGATCTGTACAGTAAGCATCGTAGGTCAGTCCGTTCAGTACATAAGCGCAGTACTGCTGGTCAAAATTGTCAGGTTGATCAGGAGCCCATGTGTTGTAGGTGAAGTTATTCTGATCGGACCATTTCCAGGTGGATTTGTGGAGACCAAACCAGGTCCAGTACGTGATCATTCCAATCAGAATGGATTGTTCTAATGCATCTTGTGCGCTGGCCAGATCTGTGTGATACTGCCTGCAGTACAGCTGGCCTTCATACCAGGTGTAAGACCCAGAGTAGAAAATATATCTGCTGTTACCGATATTTCTTTCTGAAATAATAAAAAAAACATGTTTATTAATTCTTTATTGCTGTTTTAGATGAATATTACTCAGAGGTGCCTTTTGCATTAGACTGTAATATAAATTTTATATATATATTTTTAAGTTAAATACAGTGTGGGCGGCACGGTGGCTTAGTGTTTAGCACGTTCGCCCGAAACGTTCTCCCCTGGATGGGCATGGGGAACCCCCCCGCGACCCTAATATAGGATAAAGCGGAAGATAATGAATGAATAAATAAATACAGTGTTGTAAATACAGCAATTACATATGAAATACAGTGTGTATTTTCATACAACTTTTGTGGTAAAAAAAAAAGTCAGAAAAAATATTGGCTGCCGGACATTTTCAATTTATTTAATTTGGCCCTTTTTTCAAGAAGTTTGGACAAGAAGGTTTTTTTCAAGAAGTTTTTCCCCTGTTGTAGAACAATGTTTCCAAGATCTCTACCTTAATTATGTAATCTTCACTTTAGACAAATAAAGTTTACAAAAAAATTTTGTTTGTGAAGGTAAACACATCAAAGGGTTAAGAAAATATCAGAACTCACCATCAAAGCATATGAAAGAAACTCTTGAGATACAAAGTCCATCACCCCACCCCCAAGGGGCCACCGCCACACAGTCCTCGCATCCATTGTAATTGTTAGGTTCACCACTAGTCCAGGCTCTCATGGTTCCTAGTGGTGTGTTATTGAGGGACCAGCGGAAGCCGTGGTAATCTTTATACAGTCCAACCCAGGCAGTGGAGGTGAACTGTTGTTCCTGAGCTGTGTTTTGCAGGCAGCTCATTTCTGCAGCACTCAGGGTGGTGGCCAGGTCGACGTGGTTGGTGCGACAGTAAGACTGAGCATCAGGCCATGATTTCAGCTGCTGAACCAGATAGAACTTAAGAGGCACGGACAGGACGCGAGGAACCATCCCTATAAAACACACACACGAAGTGATAAAGTGAAACACACACATATAGACACACTGGAAGTGAGCACATGTGCCCGAAGTGGTGGACCGTCCTGTAGACAGTACCCGGCGAGAAATTGGGATTAGGTGCCTTGTCCGAGTGCACTTCAGCCATAGTACTTGGTGGGACCGTGAATCAAGTGTTTGAACTAACGGCTGAGTAGCATGTTCAGTCAAGAAAGGTCTGATCTTCCTGATGTTGTAAAGAAGGAATCTGCAGGAACGGGCAGTTTTGATAACATTATCAGAGAGTTTAAGGTGGGAGTCTATTGTGAAACCAAGGTTATAGACCGAATCTGTTGGAGCAATTGTGGAGACTTCAATTTGGAAGCTCAGGTCATGAGGGATTGAGGGTTTAGCTAGGATTATGACAAGCTCTGTATTTGCTAAATTAATTTGAGATGACGGGCCTTCATCCAAACAGATATGTCGGTGAGGCAGGCCAAAGTGCAGACAATGTGTGCAGCTTTATGAGCTGTGACATCATATACTTAAGGGAGAGAGGTTCAATGGACCAGACGAGAGTGGGACATCGATGAGCGACACCAGGCCAGCTGTAGTTTCAATGTAATTTTAAACTCAGTGTGTTATAATAAATAATAAAACCCGATCCTGATTAAAGAAATCCTGTCTCTGGTCCTCATTCATGCCCACACCCTCATTACAGTGTTAAATTACCAATAAGCACTTTCAGGCCTAATATTTGTCATAAAATCTAAACAGGACGCACAGTGGCTTAGTGGTTAGCAAAGGGTGAACAGATTCCAATTCAACAGATGTGGGACAAAGACTGTTTGTGTGGGACAATGTGGGACACCAATGCATAAACTTAAAAAAAAGAAACATCTCTCTCTCTCTCTCTCTCTCTCTCTCTATATATATATATATACATATACATATATATATATATATATATATATATATATATATATATATATATATATATATAAAGGTATATATATATATATATATATATATATATATATATATATATATATATATATAATTAAACGTATTTCTCCAAACAGTATATGTGTATATGTAAGTTGTATATCTTATTTATTCACCTTTCTCTAACGTAAGAAAACATAGTAAGCATTGAACTTTCATACTATTTCACAGTGTTTCTCAAATTAAAACACGTTTGAATCTTGATTGGGTTTTATCAGGAACGCATGCATAGACTGGGAAGCCTCCTCTTGATCAACATATCATATAATCCTCCAGATCTCGTGCTGCATGCCGGTGCTGTTCTGACCTGATTTGCATTGTTGTGTCGGTGGGCGCGCCCTTAACATGCGTCCGCGTTCCCGATTGGTTGACATTCAAACAGCCCGCCTCTCCCCCGATAACAGACAACACAACCATCCAATGCCAGATTATAAAACATGCATTTCAAAACTGGAGCCTGACTTTCAATAACAATGCGGGACAATGTCTCAATTTGCGGGACGCGTGAAAAGTAACAAAATTGCGTGACTGTCCCGCACACAGCGGGACATCTAGTCACCCTAGGTTAACATGTTCTCCTCTAAGCACTGGGGATCCAGGTTCGAATCCCAATCTGGGTGGAGTTTCCATGTTCTCCCCATGTCTGTATGGGTTTCATCCCACAGTTCAAAAACATGGATACACGGTCAATTCAATTATTTTAATTGACCCATATAGAGTGTGAGTGTGTGCCCAGCGATGGATTGATGCCCTGTCCTGGGTGTATCTGCCAAGCGCCCAAAATGTTCTCCACTGGATGGGCATGGAGAACCCCCATGACCCTAGCAGACGATTAAGCGCCAGATAGTCAATAAATAAATAAACATCTGAACATAAAACCCAACTACAATGAGAAAAACCAACAGGTAAGATCAAACAACCCTTTAAAATTTTAATCTGGTGCTTAAAACAATAAATCCGATTGGGTCGAGCACCAACCCATAGTGTTCTGATAACAAATCTTTCACACCTCAGTTCCCCAAGAGCATGCCGAGGTGCAGCATGAGGTTCAGTGTGATTACGGTCCATGTAGTCATCTTCTGTACAGTTAAAACAAGGTAAATTGAATGCTCCAAATTGCCCCATATAGAGTGTGTGTATGTTTGTGTGTGTGTTTGTGTGAGTGAGTGTGCCCAGAGATAGATTGGCGTCCTGTCCTGGGTGTATCTGCCCAGCACCTGAAATGTTCTCCCCTTGATAGGCAAGGGGGAACCCCCCTCCCCCCCTCCCCCCCCCCCCCACAACCCTACTAGAGGATTAAGTGGAAGATAATGAATGGATGGATTATTTGTTTTTTATTTACATATTCAGGTGACTCTTATGAATATTAATGAGCTTTATCTCTCACCTATGAGAATCAGGAGGATGAAGAGTTTCTGCTCCATCACTGATGAAACTGAAGGTAAACTACAGAATACAAAGAAACATCATGAACATTAAAACCATACTAATTAAATTATATTTTAACAATTTAGGGACGAATGCTAACGAGCTTTTATTAAATTTTATAAATAAATAACTAAATACATTTATTAACAGCTTTAGAGAAAACTTTTTATACGATTTAGGAGTGTTTCTGTGAAAATGTATGATGTCAGACACTGATGTTGGATGAGAGCATCTGCCAAATAATCACTGTTCTAATTCATCTGGAAGGTGTTGGATGGTCCTCTACTAGGGTCGCGCGGGGGGGGGTTCCCCATGCCCATCCATGGGAGAACGTTTCGGGAGCTGGGCAGATACACCCAGGACAGGACGCCAATCTATCTCCGGGCTCACACACAAACACACTCTATACGGGGCAATTTGAGAATTCAATTGACCTTGATCCATGTTTTTGGACTGTGGGTGGAAACCGGAGAACCCGGAGGAAACCCCATGCGAACACGGGGAGAACATGGAAACTCCACCCAGATTGGGATTCTAACTGTGTTGCTAACAACAGAAAAACACACAAATAAACCAAAAGAATAAAACCTACCTGAAGTTCTAACGTCGATCCGGTTGTTCTGTTCTTCACTGAACCGTGTAAATTCTAAGCTCCAGCATCCTCATCATCAAACTAGACACCATATTCAAATACCAGTCCTTATTTACCTGTTCCTAAGAACACACTTAACTCTTTACTCACCCAAACCATGACATATGATTGCAGAACACACCCATTTAAATACTGACCAAATGATACCAACCGAAGTTTGGTTTCACTTTTTAATTACATTAACTTACATGAAACACAGTAGATGGACAGGAACACACAAACACACACACAGTATAAATTTCAGCCCTAATCTTTTATATCTTTATCTTATTATAATAATTAATCTGATCTGCATATAACTGCTGCTAAAATTTTACATTTTATTTTGATAATTTAATACAATTTTATACAATATCAATTTAATGTAAATTAATTTAATAAGTAGCAGTAATGGCAATTGTAGATATCGAAAATTATATTTTTACTAGTTAGAATTGCAAGTCAACATATCCATAATGTCATTTTGACTAGTAGCAATTGTAATTAAAGAGATCTGCAATTCATTTCTCACTAGCCACAATGTTCATTCTTGATGTCAACAATTTAATTTCCACTAGTGGAAATGTTCTTTGTACTGTAGATATTTGTAATTCAATTACAACTAGTAAGTGCCATAGACCCCCATTAAGTGCCATAGACCCCCATTAAAATTCAATTTCCTATATAGGTAATTCAGTTTTGACATGTCGACATATTCATAATGTAATTTTGAGTAGTTCGAGTCCTCATTAATGATATCTCAAACTCAATTTCCACTAGTGGAAATGTTCACTGTAGATATCAACAATTCAATTTCCACTAGTAAAAATGTTAATTTTAGATATCTTTAATTGTTCTCACATTAGGGCGGCACGGTGGCTTAGTGGTTAGCACGTTCACCTCTCAGCGCTAGGGATTCCCGGTTCGAATCCCCATCTGGGTGGAGTTTCCATGTTCTCCCCGTGTCTGCGTGGGTTTCCTCCGGGTTCTCTGGTTTCCTCCCACAGTCCAAAAACATGGATCAAGTCAATTGAGTTCTCCAAACTGCCCCATATAGAGTGAGTGTGCCCAGCGATAGATTGACGCCCTGTCCTGGGAGTATCAGCCCAGCGCCCAAAACGCTCTCCCCTGGATGGGCATGGGGACCCCCCCGCAACCCTGATATATAAAGTGGAAGATAATGGATGGATGGATGTTCTCTCATTATATATATCAAAAATGTCATTTCAGATATCTAAAACGCAATTCTTACTAGCAAAATTTTAATTATTGATATGTTGGGCCTGGAATTGTAACTAGTAAACGTCCCATAGACGTCCCATCTGATGAAGACACTGGAGAGGCTGGTGCTTGTTCATCTCCGCATGTAATTTCAGATATCTGAAATGGCAGTTTTTACTAGTGAAAATGATATTGTTACTAATGACAATTGTATTTAAGATATCTACAATTCCTTTTATAACTAGTCAGAATTGAATTGCAGATCTCAAAAAATGAGTTTCCACTAGTCAAAATGAAAACGCTATTTTGACATGTAAGAACTAATATGCAAATGATGGCACGTATCTGAAACCAATATGCAAATTGAGGTGAATGCCGACCAATGGCTGTTCTGTGTTCTGATTCTGATGTGAGTATGCAAATTAGGCGTTGACATCAGGTGACGTCATCTTCCATCCACCGCTAATACTCACATGAAGGCTTCAAATAGGCACATATCCGGAACTAATATACAAATTTACGCGAAAGCCGACCAATGGCTTTGTGTTCTGACTCTGATGTCAATATGAAAATTAGGCAATGAGATATTATTATTATAATTATTATTATTATTATTATGGAATTATTCCATTTTGAGGAAAAAGATATAGAATCATGAAAAACATAAAAAATAACATTCAAAATACATCACTAGTATTTAGTTGCACCACCTTTCACTTTTATAACGGCTTGCAGTTGAATTGATGAGTGACAAACAGTATTCTTCATCAATTTGGTGCCAACTCTCTTTGATAGCAGTAGCCAGATCAGCTTTGCAGGTCAGAGCCTTCTTGTGGACCATTTTTTTCTGTTTCCACCACAGGTTTTCAATTGGGCTGAGAACTGGACTATTTGCAGGCCATGACATTGACTGAATGTGTCTTTCTCCAAGGAATGCCTTCACTGTTTTTGCAGTGCACGATGCATTGTCATCTTGGAAAATTATTTCATCATCTCCAAACATCTGTTCAATTAAAGGGATGAGCAAACTGTCCAAAATGTCAATGTAAACTTGTGCATTGATAGAAGAATTAACCACAGTCATCTCCTCAGTGCCTTTGCCTGACATGTAGCCCCATATCATCAAGTACATCAAGTACTGTGGAAATTTGGTTGTTTTCTTCACTCAGTCCTCTTCATAAATCTCACTGGAACGGCACCAAACAAAAGTTCCAGCATCATCACCTTGTCCAATGCAGATTTTTGACTCATCACTGGAGATAACGTTCATCCAGTCATCCACAGTCCATGATTGCCTCTCCTTAGCCCATTGCAGTCTTGTTCTTTTCTGTTTAGGTGTCAATGTTGGTTTTCTTTTAGCTTTCCTGTATTGAAATCCCATTTCCTTTAGTCAATTTCTTACGGTTCGGTCACATACATTGGCTCCAGCTTCCTCCCATTTATGCTTCATCTATTTAATTGTACTTTTTCAGTTTTGAAGACAAATGGCCTTAAGTTGTTTGACTTGACGCTTTGAGGTCTTTCTTGGTCTACCAGTACGCTTGACTTTAACAACCATTCCATGCTGTTTGTATTTGGGCCATGTCTTGGATACAGCTGACTGTGAACAGCCCACATCTTTATCAACCATGCGTGAAGAGTTACCTTCTTCAAGAAGTTTTACAATCCTCTCTTTTGTTTTAAGAGAAATTTCTCTTGTTGGAGCCATGGTTCTTGCCAATCCACTTCGTCCAGCAGCCCTCCAAGGTGTCATGACTGCAGGTGCAGACAAATGAGCAGATGTAATCTGAGGCAAGTGTCCATTTAGGGAAAGGAAATTGACTGGGTGTGTCCTTTTTTTCTACCTCCAATTTCAGTGATTCAATACTTTTTTTCCTCACAATTGAGTGATTCCATATTTTTTCCTGTGTTTGCTCAATAAAAGAAACATTTACAGTTGTGATCAAATTTATTCAACCCCCACTGAAATAAAGTGTTTTGGCCAGTTTGACATTGATTTGGATCATTTCAGTCATCTTATTTACAATTATATCAAAGAGGCACTTATAAATTAGACAAATATAACATAATATTTATGATGGAATAACCACAAATGTCTTTACTGTGCTCACATCATTATCAGTTTTATTCAACCCCCTAGTGACATTATTTTTCAGTACTTAGTACAACATCCTTTTCCAGTTATGACAGCTTTCAAGCGTGAAGCATAGCTTGACACAAGTGTCTTGCAGCGACCTATGGGTATCTTAGCCCATTCTTCATGGGCAAAAGCCTCCAGTTCAGTCACATTCTTAGGCTTGCGCACTGCAACTGCCTTCTTTAGGTCCCACCAGAGGTTCTCAATTGGATTTAAGTCTGGTGATTGCGATGGCCACTCTAGAATGTTCCAGCCTTTCATGTTCAACCATGCTCTAGTGGACTTGGATGTGTGCTTCGGATCATTGTCCTGTTGGAAGGTCCAACGTCTCCCAAGCCGCAGGTTTGTGACTGACTCCATCACATTTTCCTCCAAGATCTCCTGGTACTGAAGGGAATTCATGGTACCCTGCACACGTTGAAGCTTTCCTGTACCATTAGAAGCAAAACAGCCCCAAAGCATAATTGACCCCCCGCCATGCTTCACAGTAGGCAAGGTGTTCTTTTGTTCATAAGCCTGGTTCTTCCTCCTCCAAACATAGCGCTGGTCCATTGTCCCAAACAGTTCTAATTTAGTTTCATCTGACCACAGTACACTGTCCCAAAACCTTTGTGGCTTGTCCACATGACTTTTGGCATACTGCAGTCGACTTTTCTTGTTCTTTGGAGTCAGCAAGGGGGTGCGCCTGGGAGTTCTGGCATGGAGGTCTTCGTTATGCAGTGCGCGCCTTATTGTCTGAGCTGAAACTTCAGTGCCCACATCTGACAGGTCTTTTTTCAGTTCCTTAGCAGTCACGCGGGGATTTTTCTCCACATTACGCTTCAGGTAGCGCACAGCAGTCGCGGTCAGGATCTTCTTTCTGCCACGACCAGGTAACGTTTCCACTGTGCCCTTTAACTTGAACTTGCGAATGATACTTCCGATAGTGTCTCTTGGAATATTTAACAACTTCGCAATCTTTTTATATCCATTGCCATTCTTGTGAAGAGCAATAACCTCTCCTCTTGTCTTCTGGGACCATTCTCTTGCCTTCACCATGCTTGTAAACACACCAGTAGATGTCTAGAAGGAGCTGAGTATCACAGTCCTTTTAAATCTGCCTAATTGGTGCTTATCATGCTTGATTGCTGCTCGTTGACATCCACAGGTGTTTTCAATACCTGATTGAAAACACTGGAATGAACCTCTGTTCTTATGAGTGGTAGTTGTAAAGGGGTTGAATAATTGTGTCAATGACAAAAAGGCCATTTAATACTTTATGACAAAAACAATTGATGCTATCTTAGTTGCAAGTCCTTGTAAGATTTCATTATGAACACAATTACAAATGTGCACTGAATTCCATAAAACCCTTCGCAGCATTGGGGGTTGAATAAATTTGATCACAACTGTACTTTGTTTCCACAATGTTTTTTTTATTTCTTTTAGTGTTTCTGAAAACCAAAAAGATGCACTTTGGTATTCATGTATTAAATATACAGTATAATCCAATTCAGAATTCATTATTGATTAATTAAACAAGGCAAGTTTACTTACAGAGCACCTTTCATACAGAAGCAATTCAAAATGATTTAAAGCCATTTAAAATCATTAAAATAGTGTCTCAAAAGAAAGAAAAAATCAATAAAATTAAGAAATAAAACCAATAAAAATAAAACTACAGAAAAATAATTTGACATGAATTAAATAATATGAATAAAAATAGAAGCAAATATTAAATAGTAATTTAAACTAAGCTGTCAGATTGTTAGATGCTCCGTTCTTCCCCGGAGGAGATCGGCTACGCGGGGAAAATGCGTACGCCGCTTGCGCCTAGTGAGCGCTTCCCGGGAACGGCTACGCGGGAAAGAATGCGTACACCTGTCCGTCGGGTAAAACACTCCCACGGATACAACCTGCGCGGGGATAGTGCTCAGCGTTGTACCGTGGTTGAGCGCGGAAGGAGAGTCCAGAGAACACCGGGTATAAAAAACAAAACAGATTTATTATTAAAATGGTGTAGGGACACCAACAAAAAGGGGGAACAAACGAAACGCACCAACACCGGGAATAATCCACAAAGACGTGCACAGGATTTAGGGAATACGGAAACTAAATAGGAAAAAACACCCAATCACGTGCACAATCTAAACCAATCACCCAACAGAGACAATGAATACACAAATGAGGGACAGGTGCCCCAGGTGTTATTGTTATTGTGGTGTTATTGGAGACTTTTGGAGACTCTGAGATGAACACATGCTCTTCAGTTACTGTCCTCAGCCCAGTCCCACAACACGCACAGTTAGACCAGCACCGCTTCACACCCACACCGCAAATGAACTGCGCATGCGCAGAGCTGCCGCTGACTGACCTGAGCCTTCATCGATACATTATACACATTATATACATAGTTTCTGCTATATTTCACATTGCATATGGTGCTATATTTATATCATTTTATACTACATTTTATATATTTTTAAATTGTATATATATATATATATATATATATATATATATATATATATATATATATATATATATATATATATATATATGGCGGCATGGTGGCTTAGTGGTTAGCACGTTTGCCTCTCAGCACTAGGGATTCCCGGTTCGAATCCCCATCTGGGTGGAGTTTCCATGTTCTCCCCGTGTCTGCGTGGGTTTCCTCCGGGTTCTCCGGTTTCCTCCCACAGTCCAAAAACATGGATCAAGTCAATTGAATTCTCAAAAATTGCCCCATACAGAGTGTGTTTGTGTGAGTGAGTGTTTGCCCAGCGATGGATTGGCGCCCTGTCCTGGGTCTATCTGCCCAGCGCCCGAGAGACGTTCTCCCCTGGATGGGCATGGGGAACCCCACCGCGACCCTAATAGAGGATAAAGCGGGAGATAATGAATGAATATATATATATATATATATATATATATATATATATATATATATATATATATATATTTATATTTATATATTATATTTATAGTTGTATATTCTATATTATATTTTACCTTATCCATCCATTATCTTCCGCTTTATCCTCTACTAGGTTTGTGGGTGGGTTCCCCATGCCCATCAAGGGGAGAACGTTTCAGGCGCTGGGCAGATACACCCAGGACAGGTTGCCAATCCATCGCTGGGCACACACTCACTCACTCACGCAAACACACTCTATATGGGGAAATTTGGAGAATTCTATTGACCTTGATCCATGTTTTTGGACTGTGGGAGGAAACTAGGGAAGAACATGGAAACTCCACCCAGATTGGGATTCAAACCAGAAATCCCTAGTGCTGAGAGGCGAACGTGCTAACCACTAAGCCACCGTGCTGCCCGGAATATGTATATATAAAATATAACAGCAATAAAATATTTTTTAAAATAGCATTAATGTAGAATGTAGGTATAAAATTAACGGCTCAGAAAATGAAATGTGAAAAGTGACATTTTAGCAGCATTTATATCTAGATGAGATTATAAAAAAGTGTCTTGTTAATGAAAACTGTCACAGTGTAAAATGTCAATAAGGACATGTGGAAGGCGGTCGCACTTTCGATGTTCTCCCCATGTCCACGTGGGTTTCCTCCGGGTTCTCCGGTTTCCTCCCACCAAAAACAGTCCAAAAACATGAATCAAGGTTAATTGAATTCTCCAAATTACCCCAGTATGTGCCCAGCAATAGATTGGCGTCCTGGGTGTATCTGCCTAACACCCGAAACGTTATCCCCTGGATGGGCATGAAGAACCCCCCCCCGCAAACCTACTAGAAGATGAAGCAGAAGATTGATGGACATACATATTCCATATTTTAGATGTATATTTTAAACTGTTGCTTAAATTATACTTTATTTTAGAACTAATATTTCAAGTTCAAGTTAATGTTATTTATTTATATAGCGCTTTTTACAACAGTACATTGTCACAAAGCAGCTTTACAGAATGAAAAGCCTTTAAACCCCCAAAGAGCAAGCTGAAGTGACAGTGGCAAGAAACTCCCTGTTATGTTGTTATTTAAGGAAGAAACCTTGGGAGGACCAAGACTCAGTGGGGGACTCATCTTCCTTGAGGAAAGAAATTGCTTAGGGTGAAAATGGGTCCGTGAACCACAATTTTGTGTTAATTTCATGTACCACATGATGCAAATGATGATAAAGTCTCCTTAAATCCTTCTCTCTGCAGGTTGTGTGGCTGCTGTGGGACAGAAGAGATATGTGTTGCTCTGGCATCAGCGCTGAGACGGAATCCCTCATCACAGCTGCTGGAATTAAATCTACAGGCAAGAAACCAAGAGATTCAGGATGAAAGTTTCTGTCTGAACTTCTGCAGAATCCAAACCATAAACTAGAACAAGTAGAGTGAGTTACGGACTCACTACTGTACACCTCACCTCAACACCATCCATCACCTTTGAGATGAACTGGAACAGAGATTGTAAGCCAGGTCCTCTCATCCAACGTCGGTGTTTGATTTCATTAATGTACTTACTGAAAAAGAAGCCTTACAGATGAGTAGAGTACAGCACAAGACCAACACAGAACATTGGATGTGCCCTGAAAGGTGTAACCTATGTGTAATGTATGCGTTTGTATGTTGTGGATTAACAGAATGTATGTTGGATATTTAGTTAAAAATTTTTTTTGAGCTTTTACTTTTTATATCCATTCATCCATCCATCCATTCATTATCTTCACTTAATCCTCTATTAGGGATTGGGGGGGGGGGGGGGGGGACGACACACGCATCCAGGGGACACGCTTGGGGGGCCGGGCAGATACATCTAGGACAGGACACCAATCTATCACTGGGCACACACTCATTCACACAGACACAAACAAACACACTCTATAGTGAGAATTCAATTTACCTTGATCCATGTGTGGACTATGGGAGAAAATCGTAGAACCCGGAGGAAACCCACGCAGACACGACACAGGGAGAACATAGAAACTCCACCCAGCGCTAAGAGGAGAACATGCTAACCACTAAGCCACCTACTTTTTACTTTTTTTCACTTTTTTTATAACAAAGTGAAAATGTTAAAAAATGTTAGTGAATTCTCTATATAGTTTATTAAACTGAAAAAAGTACAAAGTAAATATTTCCACTGAAACAGTTGAATATAAATATATATGTATATATATGTATATGTATAAGTCACAGTGCAGAGGCTCCTCATGATGTTTCCTGCAAACGGTGTAAATTGATTGAAATTGATGGCAGTCCATAACAATCACACAACAATCACACCAATTATATTGGCTAAACATTTAATAACAAAACAAACAATAAGAGACAATGTTCTGCAAATAATAAGGAATGAGGATGTTTGCTGGCGCCATTTTGGCATTCTGAGAGAAAAGAATGTTTGTATAAACCGGAACGTCTCACAGACACGTAAATAGAACAGACTGACATCCATCCATTATCTTCTGCTTTATCCTTTAGAAAAGGTAGAAGGATGGTAGAGGGATGCTGGAACCAGTTATTCATTTGGCGGACGACATTGGAAAAGCGACAGTTAACAGAGTCAAATTCAACTAAGTCATAATTCAACTAAATGGGTGTTAGGAGATGAATGCATTTCTGTCTGATAGAACAATAACAGTTAAAATGAATGGAATAGTGAGCGAGTGTTATCAGGTAAGCAACGGAACACAAAGATAGTGGGAGTGGCCTATGTTATCTTAAAATCTGAACTGATCTGCAGCGGCAAAAAGAGCAAGCGATGGCAATGTGGATGGTATTACACTGGGTGGTGGATAATAAACCAAACTAGAGAGGTGCATTTCCTGAAGAAAATGTGATTGACCTGTGGATTAGAGTCAGTGTCTTGTACTGAATGCAGCAGCTACAGGGAGCCAATGAGAGAGAGAGGAGAGGTGGAGTCACATGAGTTCATTTTAGTAGATCTGCTAATTAATTTCAACTAGAACGTCAGTGTCACCCAGAAGGAGGGTGTGTCCCTAAATAAGCAGAGAGAGCAGCAGATATAACAGTCACTATAGGAACGATGTTTCATAATCTGTGGATCATGAAAGTTCTGTGACGTCTCTCACCTGACCCACAGGAACAGAACCCTCTGTCATCTCCTGATTTATTAATGAAACCCAACAGAAAACATGTCATAAAACAAAGTTTTAAAAAAAAAAAAATATATATATATATATATATATATAATGTTTTAAATTAATATTTTCTAATTACTTAATTTGCTCTGAAAGATATTTAAAATTCTGATCCACTCAGCTGAAACCAAATCACAAAACCACCACCAAGCTCCGCCCCTAAAGACAATGTCATCATCATTTCCAAACAATCTTCTGAAACACGTTTCCATCTGGCTGCTCTTGGAATTTCACAGTGACATTCATCACTCCGAGTTTGTGCAGTTCTGGAGCACAGAAGATGTTCATACAGTGAATCATACAGAAGAAGATCGAAGAACTGAGTCAGATGATTTAAAATCATCATAGTGGTCATAAACATAATAATAATTATAATGATAATAATAATAATAATAATGATAATAATAATGATAATAATAATAATAATAATAATAATAATAATAGGCGGCACGGTGGCTTAGTGGTTAGCACGTTCGCCTCTCAGCGCTAGGGATTCCCGGTTCGAATCCCCATCTGGGTGGAGTTTCCATGTTCTCCCCGTGTCCGCATGGGTTTCCTCCGGCTTCTCCGGTTTCCTCCCACAGTCCAAAAACATGGATCAAGTCAATTGAGTTCTCCAAATTTCCCCATATAGTGCGTGTCTGTGTGAGTGAGTGTGTGCCCAGCGATGGATTGGCATCCTGTCCTGGTTGTATCTGCCCAGCGCCTGAAACGTTTTCCCCTGGATGGGCATGGGGAATACCCCCGCGACCCTAATATAGGATAAAGCGGAAGATAATGACTGAATGAATGATAATAATAATGATATTAATTATAATCCATCCATAATCTTTTTCTTTTTCCTCTACTAGGGTCGCGGGGGGGTGTGTTGGGGGACAGGACGCCAATCTATCGCTGAACACACACACACAGTCTATATGGGGCAATATAATAATAATAATAATAATAATAATAATAATAATCATAAGGACCTAAATGTAGCATCATGAGAACTTTTAAAGAGAAATGAAATCATTAGAACTGTACTGGAAGCTGAGAAACTGTGGATCAGTGAAACTCACCATCTCCAACATGGCTGCCTGTAGCGCAGGATCATTTACATTCTGATTGGACTGAACCTTCACCCTGATGGTCTGCTGCTGTCCTGTGATTACTACAGAATGAAAAAAAAAACATTTAAATAAGCATTAATACTCTGCTGCATTAACAACTTACAGTTTGAGTAGAAATTTTGTTACAGGTGTTTTCTTATGTAAGAATGATTCCCTGAAATACTTGATGAATCCTAAAACACAGTCATGTGATCAGAGGACATAAAAAAGCGAAAGACACTGGATGGATGGATATTTAAGCGTCACTTATTGTCAGGTTTGGGAGTGCGAGGCCACTCCCCCTGGGTTTTTTCTTTTCGTTTTTTTGTCCATTCGGGGTTCCCGTAGGTAGGGCCCATCCCCGAGGCTTGGGATTGGGTCGTACCTAATCACATGCGGCCTGCTGACTACACTTAAAGAGCGCATGCTCCCTGAGTCAGCAGGCCAGCATTAGCTTCGTCTTTTCTTTCATTTATTATGTTTATTTCCCGGCACGTTCTGCCCGTACTTTGGGTGTCGTTCTTGCCATTTTGGTATTAAAGACCTTCCTGCTGCTTACCTGGTCACCTGGCTCGCTCATTCCCACTGCGAACACCTTGGGATTAGGTGCCTTGTCCGAGTGCACTTCAGCCATAGTACTTGGTGGGACAGTGAATCAAGTGTTTGAACTAACAGCTGAGTAGCATGTTCAGTCAAGAAAGGTCTGATCTTCCTGATGTTGTAAAGAAGGAATCTGCAGAAACAGGTAGTTTTGATAACATGATCCGATAGTTTAAGGTGGGAGTCTATTGTGAAATCAAGGTTACGGACCGAATCTGTTGGAGCGATTGTGGAGACTTCAATTTGGAAGCTCAGGTCGTGATGGATTGAGGGTTTAGCTAGGATTATGAGAAGCTCTGTTTTTGCTAAATTTAATTTGAGATGACGGGCCTTCATCCAAACAGATATGTCGTTGAGGCAGGCCGAAGTGCAGACGATGTTTTGCAGCTTTATGAGCTATGACATCATATGCTGCGGGGAGAGAGATTCCATGGACCCGACGGGAGCGGAACATCGACGAGCGACACCAGGCCAGCTGTAGTTTCAATGTCATTTTAAACTCAGTGTGTTAATAAAACCTGATCCTGATTAAGGAAATCCTGTCTCTGGTCCTCATTCATGCCCACACCCTCATTACAATGTTAAATTACCAATAAGCACTTTCAGGCCTAATATTAGTCATAGAATCTAAACAGGAGGCACGGTGGCTTAGTGGTTAACATAGGGTGACGAGATTCCAATTTACCAAATGTGGGACAATGACTATGTTTGTGTGGGACAATGTGGAACACCAATGCATAGTCTAAAACAACTTAAAAAAAGAAACATCTGCCCATATATATATATATATATATATATATATATATATATACAATTAAACAGAACAGACAGTTCTTTAATGTGCTCAAGGGTATGACTTTCCTGTACTTCTCCAAACAGTATATGTGTATATGTAACTTGTATATCTTATTTAAATTAACCTTTCTCTAAAGTAAGAAAACATAGTAAGCATGGAACTTTCATACTTTCAAACTTTCATAGTATTTCACAATCATATATTCCTCCAGATCGTGTGCTGCATGCCAGTGCTGTTCTGAACTAATTTGCATTGTTTGTGTTGGTGGGCGCGCCCTTAACATGCGTCCGCGTTCCCAATTGGTTGACATTCAAACAGTCCGCCTCTCCCATGATAACAGACAACACAGCCATCCAATGCCAGATTATAAAACATGCATTTCAAAACTGGAGTCTGACTTTCAATAACAATGCGGGACGCAACAATAACAAACATCTCAATTTGCGGGACGCATGAAAAGTAATGAAATTGTGTGACTGTCTTGCACAAAAAGGGGCATCTGGTCACCCCAGGTTAACATATTCTTCTCTCAGCACTGGGGATCCAGGTTCGAATCACAATCTGGGTGGAGTTTCCACATTCTCCCCGTGTTTGCATGGGTTTCCTCCCACAGTTCAAAAACATGGATACACGGTCAATTGGGCATGGAGAACCCCCCCGACACTAGAAGAGGATTAAGTGGAAGATAATGAATGGATGGATTATTTGTTTTTTATTTACATATTCAGGTGACTGTTATGAATATTAATGAGCTTTATCTCTCACCTGTGAGAATCAGGAGGATGAAGAGTTTCTGCTCCATCACTGATGAAACTGAAGAGCCACTACAGAATAAGAAACATCAGAAACATTAAAAACATACAAATTAAATTATATTTTAACAATTTAGGGACAAAGGGTAACAATGGGGAGACACGGGGAGAACATGGAAACTCCATCCAAATTGGGATTCTAACTGTGTTGCTAACGACAGAAACACCTCAAAACACACAAATAATCTAAAAGACAAAAATGGACCTGAAGTTCTAAAGTTGATCCGGTCATTCTGTTCTTCACTGAACCGTGGAAACTCTAAGCCTGAACCATGACATATGACTGCAGAACACACCCATTCAAATACTGACCAAATGAAACCAACCAAAGTTCCACAGAGAACCTATCCACAATAACTCAACTTTTTAATTACATTAACTCACATGAGACACAGTAGATGGATAGGAACACACACACACACACACACACACACACACACACACACACACACACAGTATATATTTCAGCCCTAATCTTATTAATTGATATTTTAATCTTATTATAATAATTAATCTGATCTGATCTACATATAACTGCTGCTAAAATTTTACATTTTTTTGGAGGCGGCATGGTGGCTTAGTGGTTAGCACGTTTGCCTCTCAGCGCTAGGAATTCCCGGTTCGAATCCCCATCTGGGTGGAGTTTCCATGTTCTCCCCGTGTCCGCGTGGGTTTCCTCCTGGTTCTCAGATTTCCTCCCACTGTTCAAAAACACGGATCAAGTCAATTGAGTTCTCCAAATTGCCCCATATAGAGTGTGTATGTGTGAGTGAGTGTGTGCCCAGCGAAAGATTGGCGCCCTGCCCTGGGTGTATCTGCCCAGTGCCCGAAACGTTCTCCCCTGGATGGGCATGGGGAACCCCCTGTGACCCTAATAGAAGATAAAGCAGAAGATAATGGATGGATGGACTGTGGAAGGGGGTGGCACGGTGGCTTAGTGGTTAGAATGTCCGAAAACATGGATCAAGCTTAATTCAGTTCTTCAAATTGCCCCATATAGAGTGTGTTTGTGTGTGTGTGTTTGTGTGAGTGAGTTTGTGCCCAGTGATAGATTGGCGTCCTGTCCTGTGTGTGTCTGCCCAGCGCCCGAAACGTTCTCCCCTGGATGGGCATGGGGAACCCCCCGCGACCCTAATGGAGGATAAAGATAATAAAAGGAGCAGAAGATAATGGATGGATGGACAGCATCACACCACAGGGGAACGGGGGATTGACGTGCATGGCGTAAAAGTATGTAAACATCACATTAAATCTTTTTAATCAGATTTAATTCACTTTCATGAGTGGATCTAAATCTGATTGCTATATGATCCGAGGTCATGAACCACGAACCCGCTGCTTTCTTCTTCATGACCTGATCATATGATTTTTACGACCCGTTTAACGACAACTCGAAGTTACGACGGACTTTCACGAATAACCATGAATTTCGATATACGACCAAATTTCAAAGATACGACGAATCGCCGAACAATATTTTTGAATTTCGCACCGGAGCAGTGGCAGCACAGTGGAATGTTGTGTACGATAAGCTGGGCTGAGGCAGCTGATCACTCTTTCTCACGGCGTAGGTACGCACGAGAACTTTGTTAAGTTTTTTTTTAACATTTTGGGATCAAAACTTATCCCATCAACATGGCTGACAAAAGGAAGAGTACAACTCCTACAGGATCTTCCGCTCAGAAGATCAGAAAAACCCTCGATATAGAGACGAAGATGAAGATCATACAGAAGTACGAAGGTGGAATGAAAGTATCGGCAATCGCTAGTAGCATGGAGGTTTCTCATTCCACCATTTCATCAATACTTAAAGAGACAGCGAAAATTACTGTGGGCTATAAGGCTGTTATCACCACAAATATAATGTCCGATTAACAACAAAATCGTTTAAAGACGGACTTTCTGGTCCCTAACCCCGTTGCTAAGCAGGGACTTACTGTAGTTGGAATTGCAAGTCAGATATCTACAATTCATTTTTCACTAGTCACAATGTTCATTCTTGATATCAACAATTTAATTACTAGTGGAAATGTTCATTGTAGATATCTGTAATTCAATTACAACTAGTAAGCTCATGCCATAGACCTCAAATTCAATTTCAGATATCTCGAACTGAATTTCCACTAGTGGAAATGTTCATTGTAGATATCAACAATTCAATTTCCAGTAGTAAAAATGTCCATTGTAGATATCAACAATTCAGTTTCCACTAGTGGAAATGTTAATTTTAGATATCTTGAATTGTACTCACATTAGGTATTGTAAAAAGTAAAAATGTGATTTCAGATATCTGAAATGGCAGTTTTTACTAGTGAAAATTATATTGTTATTAGTGTCAGTGTCACAAACGGTTCTGAGAGAGCAGTCAGGAGACGAATATGCAGAACAATGGTTATTTATTGAATGACAAGGCAGAGGCAAGGTAGTACGGAGGGAGCAAGGACGAACTGGTTTCGAGTGCCCGGGGACCAGGATGAGGACTGACACCTGGAACGAGATCCTGGGCAGAGCACAACACCGAGCAAACGAACAAAACAATAAACAGAGGTTCAGATAGCAAATGGAAACACTGTAGTAAGAGAACCCTACACTGGCTATGCGTGAAGAAGAAGAATCTAAACTGGTGAGGTTGCCTTTAGTAGGCAAAATAACAAACTCTAAGAAAGCACAGAATAGGGTGAAAAGGAGAGTGCAAGAATGAACACAGAAGGAAGCAACAGAGATGAATGTGATAGAGAGAGAGGATCGGTGAACTGGATGGGCTGAAGATGGGGGCTTTCGAGCAGACTAGAACAGACCTGTAACAAACACAGGGAGGGGAGACAGCAAGAGGGTTAGAATACAAGGGATGAGAAAGGGTTAGTTCACCGATAGTAAGCGGGTTAGTAAATAGATCTGAAAAGTTAGTACACAGAGTGAACACAGATGCACGGACACACACAGGTGGTGACGCGCCAGCGGAGCGGGCTAGGGTGAGCGCAAACTCCGCCCCAACCGGCCGAAGCCGAACCACCTGTGAGAACAAACAATAAATAATAATGCTCCCGGGACGCTGAAAGTAAGGGACAGGGGAAATGGAGGAAACAGAAAGAGATGAACTCAAAATAACTCTAGGAGAAACAACAAACGCACACAGACGTTCACTCATGCACACAAACACACGCTACGCTAAACACGGAAGTGAGTACAGGGAAGCTAACGCTAAGCCAAACAAACGCGCACACACCCAGACGATATACAGCACACACAGAAGAGGACAGAGACAGATCGGAAAGTAACAGCAAAAAGCGCTCGGTATGTTTAGTCGAAACCAGGGACAATACTTCGCGCCATCCAGCCTGAAAGCAGAGTTTATATACAGATAACCGACCCATCAGAATAATCAGCCACACCTGGTGATGAAGCGAAAGCAGAACTAGAAGGCGGGGCTGAGAGAGCACGCTGGAGAGACAGAGACAGACAGCCTATTTCTTACAGTCAGTTGTATTTAAGATATCTACAATTCTTTTATAACTCGTCATAATTGAATTGCAGATCTCAAAAATGAGTTTCCAAATGTCAAAATGAAAACGCTATTTTGACAAGTAAGAACTAATATGCAAATGAGGGCACATATCTGAAATTACATTTTAACATGTAACAACTAATATACAAATGAGGGCACATATCCGAAAATACATTTTGACGTTACAACTAATATGCAAATTAGGGCACCAAAATTGGAAAGTGTTTGTAATACTGAGATGGCAGTTAATGTATTTGACAGTTTTTAATGTGGCGAATAGAGTTGTGGAAAGTTGGTCAGCAATTCTCCCTGCATTGACAATCGCGGCATCTATGGGGCCTAGTTCCCTTTGACTGCATATACCTTGTGTCACGCTCGCCTACCTTGACCAAAACGGCTGTGCAAAGGTAGCGCAAAACCGAAGTGCCCTAACACACTGAAGGGAGCAAGGCACACAAGGTAGCAGAGATACAGGTTTTATTGAAGGGTGATGGAACACCCAAACACAAAGGTACAGCAACGGCAAGCTGACATCAAAACAAAAACAAATCAAATCAACAACGTGCACGGAGGAAGGGGAGAAAAAAAAAAACAGACGGGGCCTTCCTTGGACCAGTCCGGTGAGCGGCGTGCGGCCCCTTGCCGACGGGCTGGGCGGCATGCGGCCACTTGCGGATGGGCTCGGCGGGTACACACGCTGGCTGGACCTCGGCAGGTTCGCACGCTGGCTGGACCTCGGCGGATTCGCATGCTTGCTGGACCTCGGCGGGTTCGCACGCTGACTGGACCTCGGCGGGTATGCACGCTGGCTGGACACTCGGGAGAGCTGGTGTGCCCAGGCTGGCTGGCACCCACGTGCATGTGGGTGTGAAAAGCGCTCTCTGGCTGGCCGGCCACGTCAGCACATCCAGTACACCGTTCCATCGCCTTCACCTCCACCTCGGAATTGCCATCCTGCATACACACCCACAGCCAGACCCAAGGACAGAGCCCCAAAGGAGTACGACATGGGGGAGACAGACTGGACAAGAGAGACAGAGAGATCAGTCACTATAGACATCCTCACATAACCGTGGTAATTCAGGTAACACCCCCTCGCAAGCCTCCCGCCTCTTACGCACCTTGCCCCTGCACTTGGGTCAGCTCATAGGCTTGGATGATGTCATGAGATCGCGCTTCATCACATACCTTGAGAAGTCCACCGGGCACTTCTCCGAAGTGACGATCCGCGCCGTGTGGCAAGATAGCTCTGGCCACAGGTTTGGTGATCCGAGCAGCACATGGGGCGGCAGGATGTGTGTTGACAGAAACGAATCCCAGCATTCATCCTCGGAGTCGTACACAAAATCAGCACACTCCTCAGACTCTGCCCTGTTGGCTCACCACCTCCACGTCCCACCACCACGGTCTGGCCATGAACCACAAAGGAGAGCGGGGCTAGCGCTGACTATGGGGCATGAATATCCAGGCCAAGATGGGGGGGAACACTGGCATGGCTAGCACCGAATATGCAGCAGGAGGGCACCACAAACTGACGCACTCGCGGACACACACGCAAAGAAAAATTTCAAAAAATGCTTACCTGTGCCCTGGACTCCCCAAATTTGCCTGACATGTTGTTTCTGTCACGCTCTCCTACCTCGACCAAAACGGCTGAGTAATGGTAGCGCAAAACCGAAGCACCCAAACACGCTGAAGGGAGCCAGGCACACCAGGTAGCAGAGATACGGGTTTTATTGAAGGGTGACGGAACACCCAAACACAAAGGTACAGCAACGGCAAGCGGACATCAAAAAAGGATCAAATCATATTAACAACGTGCACGGAGGAAGGGGAACACAGAAACTAAATACTCAAAACCACCGACCACGTGCACAAAACAACAAATGAACAAACTGAGTTAATGAACTAAAATACCAAACGCGAACACAAAATGTGCCCTAGGCACCTGTTACACCTTGTCTATATGTGCATTCAATTACAAAACATTTCTTCTGGATTTTTGTTTCACTTGCTCGGCCATGTTACACTTTTATTTTGAAACAACATTATTGTAAAATCTAACCAATGGCTTTGTGGCCCGCCCACATATCCGATATGAACATGCAAATGAGGGCACATATCTGAAATGACTATATGCAAATGAGGGCAAAAACTGACCAATGGCTTTGTGGCACGCCCACATATCCGAAATGCCTATATGCAAATGAAGGCGAAAGCCGACCAATGGCTTTATGGCACGCCCACATATCTGCAATGAACATGTAATTGTTGATATCTGAAATAGAACATGATATTTTTACTGGTAACAATTTTAATTCAACATGTGGAGATGCAATTGTAGATATCTGAAAATGTTATTCTTACTAGTTACAAGAGAATTTCAGATATCAATAATTAAATTAATGATAAATTAATAATAAATCTCCTCTTCCTCCTCTTCTTCCTTACAGTTCATTTGCTGTTGTGTTTTTAAATCTTCTTCTTTGGCAGACTTTAAAGGTGCTTTACCGCCACCTACTGAGTGTGAAGTGAGACTTCAGATCTAAACTTCTTTATATATTTAATATATGTATATCATAATATGCACATTCATGTATTAAATATACAGTATAATCTGATTCAGAATACATTATTGATTAATTAAGCAAGGCAAGTTTATTTATAGAGCACCTTTCATACAGAAGCAATTTAAAATGCTTTAAAAAATAATGAAAGCATATTTAAAAGCATTATAATAGTGAATAAAAAGAAAGAACAATATCAAGCACCCAAAACATTCTCCCCTGGATGGACAAGGTATAGAACCCTAGTATAGGACAAAGTGAAAAATAATGGATGGATAGTGTGATTACCATATATGGCAATAACACTAACAATGCAGTAAAAGCGTCATAAAAGCATATAAGCCTTAAAATCTTACAATATAAATCCAGACAAGCTTAAGTGTATGAAATAGTACATAGACAAATAATGTCAATAAAATAAGTAACTTTAAGTTTATTTAAATGGGTCCCAGCTCATTTAGAGTCAGAGGGAATAAACCTGCTGCCGAGTATGCCAAGCAAACGACAGTAAAATCCACCACTGACATACACATGGTTAGAACTAAAGTACATGCTGAGAGCAAAACCTCTGGATGACATCCAGAGAGAAGTAAGCAGGGAAAGAAAAACAAAGAGAAGAAAAAGGATGAGGATGCAGTTTGAACATACATTACATGTTTCACTGTTTAAGATTAGACAGCATGTAGATGGAATGTAGAGCATGTTATATATTGGGGAGTGTTAGATTTGTGGTTAAGAAATCAGTCCTGCAACCTGAAAGTCCCTGGTTTAATTCCCGTCCCACCATGTACAATGATTGAAGTGCCCTTGAGCAAGGCACCTAACGCCAATTGCCCCCCAGGCTCTAGGGTTCAATAGTACAGGCATCACTCTGGACATGTCTGCACATTTACATTTAGTCATTTTGCCGATGCCTTTATCCAAATCATCTTACAAATAAAAGAACAACACGTCAGTCGTTACAGAAAAACTGTTCTACAGTAACAGTCTCTATAGAAACAATGTTTCACACGCCGTGGATCATGAAGGTTCTGTGACATCTGTTCTCTCACCTGACCCACAGGAACAGAACCCTCTGTCATCTGATTTTTTAATGAAACCCCACAGAACACAAAAAAAAGGAAAATTTTTTCATAAATAATGTTTTAAAGAAATATTTCCTCTTTACTTAATTTGTTTGAAATATTTAAAATTCTGATCCAATCAGCTGAAACCAAATCACAAAACTCTACAGCAGAAATAATTACAACCACCAACAAGCTACGCCCCTCAAGACAATGACATTTTCATTTCCCATGAATCTTCTGAAACATGTTTCCATCTGGCTGCTCTCGGAATTTCACAGCGACATTCATCACTCCGAGTTTCTGCAGTTCCCCTTTAATCTGCAGCACAGAAGATGTTCATACAGTGAATCATACAGAAGAATAACGAAGAGCTGAGAGTCAGATGATTTATAATCATCATAGTGATCATAAACATAAAAATAATAATAATGATAATAATAATGATAATATAGGGCTCAGTGGTGGCTTAGTGGTTAGCACATTCACCTCTCAGCACTAGGGATTCCAGGTTCGAATCCCAATTTGGGTGGAGTATCCATGTGTGGGTTTCCTCCGGGTTCTCCGGTATCCTCCCACAGTCCAACAACATGGATTCAAGGTGAAGTGAATTTTCCAGATTGCACCATATTGATCGTGTCTGTGTGAGTGAACGTTCCCAGCGATAGATTGGCGCCCTGTCCTGGGTGTATCTGCCCAGCGTCCGGAACGTTCTCCCCTGGATGGGCATGAGGAAATCCCCATGACCCTAATAGAGGATTAAGTGGAAGATAATGGATGGATAACAATACTATTATTATTATTACTACTACTACTACTACTACTACTACTAATAATAATAATAATAATAAGGACCTAAATGTAGCATCATGAGAACGTTTAAATAAAAATTAAATCATTAGAACTGTTCTAGAAGCTGAGGAACTGTGGATCAGTGAAACTCACCGTCTCCAACATGGCTGCCTGTAGCGCAGGATCTTTTACATTCCGATTGGACTGAAACTTCACCCTGATGATCTGCTGCTGTCCTGTGATTACTACAGAATTAAAAAGAAATCATTTAAAATAAACATTAATACTCTGCTGCTTTACATCTCACACAGTTTAAGTATAAATCTTGTTATAGGTGCTTTCTTATGTAAGAATGATTCCCTAAAATACCTGATGAATCCTAAAACACAGTCATGTGATCAGAGGACACGGCACTTATGGTATAATCATGTGATTCTGTTCTTACTAATTTAACTATTAGCTCATACGACTGATCCTCAACTCAACCTGCTGAAGAGACCTTACATCATAACATGGGAATTAAGCGTGACTTATTTAACAAGACTTATTTAGGTGTGACTATAATAAGTGTGATTTATTAAAGTGTAATTAATATACAAGTGACTTATTTAAGCCTTACGTATATAAGCATGACTTATTTAAGTTTGACTTATATAAACATGATTATTTAAGCATGACTTATTTAAGCGGGACAGTTTGCAGCACAGATAATGATGACACTTCACCTCTGTAACAGAAGAAAGCTCTCAGATCTTTACAGTAAGCATCGTAGGTCAGTCTGTTCAGTACATAAGCGCAGTATCTCTGGTTGAGGTTGTCAGGTTGATCAGGAGCCCATGTGTTGTGGGTGAAGTTATTCTGATCGGACCATTTCCAGGTGGATTTGTGGAGACCAAACCAGGTCCAGGTTGTAGTCATTCCAATTAGAATGGAGTTTTCTGATGCATCTCGTGCGCTGGCCAGATCTGTGTGATACTGCCTGCAGTACAGCTGGCCTTCATACCAGGTGGAAGGTCCAGAGTAGAAAATGTATCTGCTGTTACCAATATTTCTTTCTGAAAGCATTAAAAAAAACATGTATATTAATTCTTTATTGATGTTTTAGATGAATATTGCTCAGATGTGCCTTTTGCATTAGACAGTATTGTAAATTATATATAAATTATATATAAATACAGTGTTATAAATACAACAATTACATATGAAATACAGTGTGTTTTTTCATACAAATTTTGTGGTAAAAAAAAAAAAAAAAAAGTCAGAAAGAACTATTGACCGCCGGGCATCTTCACTTTATTTAATTTGACCCTTTTTTCCCTTTTTTTTTTAAAGTTTGGACACCCCTGCTGTAGAACAACGTTTCCAAGATCTCTACATCTATTATGTAATCTTCACTTTAGACAAATAAATTTTACAAAAACATTTTGTTCGTGAAGGGAAATACATCAACGGGTTAAGAAAATATCAGAACTCACCATCAAAGCATAGGAAAGAACCTCTCCAGATACAAATTCCATCACCCCACCCCCAAGGGGCAACCACCACACAGTCTTCGCATCCATTTACATTATTAGGTTCTGTACTATACCAGGTTCTCATGGTTCCTAGTGGTGTGCTATCGAGGGACCAGCGGAAGCCGTGGTAATCTTTATGCAGTCCGACCCAGGCAGTGGAGGAGAACTGTTGTTCCTGAGCCGTGCTTTGCAGGAGGCTCATTTCTCCAGCACTCAGGGTGGTGGCCAGGTCGATGTGGTAGGTGCGACAGTAAGACTGAGCATCAGGCCATGATTTCAGCTGCTGAACCAGATAGAACTTAATAGGAACAGGCAGGACGAGAGGAACCATTTCTGTAAAACACATTTGAAAGTGATAAGGTGAAACACACACATATAGACACACTGGAAGTGAGCACATGTGCCCGGGGTGGTGGGCCGCCCTGTAGACAGTATCAGGGGAGCAACTGGGATTAGGTAATTTGCATGAGTGCACTTCAGCCATAGTAATTGGTGGGACTGTGAATCATATCGAGGCGGGGATCTTCAGGACGCAAGGCTGGTTTCCTAACCACAAGCCTACGACTGCCCCCACAACCCTATGACCTTATATTTCAGTGTCTGCAATAGAGCCTGTCCTGTGCATAAGAAATCCTGTCTTTAGTCCTTATTCCTTCGACCACCACCCTCAATTATATTTAGTGCCAGGAAGGAATAACAATTGGAGGTTCCAGACATCGTGCATCAGAGTGAAGAGCATGGTTCTTCACAGCAATGATTGGGAAGGCACCTGCCGCCAGAGTGCTGGGACCTGCCGCTTGTGTGTAAGCATTGGAGGATAAGCTGGAGGATGAGGAGTTTATTGCTGACCTGGATGATGCCCAAGTGGCTACACGCTAGAGACCAGATACCAGAAGACTGGCACGGACAACATCCTCCCACCCCCAAACCCCCCGAACATGTCTGTATACGGGGATTCATAATCTGCTCATGGGGCAGTGTGGTGGGGGAGAAGGCGGAGCTGTCTGAATGTATTTTGATGGATGGATTGTATGTTTAATTAATGTTCCTGACATGGCTTTGCCTAATTAACATGTGCGCCCTTTAAAACCGGGAACATCACATGCTGCGTGAAGAGAGCCACAGCACAGTTTACAGGAGAGAACTGTAAAGTATGGTTCTTTTAACATAGACGTGACTAGTGTCATTAAATTATATTTACATTACATTTAGTCACTTAGCAGTTGCTTTTATCCAAAGTGACTTACAAGTGTCACAACCTAGTTTGGAATCAGAACACAGGGTTGGCAACAGCACCCCTGAGCAATAAGAGTTGAGGGTCTTGCTCAAGGGCCCACATTGGTAACTTCAGTGAACCAGAGACTTGAACTCACAACCATCCATCCATCCAGTATCTTCTGCTTGTCCGGGGTTCGGGTCGCGGGGGCAGCAACCCAAGGAACCCATCTCCACCAGCACAACTGGGGGAACCCCAAGGTGTTCCCAGACCAGCTGGGAGATATTATTACTCCAGTGTGTCCTGGGTCATCCCCGGGGTCTTCTCCCAGCTGGACTTGCCTGAAACACCTCCCTAGGGAGACGCCCATGTTTCCTCCAACAGTACAAACATTTGGATCAAGGCGAATTAAATTGCCCCATATAGAGTGTGTTTGTGTGTGTCTGTGTGTGTGTGTGTATATATATGTGTGCCCAGGGCATGGGAAACTGGGAAACCCCCCCTTCCTCAGTAGAGGATAAAACGGAAGATAATGAATGGATGGATTATATATGTTTTACATTTACATATCCAGGGGACTCTCGTGAATATTAATAAGCTTTATCCTCACCTGTGAGAATCAGGAGGATGAAGAGTTTCTGCTCCATCACTGATGAAATTGAAGATCCACTACAGAATAAGAAACATCAGGGACATTAAAAACATACAAATTAAATTATATTTTAACAATTTAGGGACAAAGCCTAACAAGCTTTTATTAAATTCTATAAATAAATAAGTAAATAAAATTTTAACAGCTTCAGAGAAAACTTTCTATACGATTGAGGAGTGTTTCTGTGAAAATCTGTGATGTCAGACGCTGATGTTGGACGAGAGGTTCTGCCAAACAATCGCTGTTCTAATTCATCTGGAAGGTGTTGGATGGGATGGAAGTCAGTCAGCTTCTTCTACAACAAACTGCTCCCACGAAGTTCACAGTAGTTCTAAATCTGTAACTCAGTTAACCTTCCAGTGGACATTTCAGGTGGCGCTAACGACAGAAAAACCTCAAAACACACAAATAAACTGAAAGTTCTAACGTCGATCCGGTTGTTCTGTTCTTCACTGAACCGTGGAAACTCTAAGCTCCAGCATCTTCATCATCAAACTAGACACCATATTCAAATACCAGTCCTTATTTAGTTGTTCCTAAGAACACACTTAAATCTTTAATCACCTGAATCATGACATATGAGTGCAGAACACACCCATTCAAATACTGACCAAATGAAACCAACCCAAGTTCCACAGAGAACTTTCCTGCAATAACAGTTTTTAATTAAACTCCACTTTTTAAATTAAAATCACCAGACACAGCAGATGGACAGGAACACACACACCCACACACACCCACACCAACACCCACACACACCAACACCCACACACGTGCAGCATAAATTTCAGTCCTAATCTTATTAATGAATCTGATCTGATCTACATATAACTGCTGCTAAAATTGTACATTTCATTTTCTGAGCCATTCATTTTATATAATATTAATTTATTGGACTGTGGGAGGAAACCCATGTGGATAAGGAGAGAACATGCAAACTCCTCCCAGATCGATCCATTAATTATCTTCAGCTTTATCCTCCACTAGGGTCGTGGGGGGGTTCCCCATGCCCATCCATGGGAGAACGTTTCAGGGGCTGGGCATATACACCCAGGACAGGACACCAATCTATCACTGGGCACACACACACACACACTTACACACACACACACAGACACCCTTTATATGGGGCAATTTGGAGAATTCAATTGACCTTGATCCCTGTTTTTGGACTGTTGGAGGAAACCAGAGAACTTGGAGGAAACCCACGTGGATACAGGGAGAATATGCAAACTCCACCCAGATTGGGATTCGAACCTGGATTCCCAGCGCTGAGAGGAGAACACGCTAACCACTAAAGGCACAGTGCCGTCCACTGCTATTTTATATTTCACGTATTATATTTTATTGTAGATCTCATGTTTAAAAAATTGATTTTACTTCTAATAGAAATTGTTTAGGGTAAAACTTGGTCCATGAATCACAATTTCCTTTTTATTTCATGTATCATGTCTGATGCAAATGCCATTAAAGCCTCATTGAATCCTTGATTCAGATCTGATCTTTAAAAGTCATGTAAACATCACATCAAATCTTTTTAAATCATATTTAATTCACTTTCATGAGTGGATTTAAATCAGATCTCTATCTGATCCGAGATCATGCAGCACGAACCCGCCGCTTTCTTCTTCGTGACCTGATCATGTGATTTTTACAAATAGTTTGCAGATCTTCAGAACATCGTGGACGGCACACACCAGCTCACATCTCTATTTGGACATCTCAGGTCAATCGTGATTAGACGTGTGGATCTGACGTCTACATCGTAGTAGGATGCAGGTCACCTGCTTTCAATGTTCAGAAAGACAAACAATGAAACCTGAGATATGAACACAGCTGTAATCAAACCTGTGTGTGTGTGTGTGTGTGTGTGTGTGTGTGTGTGTGTGTGTGTGTGTGTGTGTGTGTTTTTTTATATCGCGGTGAGGACCCAGGCTTGATCACACACCAAACCCGTGAAGATCTCTGGTGCAATGGGGACCTCCTCCTCAGTCTCCACAGGGACAAGCATTAAAATTTAATTTTAATGTGTATGGCAAGTGGGATGCAGGTCACCTGCTTTTAATATTCAGGAAGACAAACAATGAAACCTGAGATGTGAACACAGCTGTAATCAAACCTGTTTGATGGTGTGTGTTTGTGTGTGCGCTTGTTTTTACATCCTGGTGAGGACCAAGGCTTGATCACACACCAAACCCGTAGTGACCTCTTGTGCAATGGGGACCCGCTTCATTAAAACTGATAGAATGTTTTATTTTAATACATCTGGCAACATTTATACCCTGAATTTTGTCAGTCTCCACATATGTCAAAAAAAAAAAAAAAAAAAAAAAAAAAAAAAAAAAACGTGCGCGTGTGTGTGTGTGCCCTGTGATAGACTGACAATCTCTTCAATTAAACACAGAAGTAGCTTGGAGTCTATATCTCACCAGACTACAAACGAGCTCTATCCAGATCCTTTGATGAAGTGGGTTCTCTATCTTCTGATGAAAAACAAGTCTTTAGATTAAACATGGAAATCACAGGAACAAGCCTCGCTTTAATAAGTGACTTAATGAGATGTTATTTATTATACATATGAACGTATGAATCAGCTGCATTGCGCTGGATCTATATCACATGGTCTCTTGTGGAATGTATGGGGTCTTGGTTTGAAGTACCTGGAGGTTCCCTAATCTGATACCAGTCATCATGTGTGATGTTGTAATATGCCAATTTAAAATCAAGGTAACTGACTACACCACTTTGGGAATTATTCATTCATTCATTATCTTCCGCTCTATCCTATATCAGGGTTGCGGGGGGGTTCCCCATGCCCATCCAGGGGAGAACGTTTCGGGCGCTGGGCACATACACCCAGGACAGGGCGCCAATCCATCGCTGGGCACCCACTCACTCAAACAGGCACACTCTATATAGGGCAATTTGGAGAACTCAATTTACTTGATTCATGTTTTTTGGACTGTGGGAGTAAACCGGAGAACCCGGAGGAAACCCACGCGGACACGGGGAGAACATGGAAACGTCACCCAGATTGGGATTCGAACCGGGAATCCCTAGCATTGAGAGGCGAATGTGCTAACCACTAAGCCACTGTGCCGCCCCTTTGGGAATAAAATCCAGAAAATTCAAATCAGAAACACAGGTTATATTTTACTTCTAAATGAAATTGTTTAGAGTAAAACTTGGTGCATGAATCACAATTTCCTTTTTATTTCATGTACCACATCTGATGCAAATGCCATTGAAGTCTCATTGAATCCTTGATTCAGATCTGATCTTTAAAAGTCATGTAAACATCACATTAAATCTTTTTAGATCATATTTAATTCACTTTCATCAGTGGATCTAAATCTGATCTCTATCTGATCCGAGGTCATGCACCACGAACCCGCCGCTTTCATCTTCATGACCTGATCATGTGATTTTTACAGTTTGCTGATCTTCAGAACATTGTGGACGGCACACACCAGCTCGCGTCTCTATTTGGACATCCGATTGTGATGACACGTGTGGGTCTGACGTCCACATCGAAGTGGGATGCAGGTCACCTGCTTTCAATGTCCAGAAAGACAAACAATGAAACCTGAGATGTGAACACAGCTGTAATCAAACTCATGTGATTGTGTGTGTGTGTGTGTGTGTGTGTGCACTGGTGTGGACCAAGGCTTGATCACACACAAAACCCGTGGAGACCTCTTGTGTGATGGGACCTGCTCCTCGGTCCCCACAGGGACAAGCATAAAAATTTAATTTCAATGTGTCTGGCAACATTTTTACCCTGAATTTTGTCAAAAGCCTTAAAAAAATAAATAAATAAATGTGTGTGTGTGTCCACCCTGTGATGGACTGACAATCTGTTCAAATAAAAATAGAAGTAGCTTGGAGTCTATATCTCACCAGACTACAAACAAGCTCTATCCAGATCCTTTGATGGAGTGGGTTCTCTATCTTCTGCTCAAAGGCAAGTCTTTAGATTTAACATGGAAATCACAGGAAGTGACTTAATGAAATGTTATTTATTATACATATGAATCAGCTGCATTGCACTGGATCTAAATCACATGGTCTCTTGTGCAATGTATGGGGTCTTGTTTTGAAGTACTTGGAGGTTCCCTAATCTGATACCAGTCATCATGTGTGAAGATGTAATATGGCAATTTAAAACCAAGATATGTGACTACACCTGTCACGCTTGGGTGCATGCTGTCCGGAAGCTGGCGGTGCAGTGTAGAATTAGCGAGCCAGGCGACCAGGTAAGCGAACAATAAACACTTTTATTAGCTTAGTACAGCAGGAACGCCACTGAAGGAGCCGAGTGCCAAAATACGCAAACAAAACGAAACAGCGGGAACGCCGCTGAGGACACGACAAAACGTGCCGAAGAACCTAATACCAAATAAGCAAAGCCGATAGCGGAAAAGCCACTGAATGCTCGGCGAGACGTGCCGCGAGGGAAATATAGAAAACAAATAATAAACCACACAACCAACCCGAACGTGGCAATTGAGCGTACGTACACAACCGTGGACACTCATTAATGCTGACCTGCGTGCTTGAAAAGCAGTCAGCAGGTCACATGTGATCAGGTAGGACCCAATCCCTGATCAAGAGGGTGGGTCCTACCTACGGAAGCCCTACACGGCCGAAACCCGACACACGGGAGACAGGGACACCAACCTGACACCACTCTGGGAATTACACCCAGAGAATTCAAATCAGGAAAACAGGTTCGTAGGTACCACAAATAGACAACTAGATCCCAGAAACAATACAAACCAGATTCCAAAAATGTTGGGACACTAAACAAATTGTGAATTAAAACTAAATGTAATGATGTGGAGATGGCAAATGTCAATATTTTATTCGTAATAGAACAAAGTTGACAGATCAAAAGTTTAATCCGAGTAAATGTAACATTTTAAAGGAAAAATATGTTGAATCAAATTTTCACAGTATCAACAAATCCCAAAAAAGTTGGGACAAGTAGTAATAAGTGGCTTGAAAAAGGATATAAGCATATAACGAACAGCTGGAAGACCAATTAACACTAATTAGGTCAATTGACACCATGATTGGGTATAAAATGAGCTTCTCAGAGTGTCAGTGTCTCTCAGAGGCCAAGATGATAAGATGATCACCAATTCCACCATTGTTGTGCAGAAAGATAGTGCAGCAATACCAGAATGGTGTTACCCAGGATAAAATAGCAAAGACTTTTAAGTTATCATCATCATCGTGCATAACATCAGCAAAAGATTCAGAGAACCCGGAACAATCGCTGTGCGTAAGGATCAAGGCTGTAAAACTCTAGTGGATGCTCGTGATCTCCAGCACTTAAACGTCACTGCACCTAAAACAGGAATGCCACTGTCAATGAAATAACAGAATGGGCTCAGGAATACTTCCAGAAAGCATTGTCAGTGAACACAATCTACTGTGCCATCCGCCGTTGCCAGCTGAATCTCTACAGCGCAAAGAAGAAGCCACTTTTAAGCAAGCTCCACAAGCTCAAATATTTTGCACTGGGCCAGTGTGGCAAAATGGACTGTTCTGTGGTCAGATGAGTCACGATTTGAAGTTCTTTATGGAACTCTGGGACACCATGTCATCCGGACAAAAGAGGACAAGGATAACACAAGTTGTTATCAATGCTCTGTTCAGAAGCCTGCATCACTGATGGTATGGGGTTGCATGAGTGCTTGTGGCATGGGCAGCTTGCATGTCTGGAAAGGCACCATTAATGCAGAGAACTTGTTCAGGTTCTAGAACAACATATGCTCCCATCTAGATGTCATCTCTATCAGGGAAGACCCTGCATTTTTCCACAAGATAATACCAGACCACATTCTGTAGCAATCACAACGTAAGAGAAGGATCTGGGTACTGAAATGGCCAGCCTGCAATCCAGATCTTTCACCTATAGAGAATACTTGGCACATCAATGAGAGGAAGGTGTGACAAAGAAGGCCCAAGACGATTGAACAGTTAGAGACCTATATTAGACACGAATGGGAGAGCATTCCTATTTCTAAACTTGAGAACTGGTCTCCTCTGTCCCCAGACGTCTGTTGAGTATTGTAAGAAGAAGGGGGGGATTCCTCACAGTGGTGAAAATGGCCTTGTCCTAAATTTTTGGGGAGTTGTTGATGCCATGAAATTTTGAAACAACATATTTTTCCCTTCCATTGATACATTCTCTCAGTTTAAACTTTTGATCTGTGATTTGTGTTGTATTCTGAATATAGACATTTGCCATCTCCACATAATTGCATTCAGTTTTCATTCACAATTTGTTTTGTGTCCCAACTTTTGTGGAATCCAGTTTGTACTTTATTTAATCCATATAAATAACAAATCAATAATTTTAATATTTATAACACAAATAATAGTTGATAAACTGGGCGGCACAGTGGCTTAATGGTTAGCATGTTTTCCTCTCAGCACTAGGGATTCCCGGTTCAAATCATGGAGTTTCCATGTTCTCCCCTTGTCCGCGTGGGTTACCTCCATCCAAAAACATGGATCAAGGTCAATTGAATTCTCCAAATTGCCCCATATTGAGTGTGTTTGTGTGTGTGTGATAGATTGGCGCCCTGTCCAATATGTATCTGCCCAGCGCCTGAAACGTTCTTTCCTGGATGGACATGGGTCCTCCCCCCCCGACCTTAAGTGAAAGTGGAAGATAATGGATTTATGGATAGTGTGATTACCATATATGGCAATAACACTAACAATGCAGTAAAAGCATCATAAAAGCATATAAGCCTTTAAAACTTATAGTATGAATCCAGACAAGATTGAGAGTATGAAATAGTACAGCTGACAAATAATCTCAATAAAATAAGTAACTTTAAGTTTATTTGAATGGGTCCCAGCAAAACCTCTGGATGAAGTCCAGAGAGAAGTAAACAGGAAAAGAAATACAAAGAGAAGAAAAAAGGATGAGGATGCAGTTTGGACATACATTACATGTCTCACTGTTTAAGATTAAACAGCATGTAGATGGAATGTAGAGCATGTTATATATTGGGGAGTGTTAAATTTGTGGTTAAGAAATCAGTCCTTCAACCTGAAAGTCCCTCATTTGATTCCCAGTCTCACCATGTACAATGATTGAAGTGAACTTGAGGCATCTAACCCCAATTGCTCCCCAAGCGCTAGTACAGGGCTGCACACCACTCCGGACACATCTGCGCATTTACATTTAGTCATTTAGCCGACGCCTTTATCCAAATCGACTTAAAAATGAGAAAACAACACATGAGTAATTACAAAAAACAGTAACTACAGTAACAGTCTCTATAGAAACAATGTTTCACACGCCGTGGATCTTGAAGTTTCTGTGACGTCTGTTCTCTCACCTGACACACAGGAACAGAACCCTCTGTCATCTGATTTTTTAATGAAACCCCACAGAATACAAAAAAGGAAATCTTTTTCATAAATACCTTAAATACAGGAAAAAAAAATTACAACCACCACCAAGCTCCACCCCTAAAGACAATAACATCATAATTTCTCATGAATTCCCATGAATTTCCCATGAATCTTCTGAAACACATTTCGATCTGGCTGCTCTCGGAATTTCACAGCGACATTCATCACTCCGAGTTTCTGCAGTTCCCCTTTAATCTGGAGCAGAGAAGATGTTCATACAGTGAATCATACAGAAGAAGAATGAAAAGCTGAGAGTCAGATGATTTATAATCATCAAAATGATCATAATAATAATAATAATAATAATTTATAATAATTATTATGATAATATTAATCATAATATTAATCATAATACATCCATAATCTTTCGCTTTATCCTTTACTTGGGTCGCTGGGGAGGGGGGGGGGGGCGCCGCCAATCTATCACTGTACACACACTCACTCACACAGACACACTCTATATGGGGCAATTTGGAGAATTCAATTAATCTTGATCCATGTTTTTGGACTGTGCGAGGAAACCGGAGAAGTCGTAGCAAACCCACACAGCCACGGAGAGAACATGGAAACTCTACCCAGATTGGGATTCAAACTGGGAATCCCTAGCACTGAGAGGCGAATGTGCTAACCACTAAACCACCACGCAGCCCTCATAATAATAATAATAATAATAATAATAATAATAATAATAATAATAGTTATAATAGTTATAATTATTATTATTATTATTATTATTATTATAAATATTACTAAATGTAGCATCATGAGAAAGTTTAAATAAAAAAATAAAAATAATTATAATTATAATAATAATAAATATTATTAAATGTAGCATTATGAGAACATGTAAATAAAAATGAAAACATTAGAACTGTACTAGAAGCTGAAGAACTGTGGATGACTGAAACTCACCGTCTCCAACATGGCTGCCTGTAGCGCAGGATCATTTACATTCTGATTGGACTGAACCTTCACCCTGATGATCTGCTGCTGTCCTGTAATTACTACAGAATTAAAAAGAAATCATTTTAAATAAACATTAATACTCTGCTGCATTAACACCTCACACAGTTTGAGTAGAAATCTTGTTACAGGTGTTTTCTTATGTAAGAATGATTCCCTGAAATACTTGATGAATCCTAAAACACGTTCATGTGATCAGAGGACATGATACTGATGGTACAAACATGTAATTCTGTTTTTACTAATTTAACTATCAGCTCATATCCTCAACTCAACCTGCTGAAGAGACCTCACATCATAACATGGGAAATAAGCGTGGCTTATTTAAGCATGACTTATTTAAGTGTACCTATAATAAGTGTGATTTATTAAAGTGTGATTAATATACAAGTGACTTATTTAAGTGGGACTTATTTAACCAGACTTATTTAAGCGTGACTTATTTAATAAAGTGTGACTATAATAAGTGTGACTTAAAGACTGATTAATATACAATTGACTTATTTAAGCCTGACTTATATAAGCATGACTTATTTAAGCATGGCTTGTTTAAGTGGGACTTATTTAAGCGGGACAGTGTGCAGTACAGATAATGATGACACTTCACCTCTGTAACAGAAGAAAGCTCTCAGATCTGTACAGAGAGCATCGTAGGTCAGTCCGTTCATTACATAACCACAGTATCTCTGGTTGAGGTCGTCAGGTTGTCCAGGAGCCCATGTGTTGTGGGTGAAGTTATTCTGATCGGACCATTTCCAGGTAGATTTGTGGAGACCAAACCAGGTATATGCTGTGATCAATCCAACCAAAATAGAGTTTTCTGATGCATTTCGTGCGCTGGCCAGATCTGTGTGATACTGCCTGCAGTAGCGCTGGCCTTCATCCCAGGTGGAAGATCCAGAGTAGAAAATGTATCTGCTGTTACCGATGTTTCGTTCTGAAAAAAAACATGTATATTAATTCTTTATTGCTGTTTAAGATGAATATTGCTCAAAGGTGCCTTTTGCATTAGACTGTATTCTAAATCATATATAAATTACAGTTAAATACATTAAGAAAGAACTGTTGGTCGCCGGGTATCTTCATTTTACTTAATTTGACCCTTTTTTTCAAAAGGTTTGGACACCCCTGCTGTAGAACAACGTTTCCAAGATCTCTACCTCTATTATGTAATCTTCACTTTAGACAAATAAAGTTTACAAAAACATTTTGTTCGTGAAGTTCTGCAAGCAGGTAAACACATCAAAGGGTTGAAAAAATATCAGAACTCACCATCAAAGCATAGGAAAGGACTTCTCCAGATACAAAGTGCATCACCCCACCCCCGAGGGGACACCGCCACACAGTCCTCGCACCCATTGTAATTATTAGGTTCTGAACCATACCAGGGTCTCATGGTTCCTAGTGGTGTGTTATTGAGGGACCAGCGGAAGCCGTGGTAATCTTTATACAGTCCGACCCAGGCAGTGGAGGTGAACTGTTGTTTCTGAGCGGTGCTTTGCAGGAGGCTCATTTCATCAACACTCAGGGTGGTGGCCAGGTCGATGTGGTTGGTGCGACAGTGAGACTGAGCATCAGGCCATGATTTCAGCTGCTGAACCAGATAGAACTTTAGAGGAACGGGCAGGACGAGAGGAAACATCCCTGTAAAACACATTTAGAGTGATAGAGTGATCTTAGGATGATCTGCCTACTGAACTTACACACAGAGAAGTGTGTTCTCCACATTTAACCCATATGTGCAGTGAAACACACAACCATATATATATATATATATATATATATATATATATATATATATATATATATATATATATATATATATATAGGAGGCTCATTTCATCAACACTCAGGGTGGTGGCCAGGTCGATGTGGTTGGTGCGACAGTGAGACTGAGCATCAGGCCATGATTTCAGCTGCTGAACCAGATAGAACTTTAGAGGAACGGGCAGGACGAGAGGAAACATCCCTGTAAAACACATTTAGAGTGATAGAGTGATCTTAGGATGATCTGCCTACTGAACTTACACACAGAGAAGTGTGTTCTCCACATTTAACCCATATGTGCAGTGAAACACACAACCATATATATATATATATATATATATATATATATATATATATATATATATATATATAGGAGGCTCATTTCATCAACACTCAGGGTGGTGGCCAGGTCGATGTGGTTGGTGCGACAGTGAGACTGAGCATCAGGCCATGATTTCAGCTGCTGAACCAGATAGAACTTTAGAGGAATGGGTAGGATGAGAGGAAACATCCCTGTAAAACACATTTAGAGTGATAGAGTGATCTTAGGATGATCTGCCTACTGAACTTACACACAGAGAAGTGTGTTCTCCACATTTAACCCATATGTGCAGTGAAACACACAACCATATATATATATATATATATATATATATATATATATATATATATATAGTCACACCCACTTCCACTGCTCTGCCTACCTCACCTCCACACAAACACCCACTGATACACTTGATGCACCATCCACCAATCAGCACTCTCCACCAATCAGCGTTCTCCCTCTCCTGAGTACTGATCAGGTGAACCTCATTAGCAGACACTCTATTTAAGCCGGCGTCCCGGATCCACCTTTGCAGAGTTTTCTGGTTACGTTCGTATGCTATGTTCTGTTCGTTTGGCTCTTGCCTCATACTCACCTTCTGCTGCTACGATCCGGTTCTGCCCGTTGATGTGTTCTAGGACGGTTTACCTGTGTGCAAGGATTACGGAATCCATTTCCCTCGAGTTCACCTCGCTGCATTCCTTACCGTTTCATCATCTGGTCTCCCGGGGATTCCGACGACCGGGGACGTCATTACCAACGCTTTACCTCTGTTTACCTCTGTTTTTTTTCAAGACTATTGACTCTATTGATTATTGCCTATGCAATAAAGACTCATTTATTTGCTGAAAACTTCACGCTTCCTGCGTTTCCTCCGGTAGCGTGAGATATATATATATATATATATATATATATATATATATATATATATATATATATATATATATATATATATACATACATAGTTAGGTCCATAAATATTTGGACAGAGACATAATTTTTCTAATTTTGGTTCTGTAACAATGAATGACAACAATGGATTTTAAACAAAACACTTCAGATGCAATTGAAGTTCGGACTTTCAGCTTTAATTCAGTGGGTTGAACAAAATGATTGCATGAAAATCTGGGCAACTAAAGCATTTTATAAACACAATCCCTTCATTTCAGGGGCTCAAAAGTAATTGGACAAATTAAGTAATTGTAAATAAAATATTTGTTTCTAATACTTGGTTGAAAAAACTTTGTTGAACTCATGGACATCACCAGATGCTGTGCTTCCTCCATTTTAACGCTCTGCCAGGCCTTCCCTGCAGCAGTTTTCAGTTGCTGTTTGTTTGTGGGCCTTTCTGTCTGAAGTTTAGTCTTTAATGAGTAAAATGCAGGCTCAATTGGGTTGAGATCAGGTGACTGACTTGGCCATTCAAGAACGTTCTACTTTTTTGCTTTAATAAACTCCTGGGTTGCTTTGGCTTTATGTTTCGGGTCATTGTCCATCTGTATTATGAAACGCCGACCAATGAGATTGGCTGGATTTGAGTACACAGTATGTCTCTGAATACCTCAGAATTCATCCGGCTGGTTCTGTCCTGTGTCACATCATCAATAAACACTAGTGACCCAGTGCCTCTGGCAGCCATGCATGCCCAAGCCATCACACTGCCTCCGCTGTCTTTTACAGACGATGTGGATCATGAGCTGTACCAAGCCTTCGCCATACATTTTTCTTTCCATCATTCTGGTAGAGGTTGATGTTGGTTTTGTCTGTCCAATGAATATTTTTCCAGAACTGTGCTGGGGTTTTTTTTAGACATTTTCTAAACTAGCCTTTTTATTCTTGAGGCTAAAGAGTGGCTTGCACCGTGCAGTGAACCCTCTGTATTTACTTGCATTCAGTCTTCTCTTTATGGTAGACTTGGATATTGATACGCATACCTCCTGGAGAGTGCTGTTCACTTGGTTAGCTGTTGTGAATGGGTTTATCTTCACCATGGAAATTATTCTCCGATCATCTACCACTGTTGTCTTCTGTGGGCATTCAGGTCTTTTTGCATTGGTGAGTTTACCAGTGCTATCTTTTTTTCTCAGGAGAACTGTAGATTTTGCCATTCCTAATATTGTTGCAATTTCTCGGATGGGTTTTTTCTGTTTTCTAAGGATGGCTTGTTTCACCTGCATGGAGAGCTCCTTTGACCGCACGCTTTTTTTTTTAACAGCAAAATTTTCCAAATGCTAGCAGCATGCCTAATATCAACTTCAGGCCTTTTCTCTGCTTAATTGAGAATGACATAACAAAGGAATTGCCCACACCTGCCCATGAAATAGCCTTTGAGTCAATTGTCCAATTATTTTTGGTCCCTTTAAAAACAGGGTGGCACAGGTTAAGGAGCTGAAACTTCTAAACCGTTCATCCAATTTTAATGTGGATACACTCAAATAAAAGCTGAAAGTCTGGAATTTATGTCCATGTCAGTTAGATAATTATAACTTGAACATATTTCAGTCAACAGGTAAAAAAACAAAATTTGCGTCAGTGTCCAAATTATGGTCCTAACTGTGTATATATATATATATATATATATATATATATATATATATATATATATATATATACAGTGAGTCCAAGAAGTATTTGATCCCTTGCTGATTTTCTTCGTTGGCCCACTAATAAAGACATGATCATTCTATACGTGTATTGATTTATGTATTGATTTATTAGAACATCCTGTCAGAAGTGAATTACAATAATCTAAACTTGAGGTAATAAAAGCATGAATTAGTTTTTCTGCATCTTCGAGGGAGAGGATATTTCGTAGCTTCGAAATGTTATGAAGGTGAAAAAATGCAATTCTAGTAATATTGCTAATGTGCTTTGTAAAGGAGAGATCTGAATCAATAATGACACCAAGATTATTTACAAATGAACTGGGTCTAATTAAAGAGTTATCAAGGTTTAACATGGTGTTAGAAGCTTTGTTAATTTTGTCCTTGGGTCCAACTATCAGAAACTCTGTTTTATCAGAATTTAGCAGTAGGAAGTTTTTTGACATCCATATTTTAATATCTTGGATGCAGTCCTAGAGCTTAGCGACTGAACAACCATCATTAGGGTTAGCTGAAACATATAACTGTGTAGTATCTGCATATGAGTGGAAACTGATTCCATGTTTACGAATAATTGATCCCAATGGAAGCATATATAATGAAATAGAGTGGACCCAGAACTGACCCTTGTGGGACACCATATTTAACTTTAGCAAGATCAGAACATTGGTTGTCCCCTATTGGGTGTATCTGCCCTACGTCCGAAACGTTCTCTCCTCTGGAACATGGGTCCTCCCCCCCCCCCCCCCCCGACCTTAAGTGGAAGTGGAAGATAATGGATGGCTGAATAGTGTGATTACCATATATGGCAATAACATTCACAATGCAGTAAAAGCATCATTAGCCATTAGCATATAAGCCTTTAAAACTTACTGTATGAATCCAGATAAGATTGAGTGTATGAAATAATACAGCTGACAAATAATCTCAATAAAATAAGTAACTAAGTTTATTTAAATGGGTCCCAGCTCATTTAGAGTCAGAGGGAATAGTCCTGCTGATTATTAATAAAGTACATGCCGAAAGCAAAACCCCTGGATGATATCCAGAGAGAAGTAAACAGGGAAAGAAAAACAAAGAGAACAAAAAAGGATGAGGATGCAGTTTGGACATACATTACATGGATCACTATTTAAGATTAGACCGCATGTAGATGGAATGTAGAGCATGTTATATATTGGGGAGTGTCAGATTTGCTGCAGATAACTCTGAAAACGTCTGCCATTTATATTCAGTCGTGAAAGCCTTTATCCAAATCAACTTACAAATGAGAGAACAACACGTTAGTAGTTACAGAAAAACTGTTGTACAGTAACAGTATCTATAGAAACAATGTTTCACACGCCGTGGATCATGAAGGTTCTGTGATGTCTGTTCTCTCACCTGACCCACAGGAACAGAACCCTCTGTCATCTGATTTTTTAATGAAACCCCACAGAACACAAAAAAGGAAACCTTTCTCATAAATAATGTTTTAAATAAATATTTTCTCTTTACTTAATTTGTTCTGAAAGATATTTAAAATTCTGATCCACTCAGCTGAAACCAAATGACAAAACTCAGCAATAATTACAACCACCACCAAGCTCCACCCCTGAAGACAATGATATCATCATTTCTCATGAATCCTCTGAAACACGTTTCCATCTGGCTGCTCTCGGAATTTCACAGCCACATTCATCACTCCAAGTCTCTGCAGTTCCCCTTTAATCTGGAGCACAGAAGATGTTCATACAGTGAATCATACAGAAGAAGAACGAAGAGCTGAGAGTCAGATGATCCATAATCTTCATAATAGCAATAATAATAATAATAATAATGATAATAATAATAATAATAATGATAATAATAATAATAACAGTAATATATCATAGGCTCGCGGTGGGGTTCCCCATGCCCATCCGTGGGAGAACATTTTAATGGCAAATACCCAGGACAGGGTGCCAATCTGTCACTGGGCACACACTCACACAGACACACTTTATATGGGGCAATTTGGAGAATTCAATTGACCTTGATCCATGTTTTTGGACAGTTTGAGGAAACCGGAGAACCCAGAGGAACCCCACGAGGACACGGGGAGAACATGGAAACTCCACCCAGATTGAGATTCAAAACTGAATCCCTAGCGCTGAGAGATGAATGTGCTAACCACTAAGCCACCATGTAGCCCTCATAATAATAATAATAATAATAATAAGAAGAAGAACCTGAATGTAGCATCCTGAGAACGTTTAAATAGAAATGAAATCATTAGAACTGTACTAGAAGCTGAGGAAATGTGGATCAGTGAAACTCACCATCTCCAACATGGCTGCCTGTAGCGCAGGATCATTCACATTCTGATTGGACTGAACCTTCACCCTGATGATCTGCTGCTGTCCTGTGATTACTACAGAATTCAAAAGAAATCATTTTAAATGAACATTAATAATCTGCTGCATTAACACCTCACACAGTTTGAGTAGAAATCTTGTTACAGGTGTTTTCTTATGAAAGAATGATTCTTGAATTTGATTCTGATTGAATTTAACTATCAGCTTATATCCTCAACCCAACCTGCTGAAGAGACCTTGTAAGGAGTGCCTCCTCACCTGTTTTTATTTTCTTTTGATTATTTTCGTTCATTTGTTCTCATTTAGTTAATGTATTTGTTATTTTCATTGGCTACTTTTAATTTGCACGTGTTCGGGGTTGGGTATTTATTCCTCTGTTTCCGTTAAGTCTGCATTCTGGCATTGTTTTAGTTTGGTCGCATGTTCGGTTCGAGAGTCTATGTTTCGACTCCTTATAAACTCCTTTCACTTACCTATGCCTCCTGGATCCTTTACTACTGCGTTTAATTTTTGCCCTTACGGACACGCGCTTGACAGAATGCCGGAACCATACGGAATCGGATCTAGGAATGAGTCGCGGTAGGTTTTTTTTTCTCTTCCCCTCTCTCTCGGCATCGTCCTTCCGACTGCAGCCGTAGCGCTGCTTAATTTCGGAACTAGCCCCGCCATTTAGCCCTTTTTCTTTTTTTGTCCGCTCTCTCTCTCCTGCGAATCCTGTCAGAGCCGGGTGAACTCGGTTCCAGGATTCGGCGAGTGGGTTCAGTGGCACGTTGAGCCAACGGGGGTAGGAGAGCTCGGCTGTTTTTTTTTTGTTGGTGTGTGGTGTTTGTTGTCATGTCTAAACCGTGGTGGTAGTACGAGGAAGTCCTATCTCGGGACGAAACGGAATCGGTGTATTCTGAGGAGAGACTCGACTAATGTGTCGACTCCGAGGATGATTTCGATTCGTTTCTGTCGGGACACGTTCTTCCTCCCTACGTCCTTTTACAGTCCACTGATTTATGGCCTAGCTCCTTAACACCCCTCAAATCCACTCGTCTTCCTCGTCCCTCCTCGGAGGAATCCCCCTGTTTTTCTGTTCCTCCTTCCTACACCTGTATCCAAGTTCAAGTTCAAGTAATTTATTTGTATAGCGCTTTTTACAACAGTACATTGTCACAAAGCAGCTTTACAGAATGAAAAGCCTTTAAACCCCCAAAGAGCAAGCCGAAGCGACAGTGGCAAGAAAAAACTCCCTTTTATGTTGTTATTTAAGGAAGAAACCTTGGGAGGACCAAGACTCAGTGGGGGACTCATCCTCCTTGAGCGGCCAGGCAGCAACAACAGTGTAGGACAGTCATGTACAGATATTAAACAAATGGAAAAACTAACAACTGGAAAACTATATGTGAGTCCATTAGGGGGCGTCCTGCAGGACCGCCTTGTCAGGTTCCATACAGTATTCGTCAGCAGAGCCATGGATGAAGATCTCCAGGAAGCCGAGGGACACCTCAAAAGAAACAGACAAGGAAGGCAGTTAGAGCTAATAATAAAGCACGGCATTTAATTAATAAGTTATTTATTGACACAGTGCAGCATGAGACTCCGGCATCACTGACTAGAGCAGCATAACTAAAAGAGGCAGATACTGCAGACTCTACATAGTTGAGATGGCGCCCCGGAACAGCATCATTTCAGCGCCACACCCCCCATTAATGATGAGGTGGGTGAAGAGGTGAAACGCCAGCATACACTGATCAGAGATTACCCCCCAACACAGCCAAGTCTGAGACCTACATCTTTATCTACAGGGGATTAGTTAAACGCAAGATTAAATAAATGTGTTTTTAATTTATTTTTAAAGATTAATAGTGATTCAGAATCACGAACAGTAACTGGAAGGCTATTCCAAAGTTGAGGAGCCTTGTGGGAGAACGCTCTTCCACCAGCAGTAATTTTATTTATTCTAGGAGCTAAGAGTAAACCAGCACCTTGAGATCGGAGCTCACGTGTTGGCTCGTATGATTGAATCAGCTCACTCAGATACTGTGGAGCCTGATTATGTAGAATTTTATATGTTATTAATAAAATTTTGTACTCGATACGAAACTTAACTGGTAGCCAGTGCAAGTTTGATAACACAGGAGTTATATGATCAAACTTTCTGGTTTTAGTTAAAACTCTAGCTGCAGCATTCTGCACAAGTTGGAATTTATGTAATGATTTACATAAATAGATCCTCCACCTTCCCCATAGGTCCTCGATCCGCATCCCTTCCCTGTCCATCGCCGCCTCGGGGGAGTCTGTGTGTGACTTCACGGGGTGTGCGATTAAGTGCCCGGTACCGCCATCTAAACGCCGGAGCCGGCGCAGCCGTTGGGGCAGAGCTAAGCCTCCCTCCGTGTCAACTGCCCTCCGCTCCGTTGTCAGCTGCCCTCCGCTCCGTGTCAGTTGCCCTCCGCTCCTTGTCAGTTGCCCTCCGCTCCCTGTCAGTTGCCCGCTGTAGTCCCTCCAGAGCCAGAGCCCACTGTAGTCCCCTCCAGCGCCAGAGACAGCTGTAGTCCCTCCAGCGCCAGAGCCCGCTGTAGTCCCTCTGAAAGGGCCCCCGCGCCGTCTTCGTCTGCTTACTCAGCTGACGGCTCTCCTGCAGGGCCTGGGGCCTCCGGGAGTTCACCCTGTTCCCTGTCATCTGCTCCCCATTGGTCGCCTATTTTGGGGGTGGGGGGGGGGGGTAATGTAAGGAGTGCTAAGCACTCCTCACCTGTTTTCATTTTCTTTTGATTATTTTCGTTCATTTGTTCTCATTTAGTTAATGTATTTGTTATTTTCAATTTTCATTATAATTTGCACGTGTTCGTGGTTGGGTATTTATTCTTCCGTTTCCATTTAGTCTGCATTCTGAAAAGGCCCCGTCGCCGCCGTCGCGCCCTGAAAAGGCCACGTCGCCTCCGCACCCTAAATAGCCCACGTCACCGTCCCGCCCTCAAACGGCCCCCGCACCACCGTCGCGCCCTCAAACGGCCTCGGCATCCTGATAAGGCCCCCGCATTTTCGTTCATTTGTTCTCATTTGGTTAATGTATTTGTTATTTTCAATTTTCATTATAATTTGCACGTGTTCGTGGTTGGGTATTTATTCTTCTGCATTCCAGCATTGTTTTAGTTTTGTCGCGTGTTCGGTTCGTGAGTCTATGTTTCGACCCTTAATAAACTCCTTTCACTTACCTGCACCTCCTGGATCCTTTCTTCATTTTTGCCCTTACGGACACGCACCTGACAGACTTCACATCATAACATGGGAATTAAGCGTGACTTATTTAAGCATGACTTATTTAAGTGTACCTATAATAAGTGTGATTTATTAAAGAGTGATTAATATACAACTGACTTATTTAAGCCTTTTTATATAAGCATGACTTATTTAAGTTTGACTTATATAAACATGATTATTTAAGCCTGGCTTGTTTAAGTAGGACTTATTTAAACGGGACAGTGTGCAGTACAGATAATGATGACACTTCACCTCTGTAACAGAAGAAAGCTCTCAGATCTGTACAGTAAGCATCATAGGTCAGTCCGTTCAGTACATAAGCGCAGTATCTCTGGTCGATGTCGTCAGGTTGTCCAGGAGCCCATGTGTTATGGGTGAAGTTATTATGATCGGACCATTTCCAGGTGGATTTGTGGAGACCAAACCAGGTCCAGGTTGTGGTCATTCCAACCAGAATATAGTTTTCTGATGCATCTCGTGCACTTGCCAGATCTGTGTGATACTGCCTGCAGTAGCGCTGGCCTTCATTCCAGGTGGAAGGTCCAGAGTAGAAAATGTATCTGCTGTTACCGATATTTCTTTCTGAAATAATATAAAAAGATGTTTATTAATTCTTTATTGGTATTTTAGATGAATATTGCTCAGAGGTGCCTTTTGCATTAGACTGTATTCTAAATTATATATAAATTACAGTAAAATACAGTGTTATAAAAACAGCAATTACATATGAAATACAGTGTGTATTTTCATAAAACGTTTGTAGTTAAAAAAAAAATTTAAAAAAAATCAGAAAGAACTATAGGCCGCCGGGCATCTTCACTTTACTTATTTTGACCCTCTTTTCAAAAAGTTTGCACACCCCTGCTGTGGAACATCATTTTCCAAGATCTCTACCTTTTTTATGTAATCTTCACTTTAGAAAAATAAGGTTTACAAAAACATTTTGTTTGTGAAGGTAAACACATCAAAGGGTTAAGAAAATATCGGAACTCACCATCAAAGCATAGGAAAGAAACTCTCCAGATACAATGTGCATCACCCCACCCCCAAGGGGCCACCACCACACAGTCCTGGAATCCATTGTAATTGTCAGGTTCGCCACTACTCCAGGATCTCATGGTTCCTAGTGGTGTGTTATCGAGGGACCAGCGGAGGCCGTGGAAATCTTTATACAGTCCGACCCAGGCAGTGGAGGTGAACTGTTGTTTCTGAGCCGTGCTCTGCAGGAAGCTTATTTCTGCATCACTTAGGGTGGTGGCCAGGTCGATGTGGTTGGTGCGACAGTAAGACTGAGCATCAGGCCATGATTTCAGCTGCTGAACCAGATAGAACTTAAGAGGGCCGGACAGGACGAGAGGAACCATCCCTGTAAAACACATTTTAAGTGATAGAGTGATCTTAGGATGATCTGCCTACTATACTTACACACAGAGAAGTGTGTTCTCCACATTTAATCCATATGTACAGTGAAACACACAACCATATATACTGTATATACTGTGTATATATATATATATATATATATATATATATATATATATATATATTTACTCCTATATATATATTTATATTTACTCCTCCTCCTTGGATCACCACCTTACCGTGGTGGAGGAGTTTGCGTGCTTGAATGATCCTAGGAGCTATGTTGTCTGGGGCAAAAGCCCCTGGCAGGGTCTCCCAAGGCAAATTGGTCCTAGGTGACAGGCCAGACAAAGAGTGGTCCAACAAAAACCCCCATGAAGAGAAAAATTAAGAACAGGTGAACCCTGCCCGATATAGGGTTATCGGGGCCCCACCCTGGAGCCAGGCCCGGGGATGGGGTTCGTCAGTGAGCGTCTGGTGGTCGGGCACTTTCCCATGGTGCCCGGCCGGGCCCAGCCCGAAGGAGTTACATGGGTTCCCCCTCAAATGGGCTCACCACCTGTGGGGGGGGTAGTAATGGGGGTTTGGTGCAGTGTGGATCAGGCAGTGGCCGGAGGCGTGGGCCTGGGCGTTGCGATCCTCGGTTGCTGAAATTGGCTTTTGGAACTTGGAACGTCACGTCACTGGCACATTCCGGGGGAGGTGGGGGACATTGAGCCTGAATGGGCCATGTTCCGTTCCTCCGTTGTTGAGGCGGCGGACAGGAGCTGTGGTCGAAAGGTAGTCGGTGCCTGTCGTGGCGGTAACCCTCGAACACGGTGGTGGTCACCCCGTGTAAGGGATGCCGTCAAGCTGAAGAAGGAGTCCTATAAGGCATGGTTGGCTTGTGGGACTCCAGAAGCAGCTGACAGGTAACGACAGGCCAAGCGATTTGCGGCTTCGTGCGTCTTGGAGACAAAAACCCGGGTGTGGGAGGAGTTTGGTGAGACTTTGGAAAGTGACCTTCGGTCGGCTCCTAGAAGATTCTGGCAAACTGTCAGGCGACTTAAGAGGGGAAAGCAGTGTGCTACCAACACAGTATATAGTGGAGAGGGTGCACTGTTGACTTTGACTGGGGACGTTATTAGGCGGTGGATGGAATACTTCAAGGACCTTCTCAATCCCACCAATATGCCCTCCGTAGAGGAGGCAGAGTCAGAGGACCCGGGAGGAGGCTTGTCCATCACTGTGGCTGAAGTCGCTAAGGTAGTCAAAGGGCTCCTTGGTGGCAGAGCTTCTGGGGTGGATGAGATCCACCTGGAGTTCCTCAAAGCTCTGGATGTTGTGGGGCAGTCTTGGCTGACGCGCCTTTTCAACATTGCATGGTCATTGGGGGCAGTGCCTCTGGACTGGCAGACGGGGGTGGTGGTGCCTCTTTTTAAAAAGGGGGACCGGAGGGTATGTTCCATTTACAGGGGAATTACACTCCTCAGCCTCCCCGGCAAAGTCTATGCAGGGGTACTGGAGAAGAGAGTCCGACTGATAGTCGAACCTCGGATCCAGGAGGAGCAGTGTGGTTTTCGTCTAGGCGCAGCCAGGGGATGGAGGGAAGTCCGGTTTGGTGATCTAAGGATCACGTCGCTGCTGTTTGTAGACGATGTGGTCCTGTTAGCATCATCAGGCTGCAAACTTCAGCTCTTACTGGATCGGTTTGCAGCCGAGTGTGAAGCAGCCGGGATGAGAATCAGCACCTCCAAATCTGAGGCCATGGTTCTCAGTCGGAAAAGGGTAGAGAGTCCTCTCTGGGTCAGGGATCAGATCTTGCCTCAAGTGGAGGAGTTTAAGTATCTCGGGGTCTTGTTCACGAGTGATGATAAGATGGAGCGTGAGATTGACAGACAGATCAGCGCGGGGTCAGCAGTGATGCGGACCCTATACAGGTCTGTTGTGGTGAAGAAGGAGCTGAGCCACAAGGCAAGGCTCTCGATTTACCAGTCAATCTACGTTCCGACCCTCACCTATGGTCATGAGCTTTGGGTAATGACCGAAAGAGCAAGATCGCGAATACAAGCGGCCGAAATGGGTTTTCTCCGCAGGGTGGCTGGGCTCTCCTTTAGAGATAGTGGAGCCACTACTCCTCCGCATAAAAAGGAGCCAGTTGAGGTGGTTCGGGCATCTGGTAAGGATGCCTCCTGGGCGCCTTCCTAGGGAGGTGTTCCAGGCAAGTCCAGCTGGGAGGAGACCCCGGGGAAGACCCAGGACACGCTGGAGGGATTATATCTCTCAGCTAGTCTGGGAACGCCTCGGGGTTCCCCCAGTCGAGCTAGTGGAGGTGGCTGGGGTGAGGGAGGTCTGGGTCTCCCTACTTCAGTTGCTGCCCCCGCGACCCGAACCCCGGACAAGCGGAAGATAATCGATGGATGGATGGATATATATATATATATATATATATATATATATATATATATATATATATATATATATATATATATATACACACATGTGCCACTCCGCATCTATATACATATACATACACACACTGGAAGTGAGCACATGTGCCCGGAGTGGTGGGCCGCCCTGTAGACAGCACCAGGGGAGCAATTGGGATTAGGTGCCTTGCCCAAATGTACTTCAGCCACAGTACTTGGTTGGTCCGTGAATCATATCGAGGTGGGGATCTTCAGGATGCAAGGCTGGTTTCCTAACCTCAAGCCTACGACTGCCCCCACAAGCTTACAACCTTATATTTCAGTGTTTGCAATAAAGCCTGTCCTGTGAATAAGAAATCCAGTCTTCAGTCCTTATTCCTTCCACCCCCCCATTACATTTAGTCCTGGGGAGGAATAACAAATGGAGGTTCCAGACATCGTGCATCAGAGCAAAGAGCATGGTTCTTCACAGCGATGATCTGGAAGGCACGGAAGGCACCTGCTGCCGGAGTGCTGGGACCTGCCGCTCATGTGTAAACATTGGAGGATAAGCTGGAGGATGAGGAGTTCATCGGTGACCAGGATGATGCGCAAGTGGCTACACGCTAGAGACTGGATACCAGAAGCCTGCGGGCAGACCAGGTTGAAACTGCGTACAAGGAGACTGATCGTGCACACCCCCCACATATGTCTGGATACGGGGCAGTGTGGCAGGAACCCCGGTCGAACTGGGTGGAGTTTCCATGTTATCACCGTGTCCACATGGGTTTCCTCCGGGTTCTCCGGTTTCCTCCCACAGTCCAAAAACAAAAACCATATAGAGTGTGTGTGTCTGTGTAAGTGTGTGCGCCCAGCGATAGATTGGCGCCCCCCCATTTGTATGTTTTATTTACATATTCAGGTGACTCATATGAATATTAATGAGCTTTATCTCTCACCTGTGAGAATCAGAATCAAGAGTTTCTGCTCCATCACTGATGAAACTGATGATCCACTACAGAATAAGAAACATCAGGAACATTAAAAAAAACATCCATCTATCCATTATCTTCCGCTTTATCCTATATTAGGGTCGCGGGGGGGGTTCCCCATGCCCATCCAGGGGACAACGTTTCGGGCGCTTGGCAGATACACCCAGGACAGGGCGCCAGTCTATCACTGGGCACACACTCACACAGACATACACACTCTATATGGGGCAATTTGGAGAACCCAATTGACTTGATTCACGTTTTTGGACTGTGGGAGGAAACCGGAGAACCCAGAAGAACCCCACGAGGACACAGGGAGGACACGGGGAGAACATGGAAACTCCACCCAGATGGGGATTCGAACCAGGAATCCCTAGTAAAACATACTAATTAAATTATATTTTAACAATTTAGAGACAAAGGCTAACAAGCTTTTATTAAATTCTATAAATAAATAACTAAATACATTTATTAACAGCTTCAGAGAAAACTTTCTATACAATTGAGGAGTGTTTTTATGAAAATCTGTCATGTCAGACACTGATGTTGGATGAGAGCGTCTGCCAAACAATCGCTGTTCTAATTCATCTGAAAGGTGTTGGATGGTGTGGAGGTCAGTCCGCTTCTTCTACAACAAACTGATCCCATGAAGTTCATAGTAGTTCTAAATACATCCATCCATTATCTTCTACTTTATCCTCTACTAGGGTCACGGGGGGGTTCCCCATGCCCATCCAGGGGAGAACGTTTCGAGCGCTGGGCAGATACACCCAGGACAGGGCACCAATCTATCGCTGGGCACACACACACACACACACACACACACTTGTAGAAATAATTAAACTTGTGTTTCATTGAATGAATATGGTTTGTACTATGCCATGTTTGGTATGCATATGATCATCTTCTAAAGGTGCTTATTTATATAAAAGGTATAACATGCTAGGTTATGCAATATAGTAGATTTATGGAAAATTACAGATTTCTGGAGTACTGTAGCCTCTTTCAAATATAAGAACATCTGGTCTGTATGAGGAACTCGACCAGTTTTTGTATTTCAAATGACAATCAGCATGAAGCATCACACCTATGGCACCTCACAAACAATGCAGCTCACGACACATCAGTCTCAGCCGATACCATTTGTCCCTAATATTCAAACTAGGGTTTCACATCGTGACGACCTGGCCTCCTTAGCATATTAATTGAACCAAGAATCTTGGCTCCTAGCCTTATTAACATCAAGGATCAAAGGTTCATGTGGATATAAAAGGATGTAACTCTCTCTCTCTCTCTCTTCTCTTGGGTTCTTCATTTGGTCTCCTAGCTCCAGCCAGTCCTGCAGCTAGGCCCTGCTCTGCTTGGTTTTGGCCTCCAAACCCAGCCTTGCTTTGCTCGGTCCAGCGGGCTCTTGGTTCTGGCATTTTTCCAGCATTCGCGTGACACGTGAGTTTGTACCTAAAGGGAGCGTTCATTTGCTATTGGTGTAACTTTTTAATTATAATTCTATTTGTTAATCTTATCTTCGTGTTCTTAATTAATCATTTGTTATTACAAATATCCTGTTATTATTTTAAACCAAAGTTTTCAGTTAATCTTTTATGGCTGGAGTTCAACGGTTAATTTATTTCTACCTAAATGGTGTATTTTAAGCAGCTATAAGATTGACTGAGTAATATTTAGATATATCCACATGTCGATATAGCCTCTGTCCATGTATTATAAAAGCCTCTGACAGAATTAAGATTTCTGCATGCTTATAAAATACCTCTGAGTCAAATAGAGCTTAAACCATTGAGATAAATTTAACCAATTTAGTGCAGAGAAGCACTTGTGTAACTAAAGTTACCTTTTAATACAAATATCTTTGGAGTCAGATATTTTAAATAGTAGAACACGCATCTAACACGCAACTAAATCTTTGACCATCTCTCATTCTCCGTAATTTGGTAATGGGACGCGGAGGACTTTATTAATATATTAATACCCAAAGGTCCTACACACTCTATATGGGGCAATTTGGAGAATTCAATTGACCTTGACCCACACAGACATGGGGAGAACATGGAAACTCCACCTAGATTGAGAGGAGAACATGCTAACAAATAATCCACCCAGTCCTAAATCCGTAGCTCTGATAAACTTCCAGTGGGCATGCAGGTGGTGCTAACGACAGAAAAACCTCAAACACAAATAAACTGAAAGAGTAAAATGTACCTGAAATTCTAACGTTGATCCGGTTGTTCTGTTCTTCACTGAACCGTGGAAACTCTAAGCTCCAGGATATTCATCATCAAACTAGACACCACATTCAAATACCAGTCCTTATTTACCTATTCCTAAGAACACACTTAACTCTTTAATCACCTGAATCATGACATATGAGTGCAGAACACACCCATTCAAATACTGACCAAATGAAACCAACCGAAGTTCCTCAGAGAACCTTCCCGCAATAACTCCACTTTTTAATTAAACTCCACTTTTTAAATTAAAATCACGAGACACAGCAGACGGACAGGAACACACACACACACACACACACACACACACACACACACATTAAAACAATCAGAGTAAAAGAAGAACAAACTTTCTGCTTCAACTCTACTGACACCTAGAGTTTATTGATATTGATTGAACATCTGTCTAAATGTTTGAGCTAAATAAATGAATGTAGCAATGTAAACAGAATAATGAGATGTACCTTTGACTCCTTCTCCTTGATCCTCCGTTTGGACTGCTGTGTCATTTTGGCTATTTTGGCCACGCAGTCCTGATCTAAAGGATCCAGCTGAAACACACACTGTTAAAAGAGTTAGAAAGATTCAAATACACCTTCTGCAGTCTGAAAGTTTAAAACACAGAGGGATTCTGGGTATTGTAAGGTTCTTTGTGTAACATGGACAGAGTCTCTAGTTCCTGTAGAACAGACGGTCTATGAATGGTTGTTGTTCAGCAGTGTGCAGTACAGAGTGTGTGTGCAGTGTTTTACCAAACATGTGCTCTCCCACTCTACAGGTCCACTCAATCCCTCATCTGTTATCCAGGGGTGATCAGGCAGCTGTGCCATTGTTAACCTGCTTTCTGGTTTCGCCTACATGAGCAGATCCACATTTAAGACATACTCTCTCCACCTCACACACACACACACACACACACACACACACAACAACAGCAGGTTTTCAGTAGGGATAAAGCCTCATTTATACTCCCTCTGCGTACGGAAAAGTGTGCGTCCGCTTCATGCGTTATAACAGTTACTGCCCACATACTTCCTTGCGTCAGCTCCGTTGATATGGTTGTTGAACACTACATCCATTAGAGGGCAGTTTAGAGTGAAAATCAAACATGGCGACGGCGGAGGAACTTCTGATTTTGTACATACTGCAAAAACGACAAAAAAGGCAGCGTTCTAGACGGCGGTGGTCTGTGAGGCCACTGAACAGGTCGCGACATTTGGATGGAGAATTTTATTCACTTGTCCGCCCAATGAGGGAAATTGATGACGAACGTCATTTCCAATACTTATGGATGTCTGCCAGGGCATTCGATAACTTGCTTTGCTTTGTAACAACTGTTTGTCCCTGTGCTCCGGCGAAGTAACATCATATAAATGATTAAAATTGCGCACACACTCGTATAACCGGTCTTCAAAAAGTTCCACCATGTTTTTCTTCTTCTTCGTGTACATATGGAAGTGGTCGCATCATGCACTGCCCCCACGGTTTCCAGTGGTATTGCTCCGTCCTGTCCGCATCCGCAAGCTTTCAGAAAACGTGCAAATTACGTACGAAATGAACGCAGAGTACGGACAAAAGGCTCCGTCCGTATCCGTCTCCGTATTTAACGTTGAGCATAAATGAGCCTTAAAACTTCAGATGAGACGTTATCAGCCTCCTGGTAAACTCCTTTCTGTAGAAACAAAAAAACACAAATCATTAACAAAACATCCATTAAACCTGAAACATGTAGATACAAACACAGAGATTCAGTTCTAATGGATCAGCCAATCACACACCATGATGATGACATCACCACTAGATCACTGAATACCGTTTTGATTTACACAACCGTTGTCTAAATGCAGCAGTGCACTATGGGTAATTATGGAAACAATTATTGAGCTGTACAATTAATAACTATCACAGTTTAGTTCAGTTTCTGAACATACTTAGATTTTTTCTATCACTCCTTCAGTGCCATCATGAAAGGGGTGTCGGCCAGTTAAGAGAAAGTACAAAACAACGCCCAAACTCTCCACCCCCACCTGCAAAACACAGACAATGTTTTGTGCACTTTTTGTACCCAGAAGTGGGGAACCCAGGCCTCCCTAAAACATAGAACAAGATGTTTAAACCCTAATCCATCTGATTTAATCTGATTACAGACCTGTTCAGGTAGTGATGAAGAAGTGATTGTATTGTTACTTTATTTAACTGTCAAAGAAGACATTTAATAATTAATGTTTAATGTTAAAGAGACAGATACACACTGACTCTATTACAACATGTTTACATATATATATATATATATATATATATATATATATATATATATATGTGTATGTTACCGAAGTCCGTCTTTCCCCGGGAGGAGGGCGGCTAACGCGGAGTTGCTGCGTTCAGCCGCTCGTGCCTAGTGAGCTTCCGGGATATCGACCACGCGGGGAAAAATGCGTGCGTCGGTCCACGGCGAACGCTCCCACGGAATACGACCCACGTGGAGAAGGTGCGCAGCGCCGCACCGTGGTTGTACACGGAAGGAGAGTCCAAACACCGGGATAAAAACCAAAATGAGAATTTAATAAAAATTGGTGTGGGAACACCAACAAAAAGGGGAAACAAATGAACAACGTAACATAGGGTATCATAACCACAAAATAAAGACGTGCGCCGAAGGGAAGGATAACTCAGAATAAATACAAAAGGAAATAAACACGTGAACAAAATAAACCAATCACCCAACTGAAACAATTAAAGACACAAACGAGTGACAGGTGCCATAGGCACCTGTGACAATATATATATATATATATATACACAGTGGGTTGCAAAAGTATTCATACCCCTTGAACTTTTCCATATTTTGTCACATTACAACCACAAACATAAATATATTTCACTGGAATTTAATGTGAAAGACCAACACAAAGTGGTATACAATTGTGAAGTGGAAGGAAAATTATACATGAATCAACATTTTTTTTACAAATAAAAAACTGAAAAGTGCGACGTGCAAAAGTATTCAGCCCCCCTGAGTCAATACTTTGTGGAGCCACCTTTTGCTGCAATTACAGCTGCAAGTCTTTTAGGGTATGTCTCCACCAGCTTTGCACATCTAGTGACTGAAATTCTTGCCCATTCCTCCTTGCAAAACAGCTCAAGCTCAGTCAGATTGGATGGAGAGCGTTTGTGAACAGCAGTTTTGAGATCTTGCCACAAATTCTCAATTGGGTTTAGGTCTGGACTTTGACTGGGCCATTCTAACACATGAATATTCTTTTTTTTTAAACCACTCCATTGTAGCTCTGGATTTATGTTTAGGGTCGTTGTCCTGCTGGAAGGTGGACGCCCTCTGCGGGGGAGGCGTGCCGAACGCCCTCTGGCTGCAAATTCAGGTGGACGCCCACGGCGGATCAGAAGTGGGCCACGCCCTCTGACTGCGTGGTCCGGTGGACGGCCTCGGCGGACGAGGAGTGGGCCACGCCCTCTGGCAGCGTGGTCCGGTGGACGCCCACATCGGGCGAGGAGTTGGCCACGCCCTCTGGCTGCGTGGCGAGGCGGGCGCCCCCTGGCTGCGTGGTCCGGCGGGCGCCCACGTCGGACGAGGAGTGGGCCACGCCCTCCTGCTGCGTGGTCAGGTGGACGCCCACGGGCGGCATGGCCCGGAGGGCGCCCCCTGGCGGCGTGGCGGGGCGGGCGCCCCCTGGTGGCGTGGCGGGGCGGGCGGCCCCTGGCGGCGTGGTGGGGCGGGCGGCCCCTGGCGGCGTGCGGCCCCTGCTGCTCGGGCTGGGCGGCGTGAGGCCCCTGCTGCTCGGGCTGGGCGGCGTGCGGCCCCTGGACCTCGGTCTGGGTCGCGTGACGCCCCTGGGCTTCGGGATGGGCGGCGTGACGCCCCTGGGCTTCGGGATGGGCGGCGTGACGCCCCTGGGCTTCGGGATGGGCGGCGTGACGCCCCTGGACTTCGGGATGGGGGGCGTGACGCCCCTGGACTTTGGGATGGGCGGCGTGACGCCCCTGGGCTTCGAGATGGGCGGCGTGATGCCCCTGGGCTTCGGGATGGGCGGCGTGACGCCCCTGGGCTTTGGGATGGGTTCGCGCGCTGGTAGGGCCTCGGCCACCGCATTGCCCAAACACAAAGACATATCAGATACAGGGAAGACAGACTGGACACACGAGACAGGGGGACACACCACGCTCACGCCACATGGATCCGCATCTACCCCCCCCGAGTGTCGGCTCCGGTACCGCCCCCTCGCAGCGCGATCCAGACACAGCGTGGTCCGGCCCCGCAGCACACGTACCGCGCTCAGCAGCCGCGCTGCGCGCACGCTGCGTTTTAGCACCGCGTCGGCGCGCTCTGCGTCTGGATTTCGCCATGGGGGGTTTAACAAGCTGGACCGGAGCGTCCGTCCAGAACTCCTCAGAGTTGAGGAGGGTTCGTATGGGCAGAATATGCCCATACAGGTACGACTCGCCCGTCTCATCATCGGAGATCTGAATCAAATCCAGACCTTCCTCAGCGCAGAGCGCTTCGTACCCGTACCTCCATAACCACTCATCATCAGAGTCATAACACTCAGACATTTCACTGATTGAGCCGTCCTTACGGCTCCGGGACGGCGGGCTGCGCATAGCGGCGCACTCGAATACGAGGTTACACGGCCCCCGCAAAGAAAAATTTGGAAATGCGCTTACCTGGGCTCTGGACTCCCCAAATTGCCTGGCTGGTCGTTCTGTCACGGTAGTCTACCTCGGGAATGAAGCGGTTGCGCATAGAAAGCGCAGAGCCGCCGCGTCTACACGCACTGAAGGGAGCCAGGCACGCAGGTAGCAGAGAACGGGTTTATTAAAGGTGCAGTGCACCAAAAAACATGAGGTACAAACGACTAGTGACATTAAACACAACGACCAGCACTGATGACAAGAAACAATGGAAATAAATACAAAACGACACCAGACCACGTGCACAAGACAAACCAATCACAAGACGACGTTAATTAACTAAACTAATAACCACTGAACGTTAATTAACGTAACAGAACGAGACTAAACACAAAACAGGTGACAGGTGCCCTAGGCACCTGTTACACTCATTTGCATATTAGTTCTTACTTGTCAAAATAGCGTTTTCATTTTGAATAGTGGAAACACATTTTTTGAAATCTGCAATTCAATTCTGACTAGTAATTAAAAGGAATTGTAGATATCTTAAATACAATTGTCACTAGTAACAATATATTTTTCACTACTAAAAACTGCCATTTCAGATATCTGAAATTACATTTTTACCAGTTACTATTCAAGGCCCAACATATCAGTAATTTACTTTTTACTAGTAAGAATTGAGTTTTAGATATCTGAAATTACATTTTTGATATCTATAATATGAGAACAATTAGAGATATCTAAAATTAACATTTCCACTAGTAGAAATTTAATTGTTGATATCTACAATGAACAGTTCGAGTTCGAGATATCATTAATGAGGACTCCAACTAGTCAAAATGACATTATGGATATGTCGGCTTGTAATTGTGACATGTTAAAACTGAATTACAGATGTCTGAAATTGAATTTGAATGGAGGTCTATGTAACAAGCTTACTAGTTGTAAATGAATTACAGATATCTACAATGAACATTTCCACTAGCGGAAATTAAAGAATTAAGAATAAACATTGTGAATAATGAGAAATGAATTGTAGATATCTTTAATTACAAATGCTACTAGTCAAAATGACATTATGGATATGTTGACTTGCAATTCTAACTAGTAAAAACATAATTTTAGATATCTACAGTACAATTGCCATCGCTACTTATTAAATGTTAAAATGGCCTGCCATACACATCTCAGGTTTCATTGTTTGTCTTTCTGAACATTGAAAGCAGGTGACCTGCATCCCACTTCGATGTGGACGTCAGATGTCTCATCACGATCGACCCGAGATGTCCAAATAGAGACGCGAGCTGGTGTGGGCCGTCCACGATGTTCTGATGATCAGCAAACTATTTGTAAAAATCACATGATCAGGTCACAAAGAAGAAAGTGGTGGCTTCGTGGTGCATAACCTCAGATCAGATAAACTTCATATTTAGATCCACAAAAAGGATCTAAAAAAAAAAAGTCGGATGAAAGTCATGACTTTCATGAAAGTCGGATTTAAAAAGATTTAATGTGATGTTTACATGACTTTTAACACTACTTTGGCTAAAGCCGCATACTTTTACGCCATGCGCGCATTCGTGTCATTCCCCCATTCCCCTGCGGTGTGCTGCTGTCAATCCATCCATTATCTTCTGCTTTATCCTCTACTAGGGTCGCTCCCCATGCCCATCCAGGTGCAGAACGTTTTGGGTGCTGGGCAGATCCAGGACAGGGCGCCAATCTATTGCTGGTCACACACTCACTCACACAGACACTAAATTTGGAAAAAAATTTGGAGAATTCAGTTAACCTTGATCCATGTGTTTGGACTTTGAGAGGAAATCAAAGAACCCGGAGGAAACCCACACGGACACAGGGAGAACATGGAAACTCCACCCAGATTGGGATTCGAACCGGGAATCCCTAGCGCTGCGAGGCAAACATGCTAACCACTAAGCCACCGTGCCACCCTGCTGTGCTGATATTGATATGCTAATGCATCACAGAAAGTCTAACCCCTGAATTTAAATACAGTTACAACTTTTAGGCTGCAGATCAGAAAGCAGGTTTCAAATGAATTATGTACTAAAACAGCATGTAATCATTATTATTCATTATGTGCGTTGTTCTGCCAAGGGGAAATTATACCTGCCAGTAGTTGGCGATATTGGTTTAAATTTGAGTTAGCCTCCTATTTCCTAGGTGGTACTGTTTCTTTGATTAGTTTAGTTGTTTATGGTTGAAGCATGGCCTGGATGCATGAGGCTCAGGAAATGCATCTTCATCCATCCAGCTGGTAATCATAAATCCGAGCATCGTCTGTAAGTAGAATTTGTTTTAGGATGTCTATAATACATAATTTTATAATTTTGAGTTAATTGTTTAATCTTATCTGTTGTTTACTAAAAGATGTATACAATTACTTGATCATTGATATGGCCTTGAGGCATGATATACGCCTTGAGGCAACTTTTGCGGCCCTGAAAGAGGAAAGAGAAGCTGAGGCTGCATTAGCGGAGGCAACTGTGTTCGAAATAGCAGCAGATGCTGGTACATATGCCGAACATCTGTCTAGGAAAAGTTACACTTTTAGCCAAGCTCATAACAACATGGAGAGAACAAAGAGTTATGTGTTTGATCAGGTTCCTTAGCGAAATTGTCCCACCACATGGTGCTGAGACCAGATCATCTTTCTGTACCTTACGACCCTTTTCCAGTAGGAGGCAGTCATACTGCACAACAAAGTAACATGCACGCATACCCCTTTATTCAATCTGAGCAGACAGCTGATGTTGAACAAACCCCAATTTGCAAATCAGACAATTTATACATACATAATCACCGCCATAATAATGATCAACATTTACCTGGAATAGATCTAAGACTTGAATCCTCATGTGCACAGAAGTCAGGTGTTTCAGATTTAGTCAAATTCTTGGCTCGACGTGACCTGCTCACCGCCGGACTTATAAGTTTGAAGATAAGCCAGAAAACTACTGGTCTTGGAGGTCCCCATTTCATAATACAATAGAGGGATTGGAGATGAAACCTGCTGAAGAGCTCAACCTTCTGGCGAAATGGCTTGGACCGGAATCTGCACAGTATGTAAAAGAATATCATCGGTCTACATTAAGCACCTCATCACGGCACTTTTGCTGATATGGTAAAGGCTAGAGGAACGCTATGGGTCTGCAGAAGTAATGGAAAATGCTCTTTTTAACAAGCTTGAAAACTTCCCAAAAATCACTTATAAAGATCCTCAGCGGCTGCGAGAGTTAGGAGATCTACTTCTTGAAATAGAGTCAGCTAAAGCCGAAGGATACCTATCAGGCTTGTGTTATCTGGACATGGCACGTGGGATAGCCCCCATCCTTGACAAGCTCCCATTTAGCCTGCAGGAGAAGTGGATGGTACAAGGAACCAGATACAAGCAAGAGCATCATGTAAGCTTCCCCCCATTCTCATTCTTCTCCAATTTCATTTGTGCTGAGGCAAAAATGAGAAATGATCACAGCTTTCAGGCCGCTGTCACTAGCACAGGCCAGAGGCCAGAGAAGGCCAGAGAAGATCTTGCGAGGAATATTGCGAGCTCCTACTCTGGTACAAAAGACCAAGGTGGATAGTACCTTGGTAGGCGATGAGAAATGTGCATCAAGGAAGCTTGAAGACACAAGCAGAAATTGTCCTCTCCATAAGAAACCACACCCACTGTATAAGTGCAGAGGCTTTTGTGAAATCCTTTAGAGGACCGGAAAACCCTTTTAAAGGAGAATTCTATATGTTTCCACTGTTGTTCCTCAACCGTGCATCGAGCAAGACACTGTAAAGCAGTTATACTGTGCTCAGAGTGTAACAGCGAAAAACATATTGCTACACTTCACAATGGACCGGCACCATGGTCTGTAAAATATATAGCTGGTGCCTTGTCAAAGCATGGTGGGGAGGAAACACACCCGAGTCATCACCTCGGGTCATCCCAAGGAGGCGGTGAAGATATATGTGATCTTGGATGACCAAAGTAACAGCTCATTAGCTAGAACAGCCTTATTCGACATGTTTGACGTACCTTCTCCTTACATGCTCAAAACGTGTCCAGGGGTCACAGAAACGAGAGGTCGGAGAGCTTCTGGGTTCATTGTGGAATCACTTAATAAGACTGCACGTCTAGCTCTTCCTACACTCATCGAGTGCAATAAGCTTCCTGATAACAGAACTGATATTCCTACCCCAGATGTAGTAAAACATCATGCCTATCTGAGGTTTCTTGCTACTAAACTACCACCTGTAGATCACAAAGCCCTGATCCTTATACTGCTGGGAAGAGATATTATCCAGGCACACAAGGTTTTGGAGCATCGCAATGGACCACATTCTTCTCCCTTTGCTTAACGATTGGCCATTGGTTGAGTGGGGAACTCTGTCTTCACAGTGCTCATAAGCCTTCATCAGGAACATTTCATCGAGTTTATGAGTAAAATTTTTGAAAACGGCCATGCAGAAGTTGCTCCTCCTCTACAAACTGAGGACGAATGCTGGTATTTGCCAATTTTCGGAGTATATCACCCCCAAAACCCTGATCAGATTAGGGTAGTATTTGATTCAAGTGCCAAACACCACAGCGTGTCTCTTAATGACGTCCTTCTTTCTGGTCCCAATATGAATAACAGCCTTATTGGAGTTCTCCTGCATTTCAGAACAGAGGCGGTGGCGTTGACAGTTGATGTGCAACATGTGTTTCACTGCTTTAAGGTGCAAACAAATCACCGAAACTTCTTGCGATTCCTCTGGTACCTCGACAATGACATCAAAGGTGAACTTATGGAATACAGGATGTGCGTTCACATCTTCGGCAATAGTCCATCTCCAGCTGTGGCGATGTATGGGCTCAGAAGAGCTGCACTCAAAGGTGAGAGCGACTATGGCACTGAAGCTAGAAACTTTGTCGAGAGAAGTTTCTATGCAGATGATGGTCTGGCTTCCATCCCAACAGACATGGAAGCCATCACACTTATCCTTAAAACACAGGACATGCTTGCAGTTTCAAACCTTCATGTGCACAAGATTGCTTCCAGCAGTCCCAAGGTTATGGAGCTAGTTCCCCCTGCATTCCCCCCTGAGGATTTGGCTAAAGGTTTGAAGGATCTAGACCTCAACGCTGACTACCCTCCCATTCAAAGAAGTGTAGGAGTGAGCTGGGAAATTGGTAAAGATGTATTTACAAGTCTCAATGGTTGAGAAGCCTTATACTAGGCGTGGGGTCCTTTCAACAATAAATTGTCTGTATGACCCACTTGGATTTGCAGCCTCTGTTAGCATTCAAGGGAGGTCTCTGCTTAGGGAGCGCACCATGGAATCCCAGGACTGGGACGCTCCTCTCCCAGATGTGAAATTGGGAGAGTGGGAAACGTGGAGGAACTCACAAAGAGACCTTGATCAAGTTAGTATTCCATGGCAGTTTACATCAACTTCTCTCAGTCAGGCTGAGAGAAAGGAGACGCATTTGTTCAGCGATGATTCCTTTAATGCCATTGGAGCTGTAGCTTACCTCCGTACCACAAGTTCTACTGGACAAGTAAAAGTTGGTTTCATATTTAGAAAGGCGAAGCTCACACCTCGTCCTGAGGTCACAATACCTCGCCTGGAGCTTTTTGCTTCTGTTTTAGCAGTAGAGATCGCAGACACAATTGTCGGTGAGCTAGACATTGCATTTGACTCTGTAACCTTCTACTCAGATAGCAAAGTAGTCTTGGGTTACATCCAAAACGAGTCAAGACGGTTCTACATACGTACATAACCATGTACAGCGGATTAGGAAGTCATCTCCAGAACAGTGGCGGTACATCTCCACTGATTGCAACCCAGCTGACCAAGCCACAAGGTCAGTTTCTGCAGACAGATTAGCTAATAGTTTATGGCTAACTGGTCCACAGTTTTTAATCAAACCAACAAAGTCAGAAGAATCACTTGGAACCTTTGAATTGATCGATCCACGTTCTGATGTTGAAGTTCAACCTCAGGTGTTGTGCCACGCAACTTCTGCTCTCACTGAAGCTTTGAGCCCAGAACGCTTTGAGAACGTTTCAACTTGGCAAGCACTGGTGCGTACCATTGCCAGGCTTGGGCACATTGCATGCGCATTCAAGCAGAAATCCAGTTGTAGAGGATGGCATATTTGTGACAAACCCTGCTGAAAGGAAGAATTAAAGCAAGCCAGAATGATTATGATCCGAAGTGTCCAGCACAAGGCCTTAGGAAAAGAAGAACTCACCAGTTTCCAAACAAAATGCACTCTCTCGTTTGTGTCCTTACCTAGATGATTGTGGCATGCTTAGGACTGGAGGACGTCTCTCACAGGCAAGTCTGATGAAGGATGAAATTAACCCATTATTTCTTCTAGCTCAAGGTCATGTCACAACTCTTCTTATCCGACATTATCACCAGCTACTGTAGTTCATCATCAAAGCCGCCATTTCACAGAGGGTGCTTTGAGAGCTGGTGGTTTGTGGATTGCGCATCAGCAGCGTACTACATCAGTGCGGCACATGCAGGAAGCTACGGTGAAAGATGGAAACTCAAAGAATGGCAGATCTACCTCCAGACCGACAGAGCACTATACCACCCTTTTCATATGTGGGACTAGATGTCTTTGGTCCCTGGATGGTTGCGGCTGGACGTACTAGAGGTGGCTTTTCTGAGAGCAAGCGCTGGGCAGTCATATTCACATGTATGAGCACGCGAGCTATACACATTGAAGTGATTGAGGCCATGGATGCTTCATCTTTCATAAATGCCTTGCGACGATTCTTTTCAATCAGAAGACCTGCCAAACAAATAAGGTCGTATCATGGAACCAACTTTGTGAGAGCCTGCAGAGAGTTGAAAATTGGATCAACAGGCATGGACAAAGAATTCCAACAATACCTCTCTGACAACGTATGCACCTGGGTTTTCAACCCTCCACATGGTTCTCACATGGGAGGTAGTTGGGAGCGACTGATGGGTGTCACCAGACGCATTATTGATTCAATGTTCTTGAAACTAGCTCCAAGGCGGCTGACTCACAAGGTTCTTGTTACTCTCATGGCAGAGGTGACTGCAGTAATGAATTCTCGTCCGTTGGTCTCTGTTTCAACAGATCCGGAACATCCACTTTTCCTCTCGCCAGCTACGCTTCTGACCCAGAAAATCGGGGCGCTTCCGCCTCCTCCAGGTAAGTTTGATGACAAGGATCTCTTTGCAAAGCAGTGGAGGCAAGTTCAAGCCCTAGCCAACATGTTCTGGTACAGGTGGAAAAGTGAATACCTTCCCACACTACAGAGTAGAAGGAAATGGAGAGAAACCCAGCAGAACCTTTGGATAGGAGATGTCATTATACTAAAGGACAGCCAAGTTCACAGAAATGACTGGCCTCTTGGCATAATTACAAATCACGTTTCCTAGTAGGGATGGGCAAGTACGTAAAGTTGAAGTCAAGATATTGAAGGGAGGGTTATGCAGAACCCTTCTCCGCCCGGTCTCAGAGACTGTTCTAATACTTCCTTCGGATGGTTAGCTTGTGACATTGTTTTCTATATGTGGGGAGTGTTCTGCTAAAGGGAAATTATACCTGCCAGTAGGTGACAATATTGATTTAAATTTGAATTAGCCTATTTCCTAGGTGGTACTGTTTCTTTGATTAGTTTAGTTGTTTATGGTTGAAGCATGGCCTGGATGCATGAGGCTCAGGAAATGCATCTTTATCCATCCAGCTGGTAATCATAAATCCGAGCATCGTCTGTAAGTAGACTTTGTTTAAGGATGTCTATAATATATATATATATATATATATATATATATATATATATATATATATATATATATATATATATAAAATATAAGTTTATAAAATATGTTACCGTATTTTCCAGACTATAAGGCACGCCTAAAAGCCTAAAATTTTGCCAGAAATCGGACGTGCGCCTTATAATCCGGTGCGCCTTATACGTGTAATGAATTCCAAATTCTATAAAAGTATTGTTATGCAACCGGGTGTTTTTTTCCACACATCACCGTCCCTGCTGATCTGTGATTCCATGCGTGCTCATCTCACAGAAAAGCCAAGTGAAGAAAATTATTTCAGAGCTTGCCGTCATTCTGGGAGGATTAAATAAAGAACACCAACCACTGGACATAAACAGGGCGCTTAAAGTAAAGTTGCGGGCGGCGTGGGAGCGATGGATAATAGACGGCGAACACACGTTTACAAAAACTCGGGAGGCAGCGGCGGGCGAGTTACCCCCGTCTGTGAATGGATTGTGTCTGCCTGGGCTAAGGTTTCTGCTGTAACTGTTGTCTGAGCTTTCGTGAAAGCCAGCATCATTGCTGAACAGCCGCCTGGCGACGAGACTGACTCTGACATTGATGAGGGGGAATCCGGAGTGCTCGATAGTGAAATTGCGCAGCTTTTTAATTCAGACACAGAAGATGAGGACTTTGATGGATTTGTGGGAGAAGAGTGATTAAAAATAATGTGTGTTTTGTCAAGTACTAGAATTAACTTCAATTATAAATCACCGTTTTGCATCCTTTACTTTTCTTGTAGATCGTATGTTTTAGCAAGTGCCTTACGGTGCCGTACAGAATAAGTACCATACAGTAATAGAGTCCGTAATGGAGACTGCGCCTTATAGTACAGTACGCCTTATATGTGGGTCAAATACAGAAATAAACACCGTAAAAAAATAAAAACAGTTTATTAAAGTCCACAAAGGATAACACGAAACGAAGCCGCAACACGGTGCTGCAAAAAAACAAACTGAGAGAGCTGTCGCAAAAAAGATACCAAAACGCAGCCGCAAAGCGGTGCTGCCGAAAACAAAACTGAAGTGTCGCAGAAGCGCTCAATCTCGTCCTGGAAAACACAGCCCACGCTCCCGATCAGGACGAAGCTAAGGCGGGAGGGCATCAGCGCTATAAAACAAGAGCAGTAACAATAACTACACGTACACACGATAAACCAACACGACGTGGCTTAGTGAAGCAGAGTATATATAGGGTCGCTAATGACCTGAAACCCGCCACAGCTGTGCCTAGAATTCCGGCGAGGAGGGCCGAGCGCCCTCAGGTGGGGGAGAGGAGGAAAGCGAGGAAGTGCTGTCAGTTCTAGATCATATAGGCCTAAATAAATTATGGTCTTGTTTTTTTGTGTATATCTGATCCTTTATTCAGTTCTTGCACAACCGGCATCCTCACATGGTTAGAGAGTCTATTTATTGGCCCCGGTCCAAATTCTTGTTGTTGCGTCCAGATTGCTCCAGTCTGCAGATAAATGCAAGTGATGTGTAATGACAATAGTTTCACTTTATTGTGTCACTTCTATTTTCAGTGTCCTTTTGTTTGAGTTGTGATTTATTCTGGGGGATTTCTGCTGTTTGATCACTTGAGATACTTCCTGGCAGCACTTTCATCAGTTTGTGAGTATGTTGAGTTTGTATGTAACCTTGAAAGTTTAGTAAAATGGTGATTAAACATTTGTTTTTTAGCCATCTGTGTGTCTGGGGAATTTGCCATTGATTTGACTAATTACTGCATAAATGCTTCGATGCCCTTTTTTGGGCCTCTTATTGTAACAGGTTTTTTATTGTATTGTGTATTTGACACTGACTGCATGTAGGTCACTTACCCATTAAACAGGGTACGGAATATAATCTCATATAGTAGTCCTTGTCTTATGATCTATTAAGTTGTTTTTTCATTATCTTTAGTAAATACGGTGTTGTAGATATTGGGTGGTATTAACAACTATACACTTTGTTTCCTTTATTTTCTTCAGTATTTAAAAAAAAAAAATTCTCCTCTTCTGCACTCATGTTTTGTGGTTGTACATTTATTCATTTTATTTTCCTGTACGAGCCTCTGTCTGTCAGAGACCGCAGCGCTACGGCGCGTTCCCCTAGCCCCGCCTACTAATCAGCGCGCGTTCTCCGTACACCAGGTGAGGTTCATTGTTTCCAGGTTCTTTCTTTCCTTTATAAGGTTTTCCGTTTCGCTGGCCTGGCGCGAAGTATTTGCCGTTTTCGACTGTACCGAGCGTTTATCCTAGTGATATCTCCTGCCTTCTTCCTCAGTGTTCTTCCGTGTTTTGGTCTCCGTTGGGTGAGTGCGATTTCGAGTGTGTTTAGATGTAGCGTGTTCCTCTCTCTCTGTTCCCCGCTTCTATCTACCTCTCGTCCTCCCTCTCTCCCTTTCCCTCGTCCCCGTCCTTTCCCCCCTTCATTTAGTGTTGTGTGTGGAAGGAAAGTCCGTGTCCGTCTTTTATGGTTAGTATCCCTAACATATTCTCACTTTTTATTACTAATCACTCCACTGTCGGTGTATATAACACACTTAACCCATCTCTTATTAACCACTTCTCTGTCTCCCGGTTCCAGGTTCCCGTAGGTGTGTTTCCTTCCCAGTTACCCATCCTCGGTTCTTCCTGTTTACCGCCTTGTCCAGCACTTCACCTCCTCTATCCTGTATCTATTCTATTTAGCTCCTCCTTTTCACGCTTTTTCCCATTCTCTTTGTTTAACCTATTCCCCGGTGTTTATATTTTTGTGTTGGTGTTGGTTTGTTTGTTTTTTTTATCTCTTCTGCTTGATACCAGGTTCGCTGCCAGTCCTGGTGTTTCAAGCTACGCACGTTGACATCCAGCGAGTGTTCCAGTGATCCTGCTACCAATCACATACGCTGTCACGTGCCACTCGGTCGCTGCTGTTTTTTGATTGGTTTAATAAACCACCGTTGTTTTTGCATCAACGTCTCCTCTGTTCTCTCTGAGCCGGACTCATAACACTGTCCTAAAGGTATTTATATATATTTTTTTATTTTTATAGTTTTACATTTTACTTATTTATGTATTTATTTATAATAGTTTTTAATTATTTATTGTGTCATTTTAAATATTTTAAAAATTATTGATTTTTTTGTGATTTGTTTAGATTAATTAAATTATTGTTTGTGGTATATTGTGGTACATTGGGATTCGAACCTTGAATCCCTAGCACTCAGAGAATGTGCTAACCACTAAGCCACCGTGCCGCCCCCTTCCACAGTCCAATAAAATAAAATACAATTAATATTATATAAAATTAATGGCTCAGAAGATAAAATGTAAAGTTTTAGCAGCAGTTATATGCAGATCAGATCAGATGAATTATTATAATAAGATAAAGATATTAATTATAAGTTAATATTAATATGTTATTAATATATTAATAATAATTAGATTATTAAGATATTAATAATAATTAGATATTAATAAGATTACGTTACGAAATTTATACTGTGTGTGTGTGTGTGTGTGTGTGTGTGTGTGTGTGTGTGTGTGTGTTCCTGGCCATCTACTGTGTCTCTGCTGTGTCTACTGAGTTATTGCTGGAAGGTTCTTCTTACCTGTGGAACTTGGGTCAGTATTTGAATGGGTGTGTTCTGCACTCATATTTCGTGGTTCAGGTGAGTAAGGAGTTAAGTGTGTTCTTAGGAACAGGTAAATAAGGACTGGTATTTGAATATGGTGTCTAGTCTTAGATGATGAAGATGCTGGAGCTTAGAGTTTCCTTGGTGCAGTCAAGAACAGAACAACCGGATCAACGTTAAAACTTCAGGTACATTTTAGTCTTTCAGTTTATTTGTGTTTTGAGGTTTTTCTGTCATTAGCACCACCTGCATGTCCACTGGAAGCTTAACAGAGCTACAGATTTAGAACTACTGTGAACTTCGTGGAAGCAGTTTGTTGTAGAAGAAGCTGACTGACCTCCACCACATTTAACACCTTCCAGATGAATTAGAACAGTGCAATTGTCTGGCAGACCCTCTCAGTCAACATCAGTGTCTGACATCACAGATTCTCACATAAACATTCCTCAATTGTGCAGAAAGTTTTTTCTAAAGCTGTTAAAAATGTATTTAGTTATTTTTTATAGTTATTACTTTATATAATTCAAAAAAGCTTGTTACTCTTTGTCCCTAAATTGTTAAAATATAATTTAATTAGTATATTTTGAATGTTCCTGATGTTTCTTATCTTGTAGTGGATCTTCAGTTTCATCAGTGATGGAGCAGAAACTCTTCATCATCCTGATTCTCACAGGTGAGAGATAAAGCTCATTAATATTCATGAGTCACTTAATATTTAAATAAAAACATAAATAATTCATCCATCCATCCATTATATTCCCCTTAATCCTCTACTGGGGTCACGGGGGGTTCCCCGTGCCCATGCAGGGGAGATCGCAGGGGTGTTTTTAGGGTTTTGAAACATCAGGGGCTTTAGCCCCAATCCCTTATTTCCCCGGCTGTCCTCTGAATGTATTTATCAATTTTTTAACTGTTGTTACATCCATTTTGTTTGATCATTCATTAGTTATAATGGATAAAATTAAAGATAAGACGTTGACAGTCGGACAGAGATCGATTTTTGAAATGTTGATGGCAGCACCAACCCAGACCATATGTAAAGAGGCAACTTTGGCTCTGTTGAAGCATCTGGCAGAGCAAGGTCACAAGGCCTCCAAAACAAAACTTCAATAATGTAAACATGCGGTACCTAAAAAAAGAACCACTTAAAAATGCTGAAATTAATCTGTTAGAACTATTGAATGATTAAAATGAATCAAAGGGGGGAATTGTGAAGGAAAATATGTTTTTTTTGTGTATGAGTGATTCATCTTAACCATTTGTGTTTGCATATAACTATGAATAACCTTCTAACCTTCTTACGCTCTCTCATTTTCTTTTGATTTGTCTTTATCTTTCTTAAATAAATATTACTTCATTTAACATGAAAAAAAAAAAAATTTAATTATATATATATATATATATATATATATATATATATATATATATATATATATATATATATATATATACATAATCCCGAAGCATAAAATGTACCGAGCACTATTATTGTTTAATGAAGGATAAAAATTTGACTGATAATTAACTACACTAGACCGGACTGACTGACATTACCTAATGAGGACAAAATTATGAGGTTATATTTTTTCCGGGTCGGAGTTTGAGAAAATGTTTTGCCAAGACATATAACATAAATGATTAATGTTATAACTTTTTTACAGCATTGTTTTTTTATAAATTGTTTGCTAAAGGTTTTTATTATTTTTTCCCCCAGTTCGTGCACTGAAGGTGGCCTAATTATCAAATTTTACTTTGAACAGAAGAAATATGAGTTTATTAAACCTATGTTGTGTGATATGTATAAAGAACAGAAAAAATAAAGTTTGTTTGATGTTGTGTTTAACTTTACTAACCAAACAAATCAATTTGCAGGTTCTAGCGGACAGAACTGACAGTGCAATTTGATCCAGTAGAAAATAATAATAATAACCCCTGATGGTTTTATTTTTTATTAGACAATCTTGCTGATAATTTTATTAATTATGGTGTGACCATCATCTCATTTGAATATGATCCACAGGCAATGAGGGGTGGACCATAGTTAATTACTTCAAGGAAAATCAACAAGATCACTTTAGCTGATAACATACAGATTCCTAAACTGCCTTGATTAATTTTCTTGTGGGATAATAACACGTCATTTTGATCTTGATATTTCTTTAAAGAAAATTAACCTGAAGTCATCTTTTCTATGCTGATTCGACAATACTACCATGATGTGTGTAAACAGGTTTCAATATAAAAGCCTGAAAAAAGATTAACCCTGGTAGATATCAATGACCTTTCCAGTGGAAAAGTAGATCTCGGGCCAGAAAAGTGTGGGCACCCCGGTCTATGTTAAAAGAACCGTACTTTATAGTTCTCTCCTGTAAACTGTGCTGTGTCTCTCTCTTCGCAGCATGTTCCTGGTTTTAAAGGGCGAACATGTTAATTAGGCAGAGCCATGTCAGGTGCAATAATTAGACAGCTCCGCCTTCTCCACCACCACACTGCCCCATCAGCAGATTCTGAATCCCCAAATCCAGACATGTTCAGAGGGTGTGGGGGTGGGGGTGTTTGCCATGTGCACCGTGTGATCAGCCTCCTTGTACGCAGTTTCAACCTGGTCTGCCCGCAGTCTTCTGGTATCCGCTCTCTAGCGTGTAGCCACTTGGGAGTCATCCAGATCACCAACAAACTCCTCATCCTCCAGCCTATCCTCCAATGCTTACACAAGAGTGGTAGCTCCCAGCACTCTGGCGGCCTCTGAGGTGCCTTCCGCGCTTCCCTGATCATCATGAACCATGCTCTTCACTCTGATGCACGATGTCTGGAACCTCCATTTGCCCTTGTCATTCCTCCCTGGCACTAAATATAATGGGGGGGGATACTGTCTACAGGGCGGCCCACCACTCCGGGCGCATGTGTTTCCAGTGGGTGTATATGTGTGTGTGTTTCACTGCACAGATGGGTTAAATGTGGAGAACACACTTTTCTCTGTGTAGGCATATCACTCTAAGATCACTTTATTACTTTAAAATGTGTTTTACAGAGATGGTTCCTCTCGTCCTACCCATTTCTCTTAAGTTCTATCTGGTTCAGCAGCTGAAATCATGGCCTGATGCTCAGTCTTACTGTCGCACCAACCACTTCGACCTGGCCACTACTCTGAGTGCTGCAGAAATTAGCCTCCTGCAGAGCACGGCTCAGAAACAACAGTTCAACTCCACTGCCTGGGTCGGACTGTATAAAGATTACCACGGCTTCCGCTAGTCCCTCGATAACACACCTTTAGGAACCCTGAGAACCTGGTATAATATAGAACCTAATAATAACAATGGATGCGAGGACTGTGTGGTGGTGTCCCCTTGGGGGTGGGGTGATCTATATTGTAGCTGGAGAGGTGCTTTCCTATGCTTTGATGGTGAGTTCTGATAACCCTTAAACCTTTGATGTCTTTACCTGCTTTGCAAGCTTCACAAACAAAATGATTTTGTAAACTGTATTTGTCTAAAGTGAAAATTACATAATTACAGAGCCCCTAAAGGGACATGAGCAAAAAATAAAATATAGAGAGGAACATGAGTAAAACATTTTTAAATTTTTTACATACATTGTGCTCACCACTTATTAAGTGGTGCGCACGAGATATTAAGTGGTGCGCAAGACATCCTATTCACTCATGCGTATGTGTACATGTGAATGTGTACCGTATTGAAAATGTTTTACATTTGAACCAAATCGGAAATGTGAATCAATTGATTCCCTGAAGATTCCTAGAACACATCTGTTTTTCTATACGTGTAGCTGCGGAAGAACACTGGTTACTTTCATCTCATCAAATACAATGGACTGTCTTTCAAAATAAGACATTATTTTCCTGTAAGATAGCTAACATTGGCACAATAAAGCGCATGATTAAAGGCTAAGAAACTCAAATACGGTTATTCAATTAAATCAGACTATGAAATCCAGTCGGGTTATCACCACGTTTAACTACAATGCTTAACAGTTTTGGGGGTAAAAGGAAATTCCCAAGCAACAAGCAAAGGAGGGTACCTGCAAATGAGGTTCGGTCAAACTCAGCACTAGACAGCATTACATTCTTAGAAAGATTCCAAGAAAGAAACGTTTATTTATATTTGTGTTCTTTATTTATCTGTAGATCTGTCAAACAGTCATAAGTCGGAGAGCGCATGCTCCCGTTTAAACGGCATTATTTTAACAGCATGTCATGTCTGTTTGTTGTCAGATTATGTATCATTTAATTTCACGTGCGCACCACTTACAAACCTGTGCACACCACTTAATAACTCGTGCGCACCACCTACTAACTGGTGCGCACCACTTACTAACTGGTGCGCACCACTTACTAACTGGTGCGCACCACTTACTAACTCGTGCACCACTTACTAACTCGTGCATACCACTTAATAACGCGTGCACCACTTACTAACCCGTGCACACCACTTAATAACTCATGCGCACCACCTACTAACTCGTGCGCACCACTTACTAACTCGTGCACCACTTAATAACGCGTGCACCACTTACCAACTCGTGCACCACTTACCAACTCGTGCACCACTTAATAACTCGTGCGCACCATCTACTAACTCGTGCACACCACTTACTAACTTGTGCGCACCACTTACTAACTCGTGCGCACCACTTAATAATTCGTGCACCACTTACTAACTCATCCACCACTTAATACAACGTGCACCACTTACTAACTCGTGCACCACTTACTAACTGTCAGGTTGGGAGGGTTGGGAGGGTTGGGCCTCCCCCTGCCTACCGTGTATCAGGGTTTGGCCATTCGGGGTTTCCGTAGGTGGGGCCTATCCCCTTGAGCAGGGATTGGGTCCTACCTGATCACGTGTGGCCTGCTCACTGCATTTCTGGCATCCCTCCGTAGCAGCCAGCAGGCCAGCATTCTAGATTGAGCATTAACGAGTGTATACGATAGTGCGCTTAGGCTCAGTACCATGTCGTGTGTTAAGTGTGGTTTGTTTTCCTATTTATTTCGTTTTCTCGTTCGCGGCGCGTTTCGCCGAGCATTCAGTGGCTTTTCCGCTGTCTGGTTTTTGTATGTTTGTTATTGTTTCTAGGCACGTTTCGTCGTGTCCGCAGCGGCGTTCCCGCTGTACCGTGTTTGTGTATTGGCTCTCGGCTCCTTCAAGCGGCGTTCCCGCTGTGTTCAGCCATTAAAGCTTTTGGGTTTGCTTAGCTGGTCGCCTGGCTCTCTAATCCGCCATTTTCCGGTCAGCGCACCCCGTTGTGACACTAACTCGTGCACACCACTTAATTACGTGTGCACCACTTACTAACTCATGCGCACCACTTAATATCTCGTGCGCACAACTTACTAAATCGTGCGCACCACTTAATAACGTTTGCACTACTTACTAACTCGTGTGCACCACTTACTAACTCGTGCGCACCACTTACTAACTCGTGCGCACCACTTACTAACTTGTGCGCACCACTTAATAACTCGTGCGCACAACTTACTAACTCATTCGCACCACTTAATAACTCGTGCGCACCACTTAATAACTAGTAACAGCGCATCATGTCTGTTTATTTTCAGATTATGTATCACTTAATTTCTCGTGCGCCCCACTTACTAACTCGTGCACACCACTTAATAACTTGTGCACCACTTACTAACTCGTGCACCTCTTACTAACTCGTGCACACCACTTAATAACACGGGCACCACTTACTAACTCGTGGGCTTAATAACAGTAACCACTTAATAACAGTAACCACTTAATATCAAGTGCGCACCACTTCCTTTCTCGTGCGCACCACTTCCTAACTCGTGCGCACCGCTTACTAACTCGTGGACACAACTTAATAACTCGTGAGCACCACTGACGCACCACTTACTAACTCGTGTGCACTACTTACTAACTCGTGCACACCACTTAATTCGTGCGCACCACTTACTAACTCGTACGCACCACTTAAAAACTCGTGCGCACAACTTACTAACTCATGTGCACCACTTAATAACTTGTGCGCACCACCTACTAACTTGTGCGCACCACCTACCAACTCGTGCACACAACTTACTAACTCATGTGCACCACTTAATAACTTGTGCGCACCACCTACTAACTCGTGCGCACCACCTACCAACTAGTGCACACCACTTACTAACTCGTGCGCACCACTTACTTACTCGTGCGCACCACTTACTAACCCGTGCGCACCACTTAATATCTTGTGCACACCATTTACAAACCACTTACTAAGTCGTGCGCACTACTTACTAACTCGTGCACACCACTTAATTTGTGCGCACCACTTACTAACTCGTGCGCACCACTTAAAAACTCGTGCGCACAACTTACTAACTCATGTGCACCACTTAATTAATTAATTATTTAATGACAACAAGGCAAAAAAACAATGCAACGCAAAAACCACAAACTCCATCCAACAAAACCCACAAACTCCATCCAACAAAACCCACAAATGTGTCGATACATTTTCCATCCATCCATTATCTTCCATTTTATCCTCTATTATAGTCACAGGGGGTTCCCCATGCCCATTCAGGGGAGGACGTCTCCGGCGCTGGGCAGATACACCCAGGACAGGACGCCAATACATCACTGAGCACACACTCACTAAAATAATATAAATATTATATAAAATGAATGGCGCAGAAAATAAAATTATTATAATAAGATAAAGATATTAATTCTAATTTATTATTAATATATGATATCAATAAGTTTAGGGCTGAAATTTGTGTGTGTGTGTGTATGTGTGTGTGTGTGTGTGTGTGTTCCTGTGTTCCTGTCCATCTACTGTGTCTCATGTGAGTTAATGTAATTAAAAAGTGCAGTTATTGTGTGAAGGTTCTCTGTGGAACTTCGGTTGATTTCATTTGGTCAGTATTTGAATGGGTGTGTTCTGCACTGCTAGATCGTGCTTCAGATGATTAAAGCGTTAAGTGTGTCCTTAGAAACAGGTAAATAAGGACTGGTATTTGAATATGGTGACTAGTCTTAGATGATGAAGATGCTGGAGCTTAGAGTTTCCAAAGTTCAGTGAAGAACAGAACAACCGGAACATCAGGTATGTTTTAGTCTTTCAGTTTATTTGTGTTTTGAGGTTTTTCTGTCGTTAGCACGACCTGCATGTACACTGGAAGGTTAACAGAGCTACAGATTTAGAACTACTGTGAACTTCGCGGGAGCAGTTTGTTTTAGCAGAAGCTGACTGACCTCCAACCCATCCAACACCTTCCAGATGAATTAGAACAGCGATTGTTTGACCCTCTCATCCAACATCAGTGTCTGACCTCACAGATTTTCACAGAAACACTCCTCAATCGTGTAGAAAGTTTTCTCTGAAGCTGTTAAAATGTATTTACTTATTTATTTATAGAATTTAATAAAAACTTGTTACCCTTTGTCCCTAAATTGTTAAACTATAATTTAATTATTACATTTTTAATATTCCTGATGTTTCTTATTTTGTAGTGGATCTTCAGTTTCGTCAGTGATGGAGCAGAAACTCTTCATCCTCCTGATTCTCACAGGTGAGGTAACTCCATTATTAATATTAATGTCACCCTAATATTTAAATAAAAAACATAAATAATTCATCCATCCATCCATCGATTATCATAGAATAGAATAGAATAGAAAGCCTTTATTGTCATTATACCCCGCATACACAGTATACATCATATAACGAGATTTAAGCTCCTCCTTAAAGTGCACATGGCATTATATATAAATTGAAAAAACAATAGAAAAGACACGTGCAAAAATCTACTGTGCAAATAGACGTGTAATGTGTAAAATGATATGCCAATTAGTGCAGGTTACCGTTTAGCATTGTAATGGCTTTGGGAAAGAAGCTGTCCCTGAGTCTGTTTGTCTTGGCCCGTATGGACCTGTAGCGTCTGCCAGAAGGCAGCAGGTTGAAAAGGTGGAAGCCGGGGTGAGTATTGTCCTTTAGGATGTTCCTGGCGCTGCTGAGACAGCGGGAGTGGTAGATGGAGGTTATGGAAGGCAGGGAGCAGCTAATGATTTTTTTGTCTGTGTTGGTCACTCTTTGTGGTCTTCTTCTGTCAGCCTCTGTGCAGCTGGAGTGCCATACTGACACAGCATACGTCAGCAGGCTTTCGATGGTGGAACGGTAGAAGGTCACCAGCAGGCTTGTGTGTAGTTGCACTTTCCTGAGCACCCTCAGGAAGTGAAGCCGCTGCTGGGCCTTCTTGACCAGTGCAGAGGTTTTGACTGTCCAGGAGAGATCTGCAGAGATGTGTACTCCCAGGAATCTGAATGATTCCACTTGCTCTACACATTCACCATTGATGTACAGGGGTGTAGGGGCGACCTTGTTTCGTCGGAAGTCAAGGATGAGTTCTTTTTGTCTTTTGTCTTAGCTGCACTCCACTCACCAAGTTTCCGGACCTCATCTCTGTATGCCACCTCTGTATCACCCCCGGCTATCCGTCCCACAACAGTTGTGTCTTCAGCAAATTTCACGATGATGTTTCTGGGTGGATGGGACTGCAGTCATATGTGTAGAGTGAGTAGAGGAGTGGGCTCAGCACACAGCCCTAGGGGGAGCCGGTGCTGAGGGTGCAGATGGAAGAGAAGTAGGGGCCCAATTTTACCTGCTGGTGACGGTTGGTTAGGAAGTCCTTGATCCAGGAGCAGGTTGATGGTGGAAGCCCCAGATTATCTAACTTGGGGATCAGAATATCCGGTATTATTGTATTGAAGGCAGAGCTGTAGTCAATGAAGAGCATCCTGACGTAGCTCCCCCGTAACTCCAGGTGACTCAGCACTGAATGAAGGGCGGTGGTTATTGCATCTACTGTGGATCTGTTTGTCCGGTATGCAAATTGGTGCGGGTCCAGAGCAGGGGGGAGGCAGGTTCTGATGTGTTTTAGAACCAGTTTTTCAAAACACTTGGTAATGACAGGAGTGAGTGCTACCAGGCGGAAGTCATTTAGGCTGATTGTGGGTGATTTTTTGGGAACTGGGATGAGGGTGGCTGATTTCAAACAGGCTGGGATGATGGCTTGTTCCAGTGACAGGTTGAAGATAATGGTCAGCACATGCCTTGAGCACCTTCCCTGGTACACCATCTGGGCCTGTGGCCTTCCAGGGGTTCACGGCACGAAGGGCCCGTCTCACATCCTCAGCAGTAAGAATGAGTGGAGGGGAACCAGAGACTGAAATGGGTTGTAGTGGGGAGGTGGGTGGTGGTGTGGTTGAATGTTCCTGGGACTCGAAGCGGGCATAGAAGCAGTTTAGTTCTTCCGCTAGTGATACATCTGAGTCACCAGGTGTCGCAGGGCAGCCTTTGTAGTTGGTAAAGGACTGGATGCCCTGTCATATCTGTCGAGGATTGTTGAGCTGTTCCTCTATCATCTTCTTATGCTCTGCTTTGTCGGTCCTGATACCTCTCCTTAGGTCGGCACGAGTGGCACTGTATAGTGCTCTGTCTCCTGATCTAAAAGCTGCGTCTCGGGCCTGAAGGAGTGTGTGAACCCGGTTTGTCATCCATGGTTTTTTGTTTGGATACACCCGGATTTATTTTTTCTCAGTGACCGTATCAATGCAGTGCCTAATGTAAGACAGAACAGTGTCTGTGAATTTGGCCAGGTCTTCGTGCTGAAAGGCTTCCCACAGTGTTTGGTCGAAGCAGTCCTGCAGTTTGGTGAAGGCGTCATCAGGCCAGGTGTTAATGGTGATCCTTTTGGGCTTTGTTTGTCGGATGAGGGGGGTGTATGGGGGGGTGAGGAACAGGGAGAGGTGGTCTGACTGACCCAGATGGGGGAGGGGTATGGCTCTGTAAGCATGTTTGATGTTTGAATATACATGGTCCAGAGTGTTCTCTCCCCTTGTTGGGCATTTCACATACTTATAGAATTTTGGTAAAACAGTTTTGAGGTTAGCTTTGTTAAAGTCCCCCGCAATGATATAAACGCCATTTGGATAAGCACGCTGATGGTTATTAATGGCATTCAACAGCAGAGAAAGAGCTATTTTTTCATTTGCATCTGGTGGGGTGTAGACTGCTGTAATGATAATTGCAGCTCCCTAGGCAGGTAAAATGGTCTGCATCTCACCGACAAGGTAAAATGGTCTGCATCTCATCTTCCCGGGGGGGGTGGGGGGGAGATGGGGATGCATCCAGGGGAGAACGCAGGGGCATTTTTAGGGTTTTGAAACATCAGGTGGTTTAGCCCAGATCCCTTATTCGTCCCTCTGTCCTCTTTAAAAAGTGCCCTTTCATGAATGTATTTATCCATTTTTCAAACTGTTGTTACATTCATTTAGTTTGATCATTCATTAGTTCCATCCATCCATTATCTTCCGCTTTATCCTCTACTAGGGTCGCGGTGGGGTTTCCCATGCCCATCCAGGGTAGAACGTCTCGGGCGCTGGGCAGATACACCCAGGACAGGGCGCCATTCTATCACTGGGCAGACACTCACTCACACAGACACACACTATATGGGGCAATTTGGAAAATTCAATTCACCTTGATCCATGTTTTTTGGACTGTGGGAGGAAACCGGAGAACCCGGAGGAAACCGACGCAGACACAGGAAGAACATGGAAACTCCACCCAGATGGGGATTCGAACCGGGAATCCCTAGCGCGGAGAGGCTGAGAAGCACAAACAGATGACGGTGACTCCATCGTTCTATCCCGCTGCTGGAGGAGAGGCTGCAGAGAAAGCCGGTCTCATTTGATCCGGGGCTACTGACAAAACATCCGGGGCTATAGCGCCCAGAGCCCAGGTCTAATGCCTTGGAGAACGTTTCGGGTGCTGGGCAGATAAAACCAGAACAGGGCGCCAATCTATCATAGGGCACACAATGACTCACACAGACACAAACACACACTGTATATGGGGCAATTTTAAGCATTCAATTTGCCTTGTTACAAGTTCTTGGACTGTGGGAGGAAACCCGAGAACCCGGAGGAAACCCACCCGGACACGGGGAGGACATGGAAACTCCACCCAGATTGGGACTTGAACTGGGAATCCCTAGCGCTGAGAGGATGCTAACCACTAAGCCACCGTGCTGCCCCAATCAATAACTCAATTAAATAAAATATTTGGTTATAATTGAAAAGTTATAGATTTTTCGGATGCCCAGTAATAGATTGGTGCCCTGTCCTGGGTGTATCTGCCCAGCGCCCGATAAGTTCTCTACTGAATGGGCATGGGCAACACCTCCCGCGACCCTAGTAGAGGATAAAGCGGAAGATAATGAATGGAGGTTTTATTTTTTTTGTGGTGCTGGTGGGTTGTTTCTGCAGCTGTAGTTCTAGTTGAAGTGGATGGGGGGAGCCTTCTTTGTTTGTTTTTTTTGTCTTTGTCCTCTAACACGAGTTCTCTCAGAGGTGTGGTGGCCATTCTTTTTACCAAAAATCGCAGACTTATTTCATATGACATTGAGGAGGTGATGAATGGCATTTTAAAATCATTGTTTGTAATGTAGGGTGTCTCCTCTCAGCACTGGGGAGTCCCGTTTCTGGGTAGAGTTTTCCCCATGTCCACGTGGGTTTCCTCCACATTCTCCGGTTTCTTCTCACAGTCCAAAAACATGGATCAAGGTCAATTGAATTCTCCAAATTGCCCCATAGTATAGAGTGTGTGTGTGTGTGTGTGTGTGTGTGTGTGTGTGTGTGTGTGAATGAGCGTGTGTGCTCTGTGATAGATTGGCGTCCTGTCTTGGGTGTATCTGCCCAGTGCCCAAAACATTCTCCCCTGGATTGGCATGGAGAACCTCCCCGCGACCCCAGCAGATAATGAATGGATGGATGTTCGTAATGTTTATTGTTCCACAACTGGTGCTGACAGGGTGGCCCTTAACACTATATACAGAGCTGTATCACTGATGAATACCTTTTTGTGGGGGAGTGTAGGGTGGGGGTGGTTTTTATTATACATTGGATGACCGTAATCACACTGAACTTCATGCTGCATCTCAGCATGCTCTTGGGGATCTGAGGTGTGGGAGATTTTTTTTATCAGAACACTATGGGTTCATGTCAGTGCTAGACTCGATCAGATTTATTGTTTTAAGCACCAGATTAACAATTGAAAAGGTTGTTTGATCTTACCTGTTGGTTTTTCTGATCGTAGTTGGGTTTTATGTTCAGATGTTTATTTATTTACTATCTTCCACTTTAACCTCTGCTAAGGTCATGGGGGTTCTCCATGCCCATCCAGGGGAGAACGTTTTGGAAGCTGAGCATATACACCCAGGATAGGGCACCAATGCATTGCTGGGCACACACTTACTCACACACACCAACACACTCTACTGTATATGGGGCAATTGAAAGCATTCAATTGACCTTGTATCCATGTTTTTGGTCTGTGGGAGGAAACCCATGAAGACACAGGGAGAACATGGAAACGCCACGGAGATTGGGATTCGAACCTGGATCCCCAGTGCTGAGAGGAGAACATGCTAACCAGCAAGCCACTGTGCCTCCCATTTAGCTTTTATAACTAACATTAGGCCTAAAAGTGCTTATTGGTAATTTAACACTGTAATGAGGGTGTGGGCATGAATGAGGACCAGAGAGTTTTCTTTAATCAGGATCAGGTTTTAAAATCACATTGAAACTACATCTGGCCTGGTGTTGCTCGTCGATGTCCCGCTCCCGTTGGGTCCATGGTATCTCTCTCTCCCCGTTGCATATGATGTCACAGCTCATAAAGCTGCACACCTCGTCAGACAGTGCAGGATCAGGTGCGCTAATCAATCTCCCTGATCAACGCATAGGCGCCGCCTCTCCTCCCTCACACAGCGCCACCGTGCCACCACAAACATGTCTCTGTTTCTTTGGAGTACATTAAAAATGAAAAAGGGACTGTTCTGTAATACTAAGCGGTACTAAATCTAATGGAGACCCTTAATGTAATGACTGTTAGGTTAGGTTAAAAGAACCGTACTTTACAGTTCTCTCCTGTAAATTGTGCCGTGTCTCTCTTCTTGTGGCATTAGAGGTTCCTGGTTTTAAAGGGCGAACATGTTCATTAGACAGAGCCATGTCATGTGCAATAATTAGACAGCTCCGCCTTCTCCACCACCACACTGCCCCATCAGCAGATTCTGAATCCCTGTATCCAGACATGTTCGGGGGAGTGGGGGTGGGGGTGTTTTCCGTGTGCACGATCAGCCTCCTTGTACACAGTTTCAACCTGGTCCGCCCACAGTCTTCTGGTATCCGTTCTCTAGCGTGTAGCCACTTGGGCGTCACCCAGGTCACCAACACACTCCTCATCCTCCCGCTTATCCCCAATGCTTACTACACAAGAGAGGCAGCTCCCAGCAATTTGGCGCCCTTCTGTGCCTCCCCGATTGTCGCCATGCTCTTTGCTCTGATGCACAATGTCTGGAACCTCCACTTGCCCTTGCCATTCTTCCCTGGCACTAAATGTAATTGGGGGGGGGGGGGTACTGTCTACAGGGCGGCCCACCACTCCGGGCAAATGTGCTTCCAGTGGGTGTATATGTGTGTGTTGCACTGCACAGATGGGTTAAATGTGGAGAACACACTTTTCTTTGTGTAGGCATATCACTCCATCACTTTAAATGTGTTTTACAGGGATGGTTCCTCTCGTCCTGCCCGTTTCACTTAAGTTCTATCTGGTTCAGCAGCTGAAATCATGGCCTGATGCTCAGTCTTACTGTCGCACCAACCACTTTGACATGGCCACCACCCTGAGTGCTGCAGAAATGAGTCTCCTGAAAAGCACGGCTCAGGGACAACAGTTCACCTCCACTGCCTGGGTCGGACTGTATAAAGATTACCACAGCTTCCGTTGGTCCCTCGATTACACGGTACTAGGAACCATGAGACCCTGGAGTACTGCAGAACCTGACAATAAAAATGGATGCGAGGACTGTGTGGTGGTGGCCCCTTGGGGGTGGGGTGATGCACCTTGTAGCTGGAGAGGTGCTTTCCTATGCTTTGATGGTGAGTTCTGATATTTTCTTAATGCTTCGATGTGTTTACCTGCTTTGCAAGCTTCACAAACAAAATGTTTTTGTAAACTTTATTTGTCTAAAGTGAAGATTACTATTAGCGGTGCAAACCAACTGAGCACATGACACAGTTCGTCAGGAAAAGTCTGGCGACATGTTTATTAAGGAGCAAAATAATCCACAGAATGAACAAACTCAAAACTCAGCCACAAAGTAGTGCTAAGAAAACAAAACTGAAAGTACTGTCGGAGTGGGCAGTCTCGCCGAAGGACAGAAATACAAAAAACGCCAGATCAGGACCATGCCGCGGGCTGGAGGAAGTCACTACTAAAAACAGAGACAAAAACGGTAAAGCCGTTCATGCATTCACATACACAACAAACCAACACAAACTGGCTCTAGCGGAGCCCGGTTATATTGAGCCGCTAACGACCCGGAACTTGCACCAGCTATGGCTAAAACTCAGGCGGGAGAGAGGAAGAAAGAGAAGGGCCACCCCTTCCACAGGGGAGGAATGAGCACCCTCAGGTGGAAGAGGGAAAGAAAGGGAAGGAGTGCTGACAGTACCCCCGCCCGAATAGGGGAGGGGGCAAGGTGGCTAGGGTAGGCTTACCTCGGCGATGCGGGTGAGCTTTGCCCTATGGAGCGACCTTGTCCGGATGCTGGTTATGGAATTGAGTAATGAGTGACGGGTCCAAAATGTCTGCCGCAGGCACCCAACTGCGTTCCTCGGGACCGAACCCCTCCCAATCCACTAAGTATTGAATGGAGGAGCCTCGACGCCGCAAATCGAGTAATGATGCCGTATAGATGTTAGGGTTATAGTGAGTACCTTACGATTCCAACGCTTGGGCCCACTCCTGGTCCAATGATCCTAACACAAATGGTTTTAGTAGCGACGTATGGAACACAGGGTGGGTGCGCCACTGTCATGGCAGGTCTAGCTTGTACGACACCGTGTTAACTTGTTTTAGGACTCGGAAGGGCCCCAAAAAGCACAGCAGAAGCTTCCATGCCCCCTCACGACAGTAAAAATCACGAGAGCTTACCCAGACCTGGGGCCGTACCCCTATGTCAGTCAGCAAAGGCCTTGTTGCGGTGCAAGACCTGGCTGAGACGCTGGTGCTCCTGCGACCATATTTCCTCGCTACGGGTGAACCAGTCATCTACAGCGGGTGCTAGGGATTGCTCAGAATCAAATACCACAAATGGAGGTTGAAACCCTACGACGTGAGTTCCATGGCAGATCGCCAAAATCGCCTGGAGTAAGTCATGCCACGGAAACCTTCCTTTATCACGGGGCACCGAAGTTGGATCCGGTTCGGAAGATTCCGTCGGTTCCATAAATGTTTGGTGTTGGTTTCTGTTAGCGGTGCGAACCAACTGAGCACATGTTCGGTGGGAGAAGTCCGGCAATGTCCGGCAATGGGTCGTTAGAACAGGCAACAGGTTTAGTAAGTAGCAAAATAATCCACAGAATGAACGAACTCAAAAGCCGCAAAGCGGTGCTACAAAAACAAAACTGAAAGTACTGTCGGAGCGGGCAGTCTCGTCCAAAGGACAGAAACACAAAAAACGCCAGATCAGGTTCACGCCGCGGGCTGGAGGAAGTCACTACTAGAAACAGAGACAAAAACAGTAAAGCCGTTCATGCACTCACATACACGACAACAAACACTCTAGCGGAGCCCGGTTATATTAAGCCACTAACGACCCGGAACTAGCACCAGCTGTAGCTAAAACTCAGGCGAGGAGGGACGAGCGCCCTCAGGCGAGAGAGAGGAAGAAAGAGAAGAGATGGAGACCACAGGGGATGAACGAGCGCGCTCAGGCGGAAGAGGGAAAGAAAGGGAGGACATAATATAGTTCCTGATTCCTATTTAATTTGGAAAATGTTGTTCTACAGCTGGGGTGTCCAAACCTTTTAAAATGTGGGCCAATTTAAATAAAGTGAAAATGCCTGGCGGACAATAGTTCATTCTGACATTTTTTTCCATGAAAATGCACACTGCATTTAATATATAATTACTGTATTTTTAACACTGTATTTTAATGAAATTTATATATAATTTAGAATACAGTCTAATGAGTCACCTCTGAGCAATATTCATCTAAAACAGCAATAAAGAATTAATAAACATGTTTTTTTATTATTATTTCAGAACGAAATATCGGTAACAGCAGATACATTTTCTACTCTGGGCCTTCCAACTGGTATGAAGGTCAGCGCTACTGCAGGCAGTATCACACAGATCTGGCCAGTGCACGAGATGCATCAGAAAACTCCATTCTGGTTGGAATGATCACAACCTGGACCTGGTTTGGTCTCCACAAATTCACCTGGAAATGGTCCGATCAGAATAACTTCACCTACAACACATGGGCCATAGGACAACCTGATGACCTCAACCAGAGATACTGCAGTTATGTACTGAACGGACTGACCTACGATGCTCTCTGTACAGATCTGAGAGCTTTCTTCTGTTACAGAGGTGAAGTGTCATCATTATCTGTACTGCACCCTGTCCCGTTTAAATAAGTCCCACTTAAACAAGCCATGCTTAAATAAGTCCTGCTTGAAAAAGTCATGCTTAAATAAGTCACTTGTATATTAATCACTCTTTAATAAGTCACATTTATTATAGTCACGCTTAAATAAGTCCTGCTTAAATAAGTCTTGTTTTAATAAGTCCTGCTTGAATAAGTCTCTCTTAAATAAGTCCTATTTATACAAGTCTCGCTTGAATAAGTCCCGCTTGAATAAGTCCTGCTTATATACAGTGGGTTGCAAAAGTATTCATACCCCTTGAACTTTTCCATATTTTGTCACATTACAACCACAAACAAATATATTTCACTGGAATTTAATGTGAAAGACAAACACAAAGTGGTATACAATTGTGAAGTGGAAGGAAAATTATACATGAATCAACATTTTTTTTACAAATAAAAAACTGAAAAGTGCGACGTGCAAAAGTATTCAGCCCCCTTTTCCCTGAGTGCAACCAATTGCATTCAGAAGTTGCCTGATGAGTGCTAATGACTCAAAAGGGTCCTCCTGTGTGTAATCTAATCTCAGTACAAATACAGCTGCTCCGTGACGGCCTCAGATGTTGGTTAAGAGAATATTGGGGAGCAAACAGCATCATGAAGTCCAAAGAACACACCAGACAGGTTAGGAATATGGTTTTGGAGAAGTTTAAAGCAGGCTTAGGTTATAAAAAGATTTCCAAAGCTTTGAACATCTCACGGAGCACTGTTCAATCCATCATCCGGAAATGGAAAGAGTATGGCACCACAGTAAACCTGCCAAGACAAGGCCGTCCACTTAAACTTACAGGCCGAACAAGGAGATCACTGATCAGAGAGGCAGCCAAGAGGCCCATGGTGACTCTGGATGAAATGCAGAGAGCCACAGCTCAGGTGGGGGAAACTGTCCACAGGACAACAATTAGTCGTGCACTACACAAATGTGGTCTTTATGGAAGAGTGGCAAGGAGAAAGCCATTGTTAAAAGAAAACCATAAGAAGTCCCGTTTGCAGTTTGCCAGAAGCCATGTTGAGGACACAGCAAACATGTGGAAGAAGGTGCTTTGGTCAGACGAGACCAAAATTGAACTTTTTGGCCACAATGCAAAACGCTATGTGTGGCGGAGAAATAACACTGCACATCACTCTGAAAACACCATCCCCACTGTCAAATATGGTGGTGGCAGCATCATGCTCTGGGGGTGCTTCTCTTCAGCAGGGACCGGGAAGTTGGTCAAAGTTGATGGGAAGATGGATGGAGCCAAATACAGGGCAATCTTGGAAGAAAACCTGTTGGAGTCAGCAAAAGATTTGAGACTGGGGCGGAGGTTCACCTTCCAGCAGGACAACGACCCTAAACATAAAGCCAGAGCTACAATGGAGTGGTTTAAAAAAAAGAATATTCATGTGTTAGAATGGCCCAGTCAAAGTCCAGACCTAAACCCAATTGAGAATTTGTGGCAAGATCTCAAAACTGCTGTTCACAAACGCTCTCCATCCAATCTGACTGAGCTTGAGCTGTTTTGCAAGGAGGAATGGGCAAGAATTTCAGTCACTAGATGTGCAAAGCTGGTGCAGATATACCCTAAAAGACTTGCAGCTGTAATTGCAGCAAAAGATGGCTCCACAAAGTATTGACTCAGGGGGGCTGAATACTTTTGCACGTCGCACTTTTCAGTTTTTTATTTGTAAAAAAAATGTTGATTCATGTGTAATTTTCCTTCCACTTCACAATTGTATACCACTTTTTGTTGGTCTTTCACATTAAATTCCAGTGAAATATATTTATGTTTGTGGTTGTAATGTGACAAAATATGGAAAAGTTCAAGGGGTATGAATACTTTTGCAACCCACTGTAATTGACACTTAAATATGTCTTAATTAAATAAATCCCACTTATATGTCACACTTAATTCTTATGTTATGATGTGAGGTCACCTCAGCAGGTTGAGTTGAGGATTTGAGCTGATAGTTAAATAAGTGAAAACAGAATCACATGATTATACCATCAGTATCATGTCCTCTGATCACATGACTGTGTTTTAGGATTCATCTAGTATTTCAGGGAATCATTCTTACATAAGAAAACACCTGTAACAAGATTTATACTTAAACTGTGTGAGGTGTCAATGCAGCAGAGTATTAATGTTTATTTAAAATGATTTATTTTTAATTCTGTAGTAAATACAGGACAGAAGATCATCAGGGTGATGGTTCAGTCCAATCTGAATGTAAATGATCCTGCGCTACAGGTAGCCATGGTGGAGACGGTGAGTTTCACTGATCCATAGTTCCTCTGGTTCTAGTAAAGTTCTAATGATTTCATTTCTGTTTAAACATTCTAATGATGCTACATTTATGTCATTATTATTATCATCATCATCATCATCATTATGTTTATGATCATTATGATGATTATAAATCATCTGACTTTCAGCTCTTCGTTTTTCTTCTGTATGATTCACTGTATGAACATCTTCTGTGCTCCAGATTAAAGGGGAACTGCAGAAACTCGGAGTGATGAATGTTGCTGTGAAATTCCGAGGGCAGCCAGATGGAAACGTGTTTCAGAAGATTCATGGGAAATGATGATTGTCTTTAGGGGCAGAGCTTGGTGGTGGTTTTGTGATTTGGTTTCAGCTGAGTGGATCAGAATTTTAAATATCTTTCAGAGCATACTAAGTAAAAAGAAAATATTAATTTAAAACATTATTTATTTTAAAAACTTTGTTTTATGATGTTTTCTGTGGGAATTCATTGATAAATCAGGAGATGACAGAGGGTTCTGTTCCTGTGGGTCAGGTGAGAAAACAGACGTCACAGAACCTTCATGATCCACAGAGTGTGAAACATCGTTTCTATAGTGACTATTATATCTGCTGCTCCTTCAGTGTCCTTCAGTGACCTTCAGTGTCCTGTCTGTAAAAGTATATATACACACACATATTCTGTTAATCTACACAATACAAACATCTACTTTCCTCACTCTACTTGTTTCAGTTTATGGTTTGGATTCTGCAGAAGTTCAGACAGAAACTTTGGTCCTGAACCTCCTGCTTTATTGTAATGTGGATTCCGTCTCAGCGCTGATGTCAGAGCAACACGGGATGTGTGATGTCTTCTGTTCCACAACCTGCAGAGAGAAGAACCCAACTAAACCAAAACATACATACACCTGTGGTTTTATACACTTCATACCACAAGATGGTGCTATTGTAGAAAACAGCCCCATCATTGTTCCTGTCTGTTAAAATAACCAAGCAAAGCAGTTCTTGTATAAAAAGTGATAAACCAATAGGTTTGTTAACTGCTCCAAAAATGTCACAGTGAGTGATGTCATAAAATTTTCAGTAATGTAAACTGTCTGATCTTAATGTCATTATAATAAAAATATTACCAACATGTAACCCACAGTTACTTATGGTCAAAGTACCAGACTGCACCACATAAGACCCCTCCCACCCCCTTTAAGACTCACAGTATATTAGATTTCTGTCCACACACACGTGACCGTATAAAATAATAACAGACTTGTATTCCAGTGATTGGAAATGTTTAATTACAAAATCAATATTATAGCAAAACTACATCCGTACACAACATCTTTATTGTACAATTACTAAAAACAAAACAGTTCTCACAACAATACACGTCACAAAAAATAAGAATACCAGCTAAGAGTATTTGTGGTCCAACAGCAGATGATTAATAGCCAAATGGTTACAGTTGTTATCTGGATGTAGGAGAAAAGGATGTTCAGCAACTGTCTAAGATTATTAGAAAATTAAATAAAAGTTCTCATTTGCCTTACACCTGTTCACCTCATTATAGAAAACCACACCAGTACCACCTTCACAGGCTCTGTTAAAAGAAAGAGCATAGACATAAATATAATAAACTATTAATTGTACAGCCTGTACTCCAAACCAAGTAATAGTAGCTCCTGTAGATAAGTACTGTAAGTCATCACCCAGTCGTGTTTAATGGTTACAAAAGCAAACCCATACACACGACTTATGATTGAGAGAAAAGAAAGAAAATAAATTTACATAAAAAACCTATAACAGAAAACCTCCAATCCACTAAACAACTCAATTACAACCAAAATCTACAATTAACACATCACACAAATTATAAAATACCTTTAATACCGTTGCTACGACTTTAATAGCTGATGACACGGCAATAAAGGACAAAACTGTAGATTGTTCAAGAGTAGTCTTTAATGCAGAAGACACTGGGTGAAACACAGCCATAGCACATGACAAGCCATGACCATAACTCAAAACAACGTTCCAACACTAAACACAGGGAAGGAAGGGCTTTTAAACATGTAAGGGTTGGTCACATGACGAAACACAGCTGCACCAAATCTTCACAAATTACAAATAACAGGGTCCAATAGGGGCACTGATGTATGATGCTGATGATTTTTGGCAATACCACTAGCAACCAGTAGAGGGCAGATGTGACAACTGTGATGCTTTGTAATGAATACACACCCAGCAGCCAGACATTACAGAGAAAAGCCACAACTCTAGAAAATCACAATATAATTCATTCATTCATTCATTATCTTCCGCTTTATCCTATATTAGGGTCGTGGTGGGGTTCCCCATGCCCATCCAGGGGAGAACGTTTCGGGCGCTGAGCAGATACACCAAGGACAGGGCGCCAATCTATCGCTGGGCACACACTCACTCACACAGACACGCACGCATACACACTCTATATGGGGCAATTTGGAGAACTCAATTGACTTGATCCATGTTTTTGGACTGTGGGAGGAAACCGGAGAACCCGGAGGAAACCCACGCAGACACGGGGAGAACATGGAAACTCCACCCAGATGGGGATTCGAACCGAGAATCCCTAGTGCTGAGAGGCGAACATTCTAACCACTAAGCCACCGTGCCGCCACAATATAATTACATTATTTTATTACCAACATATTTAAGCAATCAACAGCAACCCTACCTCATCGGGATCTCTATTCCAGTCCCTCACAGAAAACTACAGTGGATCAAAGCATACATCCGATACCAATTACAACTGGCAGTTCGAATCCCAATCTGGGTGGAGTTTCCATGTTCTCCCCGTGTCCGCATGGGTTTCCTCTGGGTTCTGGGTCAAGTCAATTAAATTCTCCAAATTGCTCCGTATAAAGTGTGTTTGTGTGAGTGAGTGTGTGCCCAATGATAGATTGGCACCCTGTCCTGGGTGCATCGGCCCAGCGCGCAAGACATTCTCCCCTGGATGGGCATAGGGAACCCCCCGCGACCCTAATAGAGGATAAAGCGGAAAATAATGGATGAATGGATGAGACCTGTGCTATGTAATTTTGCTGTTGGTGAAATCAAGTTTAAGTTTAAGTAAATTTTAAATAAAATGAATACATTGAAAAATCCCCATAGGGGATAACTCTTAAGATAACTTCATCTGTTTGTCTGTGTTTCTGGTAAAATGTTTGCAGATGCTATTTCACCCACTTTCTGTTATCCCATTAAGCTGAAACATTGCACAATTGCTCAGCTTCGATGACAAAACATGAATCAATTTAAAATGTACCAATTTGGGGGGCGCTATCGATCATCTATGGAGTAAGACGCAGTCTTGGTTGCTCCTGCCGATCTCGTAGACATTTATGATTTAATTGCACATTCGAGTTCGATTTTTCTGCTTTATTTTACCCCCGTAAGTTTATTGTGTTACTTTTGTTGGAAAAACTAACTTTCAGTGTCTGACATGGCTGCAAAAGATATTAAAACTCGCAGTACTGTTCAGACTCGATTGCGGCCTACTGCACAATCTCCGACCGCGACTTCAAGTGAGCCAGCGGATTCTGCTGTAGTTTCCTCAGCACACACCAGCCCTGACATCGCTACTCTCAAATTAGAGCTGCTGGATTCACTGAGGAAAGACATCGCGGAGATTTTTAAAAAAGAGCTCCAGGAAACACTCGGAGATGTCCTGTCCTCTATAAAGTCGGACCTGAAAGCGGTGAAGACACAGTTAGCTTCTGATAAAGCTGCTATTGATGCTACTGTGTCTGACATTAAAAACACAGTCGGAGAGATTGAGCACGCGCTCGTCGTGTGCTCCGATGACATCTCGGAGATGAAGGCGTCTATAAAGTCTCTCACCACACAGGTAAATAAACTAGAAAATAAATGTGAGGATTTGGAGTCCAGGTCACGCCGCAATAACATCCGGATAGTGGGGGTACCAGAGGGCCCTGACACCTGTACCACTTCTGCTGTAGCCGTCATGCTGAAAGATGTGTTCGCTTTGGAAAAGGAGCCGCTATTGGACCGATCTCATAGAACCCTCCAACCCAAACCCAAGCCAGGTGATCATCCACGGGCCATTGTGTGTAGGTTCCACTATCACAGTGATTGTGTGGACATTTTGCACCGCGCCAGAGAGCTCCGGCAAATTAAATTTGGAGATTTAACTATTTCGGTCTTTCCTGATTACACTGCTAAGGTGGCTCGGGCTCGAGCTGCTTTTAATGATGTCAGACGGAAACATTGGCGGTGTTCGGTTTGGACTAATTTATCCAGCGCGGCTCCGAATTTCACATAACGGTACTGAAAAAGATTTTGTTTCAGTGGAAGAGGCCAACAAATATATTAAAACTTTGACCACTAGGTGAACTCCAACCTTTTCCGAGGTTAAGGTTATACTGTCCTTTTGACGTTAACTGTGTTATTGTGTTTATACAAATATTAGTTTTTTAATTGATTGGATTTTTTATACTGTTGTTTCTTTTTGTATAACATTTTTTCTTGTTAAAGTGTTCATCTCTTGGTTTGAAAATAGGGGTTTTATTTTAAATATTTTAAATGTAATACATTATTGACTCGTTTTTAGTGCATAATGTTGTATTGTGGTAAAATCGGTGGGAATGTCCTTTTCTCTCTTTCTCTCCTTTTATCTCTCTTTTTCACTTTTTCTTCTGCGTAGTCCCCGTGTTGCTTCACACTAGTGTGAGCAGCGTTTTGTTACTGTAGGAAGCACTGCTGTCTCCTTTGTTTTTGTTTTTTCTTCTTTTGGGTTTATGGAGACTTTGGGTGTGTTAGTGTTTGGGGGTACTTTGGGGGGAGGGCATCCCGTCTCTGCTCACCGCGACCATCTGAGTTTTTGTTGTCTCATTTATTTAAATGGTTGATGCCAATAGTGGTCCCAGCATAGCTGGGTCAGGCACACATCTTAGATTTATTAGTTGGAATGTTAGAGGTATGGGTAACCCTGTTAAACGGTCCAGGGTCTTTGCACATTTAAAAAGATTAACTTCTGATGTAGTTTTTTTTACAGGAGACTTACATTCGCACTAAAGATCAACACAGGTTATATTGTCCTTGGGTGAGTCAGGTCTTCCACTCAAATTTTAATTCGAAGTCTAGGGGCGTTGCCATATTAATTTGTAAAAAATGTCAGTTTTCTGCCACTAATATTATTACAGATAGGGATGGCCGATACCTCATAGTTGCTGGTACTGTCATGCAGACGAAGGTTTTGCTGGTAAATGTCTATGCTCCAAATTTTGATGATGTGGAATTTGTTAATAAGTTATTAAGTAATATCCCCTGTTTAAATACACATCTGTTACTTCTCGGAGGAGATCTAAATTGTGTTTTCAATCCTACCTTGGATCGTTCTAATCCTCTTAATCTAACTCAATCTGCTATGTCTAGGTTCATTCATAGATTTTATGGAACAAAATGGACTTGTGGATCCATGGAGATTTCGTAACCCCTCTACTAAAAAGTTTTCTTTCTTTTCTCCGGTGCACCATTCATTTTCTAGAATTGACTATTTTTTAATTGACAGTGCACTCAATTCTTGTGTGAACTTCTTGTGTGAACTGACTATTTAGGTATTGTAATTTCAGATCATTCACCATTATTATTGGATATTCAAATTTCTACTGCCAAATGTAACCCACCACTTTGGAGATTTAACTCTCTTCTGTTAGCAGAAAGGGAATTTTGCAATTTTATTTCAAATACTGTTAATGACTTCTTGGCTTTTAATCAAACTGAATCTTTTTCATACTCGCTGCTTTGGGAGACACTTAAATGCTACCTAAGAGGTCAAATCATATCTTACTCTGCTTTTATTAACAAAAACAATAATGCTAGAATTAAGAAACTTACATCTGTTATCAGGAATCTTGATTACTTGTATGCGTTGAATCCTTCTCCAGAATTACTTAAACAGCGTATTGACTCTCAGGCGGAGTTTGATCGTATTACCACTAAAGAGGCAAAACGCTTATTATTGTGCAGTCATAGCACATATTATGAACATGGCGACAAGGCAAGTCATTTACTGGCGCATCAGCTGAAGCGCCAGGCTGCTTCACGTTTGATACCCAATATCAGAAACGCTTATAACGTCATTACTACAGACCCCTTGGAGATTAATGCTACCTTTAAATCTTATTATTCCTCATTATATAAATCTGAATTTCCTATGGATAGCACTAAAATGGACAACTTTCTTGATGGTCTTTCAATCCCAGTAGTTGATGTTGATATCGCTAAGCAATTAGATTCTCCGCTTTCTCTTGAGGAAGTACTGAATGCAATTAAAGCGATGCAATCTAACAAAGCCCCTGGCCCCGACGGCTTTCCAATTGAGTTTTTTAAGACATTCGCTGGTGCTTTGGCTCCATTACTTTTATCTGTGTTCAACGAATCCTTAGAAGGCGGTTCATTACCACCAACTCTGACACAGGCCACCATTGCACTTCTCCTCAAACAGGTCAAAGATCCAACCTCCTGTGGTTCATATAGACCACTATCTCTGCTTAATGCTGATGTAAAGGTGTTGGCTAAAATACTTGCATCCCATTTGGAGAATGTGCTTCCTCGCATTATATCTGAGGATCAAAATGGTTTCATAAAGGGGCGTCAATTGTTTTTTTAATATTCGTACACTTTTTAATATAATTTACTCAAGGCAATCAACTGTACTTCCTGAAATTGTAATTTCTTTGGATGCTGAAAAGGCATTTGACAGGGTCGAATGGAAGTACTTGTTTGCTGTTTTGAGGAGATTTGGCTTTGGTGATAAGTGTATTTCTTGGATCCGCCTTCTTTATTCATCCCCTAAAGCCAGTGTCCACACTAATGATGTTTATTTGGATTATTTTAATCTGGGTCGTGGAACTTGCCAAGGTTGCCCACTGTCACCTCTTCTTTTTGCCATCGCTATTGAGCCTCTATCTATCGCACTGAAATCTTCCTCCTTATTCAAAGGAATCGTCCGTAACGATACTGAACATAAATTGTTGCTATATGCGGATGATTTGTTACTGTATCTAACTAATCCTACATTTTCTGTCCCTGCTGTTTTAAGTATTCTGGAGAATTTCGGCACTTTCTCAGGTTATAAATACAATTTAGCAAAAAGTGAGTGTTTTCCTATTAATGTTGCAGCCTGTCATCTTCAACAGTTTGATTTACCTTTTAAATTAAGTCATTCTGGGTTTAAATATCTAGGTATTAATGTGACTCATTCATTATCTGGTCTTGCAGCTGCTAATTTCACTCCTCTTATTTCGAAGGTTACGTCCGATATTCAAAGATGGGGCAACCTTCCCCTGTCATTAATTGGTAGGATTAATGTTGTTAAAATGAATATTTTGTCAAAATTTCTGTTTTTATTTCAGTCAATTCCTCTCTTTTTACCTAAACATTTCTTTGATTCATTAGATCAGATTATTTGTTCCTTTATTTGGGGAGGGAAACCACCTAGGCTCCGTAAAATTATGCTGCAGAGAAGTAGACTTAGCGGAGGACTTGCATTACCCAATTTTCAAGTTTACTATTGGTCTGCTCATATTCATAAGCTTTGTTACTGGCTAGTGTCTCCTGGATCCTCTTGGTGTAAAATAGAAAGTTCATCGTATAAAGGTTCTTCTCTATCTGCTCTACTTTATTCCTCTTTGCCCACAAAACCTTCTCTGTATACAGATAATCAGGTGGTTCTTAACACACTTAAAATTTGGTATCAATTCAGGTGACATTTTAAATTTAAATCGGCTTCCTCTCTGAGTCCTTTAAATAATAATCATTTGTTTCCTCCATCAATTTTAGATGCTGCTTTTTCACTATGGGCTGATAAAGGTATTACACAATGTAAACACTTGTATGTAGATGGTGTCTTTGACAGTTTTGCTAATTTGTCTTCCCGACATGGCCTTCCTGACACTCATCTATTCCGCTATTTTCAAGTTTGCAATTTTGTGGCTAAATGTTTTCCTGGTTTTCCTTCATTACCTATAGTACAGTGTTGGGAAACCATGCTTTCAATGGTTCCTCATCAAAGAGGAGTCATCTCGAAATTATATAATCTCATTATGTCTATTAGTGATTACTCTGATGTAAAATTGAAGGGTAAATGGGAGGAGGAGCTAGGAATTCAGATAGAAGAAGGCATTTGGGAACAGGCCGTGGATGGTATATGCTCTACTACCTCTTGTGCACGACTTGGATTAATTCAGTTTAAGGTTTTATACAGGGTACACTTCTCTAAATCTAGGCTTTTTAAATTGTATCCAGAAGTGAAAGGTGTGTGTGATAAATGCCATGGTTCCCCCTGTGACCTTAGCCACATGTTTTTTCTTTGTCCTGCACTAAAAGGTTTTTGGACGGGTTATTTTACTATAATATCCACTGTTCTTGGAGTTCAGGTACAACCTTGTGCACTAATTGCTATATTTGGGGTTTCAGACTGCTCTTTCGCACTTGGCACTATGCAAAGTGGCATTATAGCTTTTACATCCTTATTAGCAAGACGCTGCTTATTGTTACTTTGGAAATCTACCAAGCCCCCTTCTATTTCTTGCTGGCTGAGGGATGTCATGCTTTTTTTTAAATTAGAGAAAATACGGTACACACAAAGAGGGTGTACAGATAAAATTTTCCAGAAATGGCAGCCCTTTATATCATATTTTTCCAACTTAAAAATATTACCTGGTTAAATGTGTGCTTCCATACAAGTGTTGTGGATTTTCTGTAGCTATTGCTGTTGGCAATGTGCGTGTTGGTTGTGGTGAGCTGGGATGGGACATTTGGGGGGGGGGGATTGGGGTACACTTTTGTTTTTGTGTGTGTTCTATTATAAAACTTGGTTGATGTGTGGTGGAAAAATGGGGAAAGTTATGAAGGTATTCTGTATATAAATGCGTTGTTGTATTGTGCTTACTTTCACTTTCTCCTAATAAAATATTTTTTGAAAAAAAAAAAAAAATGTACCAATTTATTGACTATCCATTCATCTATCCATTATCTTCCGCTTTATCCGTTCCATGGCCACCTGGTTCAGCTCAAAAGTCAGCAGATCTGGTTTTCAAGGTTTCTCATTCGCCTCAGAGGTCAACAAGTTCAGCTTAGAGGGTACCGTCATAGCAATGTGGTGTGTTGACAGAAGGTTTACACCAGTTCCAAAAAATATAATAATACAGTGGGTTGCAAAAGTATTCATACCCCTTGAACTTTTCCATATTTTGTCACATTACAACCACAAACATAAATATATTTCACTGGAATTTAATGTGAAAGACCAACACAAAGTGGTATACAATTGTGAAGTGGAAGGAAAATTATACATGAATCAACATTTTTATTACAAATAAAAAACTGAAAAGTGCGACGTGCAAAAGTATTCAGCCCCCCTGAGTCAATACTTTGTGGAGCCACCTTTTGCTGCAATTACAGCTGCAAGTCTTTTAGGGTATGTCTCCACCAGCTTTGCACATCTAGTGACTGAAATTCTTGCCCATTCCTCCTTGCAAAAAAGCTCAAGCTCAGTCAGATTGGATGGAGAGAGTTTGTGAACAGCAGTTTTGAGATCTTGCCACAAATTCTCAATTGGGTTTAGGTCTGGACTTTGACTGGGCCATTCTAACACATGAATATTCTTTTTTTTAAACCACTCCATTGTAGCTCTGGCTTTATGTTTAGGGTCGTTGTCCTGCTGGAAGGTGAACCTCCGCCCCAGTCTCAAATCTTTTGCTGACTCCAACAGGTTTTCTTCCAAGATTGCCCTGTATTTGGCTCCATCCATCTTCCCATCAACTTTGACCAACTTCCCGGTCCCTGCTGAAGAGAAGCACCCCCAGAGCATGATGCTGCCACCACCATATTTGACAGTGGGGATGGTGTTTTCAGAGTGATGTGCAGTGTTATTTCTCCGCCACACATAGCGTTTTGCATTGTGGCCAAAAAGTTCAATTTTGGTCTCGTCTGACCAAAGCACCTTCTTCCACATGTTTGCTGTGTCCTCAACATGGCTTCTGGCAAACTGCAAACGGGACTTCTTATGGTTTTCTTTTAACAATGGCTTTCTCCTTGCCACTCTTCCATAAAGACCACATTTGTGTGGTGCACGACTAATTGTTGTCCTGTGGACAGTTTCCCCCACCTGAGCTGTGGCTCTCTGCATTTCATCCAGAGTCACCATGGGCCTCTTGGCTGCCTCTCTGATCAGTGATCTCCTTGTTCGGCCTGTAAGTTTAGGTGGACGGCCTTGTCTTGGCAGGTTTACTGTGGTGCCATACTCTTTCCATTTCCGGATGATGGATTGAACAGTGCTCCGTGAGATGTTCAAAGCTTTGGAAATTTTTTTATAACCTAAGCCTGCTTTAAACTTCTCCAAAACCATATTCCTAACCTGTCTGGTGTGTTCTTTGGACTTCATGATGCTGTTTGCTCTCCAATATTCTCTTAACCAACATCTGAGGCCGTCACGGAGCAGCTGTATTTGTACTGAGATTAGATTACACAGTCATTAGCACTCATCAGGCAACTTCTGAATGCAATTGGTTGCACTCAGGGAAAAGGGGGCTGAATACTTTTGCACGTCGCACTTTTCAGTTTTTTATTTGTAAAAAAAATGTTGATTCATGTATAATTTTCCTTCCACTTCACAATTGTATACCACTTTGTGTTGGTCTTTCACATTAAATTCCAGTGAAATATATATATGTTTGTGGTTGTAATGTGACAAAATATGGAAAAGTTCAAGGGGTATGAATACTTTTGCAACCCACTGTAATTAGATTCTTTACTGGCGGCATGGTGGCTTAGTGGTTAGCATGCTCGCCTCTCAGCGCTAGGGATTCTCGGTTTGAATCCCAATCTGGGTGGAGTTTCCATGTTCTCCCCGTGTCTGCGTGGGTTTCCTCCAGGTTCTCCGGTTTCCTCCCACAGTCACACAGTCAAAAACATGGATCAAGTCAATTGAGTTCTCCAAATTGCCCCATATAGAGTGTGTCTGTGTGAGTGAGTGTGTGCCCAGCAATAGATTGGCACCCTGTCCTGGATGTATCTGCCCAGCGCCCGAAACGTTCTCCCCTGGATGGGCATGGGGAACCCCCCGCGACCCTAATATAGGATAAAGCGGAAGATAATGGATGGATGGATGGATTCTTTACTTTAAAACAGCTGGGTCTCGTCAGACCTAATTGCCGCTGCGCTTCCTGGGAGTTGAAGTCTTTCTAATAGAGCAGCGTGATGGCGGTGTGTGTCTCTGTCGCCCCCCTGTGGCGACACGGGCTGTGACTATAAGGTAAGATAAAATAAGGCAAGGTAAGATTAGATAAGGTAAGATGAGGTCCGAAAGTTAAAAAGTTCAGTCAAATATATAAACAATAAGGGAAATCTCTTGGAGAAGTGATTAAAATTTTAATAAAAATAAGAAAATAATCTAAAATAATTTTTTAAAAGGTCACGTAAATTCTGATTCACCTCCATGTTCTTCATTCAGTGATCACAGCGTGAGATTTACATTCCCATTCATCTGCTTTGGTTTCAGTCGAAAAAGAACACTCAATTCCAAAAATCAGGAAAATCCAATGTATAAGTGTTTGCATGTGACGTTTGAGACTGAGGACACACAGCAGCTCGGTTCCCCATCAACACACACACACACACACTCACACACACACACACACACACACACACACACACACACACACACACACACACACACACACACACTAAACAAATCTAATCTCATCAATCAAATCTGAACTTCAGTGTACTATGTGTTCTTCCCTCTAATGTACTGACTGTTTTCTTACTTCCTGATGATAAAGTCTGATGTGTATATATATGTATGTATGTATGCTGTACATACAGACCATGATACTGCGACACTAAAAATATTACTAATGTGCATGTCAAAAGAAAAATAACAGAAAATAAAAATGTAAAGTATATAATGCTTAAAGGTTTCATTAAAACAACTTCATTAAATAAATTAATAAATAAATTAAAAACAGAACAGTAAGCCTAAAGTTTATAAATTTTTAAAGTTATTACACACAATGGTAATTGGTTTTGTTGAACTCATCTGTTTGGAGCTTTGTAAATAAAAAGTTTTCCTTCAAGAAATTTATAGTTTAGTATATTTTAGTATTTTACATTTTCTTTTGCTTAAAGAGCCGCTTATTGTTTCTACTTTTTATTCTCATTATATTTTTGTGCATTATAACTCGGCAACAGGACAACTGTAACATATGCAATGACCAATCAAGTATTCTGATTCTGATTTATGATTGGGATTTTTGTTGGTTGATGTTTTGACTGGGTGGAGTTCTTTGGACATGTCACTACGGAACATCAGGAGGAGAAGTAATATGATTTGCATATGATGATGGATAAAGGACTGATGTGAGACTGGTGTGAGGAACTGCAGCTCCAGGATTCTGAAGCTCCCTTAAAGCTGATAAAGACTGAAAACAGAACCAAACTTCAGCTACTTCAGGTAAAAAAAAATCAACCTCCTGCTGAATGAGTTATTATTCTGATCTGTTATGAAATTCTTTATCTGTATTTATATAGTCATGTCTTTTATTCCGTAGAACATGAATTTATTGAAATATTTCTTTTTATTTTGATCAGTCTGTGTATCATTGTTATATCTACATTGATATTAATATCTTAATTTCTATATTTATTTCTATATCCACACTTAATGTTCATAAGAACAGATTTAATAATACTTCTATTATTATTATTATTATTATTTAATATCTTTATAAATACTATATATTGTGTATATACTCACTGCATATCCACTTAATATTTACACTCTTTGTATTTATTTTTGCTAATATGCTACTAGAGGCCAATCACTCTCAAGATAAATAAAAAAAAGCAAATGTGAAAAAAAATGTGATTTATTTTGCTTACTGTGCTCCCCCCCCCACACACACACACACACATACACACTCACACACTGAGTGAAGTGAGCACACATGTCCGGAGTGGTGGGCAGCCCTGTTCATGTTGCCCAGGTGGCAATTGGGGTAAGGTCCTTTGCTCAAGGGCACTTCAGTCATAGTACTTGGTGGGACCAGGAATTGAACCGGGGACCTTCAGCTCGCAAGGTTGCTTCTTTAACCACAAGCTTCTAACTGTCCCACTTCTCACATATAGTTTGTAGAAACTCAGATTTAGATCCACACATAAAAGTCTTATCTGATTTAAAAAGATTGAATGTGATGATCATAGCTTTTTAAAGATCCGATATGAATCAGATTACGACCGATCGTATTCTCCTATGAGTGTGTATGAGTGTGTGTGTGTGTGTGTGTGTGTGTGTGTGTCCATCCGCTGTGCCGTATGTGAGGTAATAAAAGTTCTTGAAAGCAGAAAGTGAAATTTTGAGGAGGATTATTCAGGGAAGGTTCTTTGATCTGTGGAACTCGTTGGTTTCAGTTGCTCGGTATTTGAATGGTGTGTTCATCACTTATTTCCTTTGATGTGGGTGAGTTAGGAGTTAAGTGTGTTCTCAGGTAAATTAAGACTGGTATTTAAATATGGTGCCACGTCTGGTCTTTGATGATGAAGATGTTTTCAAAGTTCAGTAAAGGACAAAACAACCAAGAACTTAACAACATTAGAACTTTAGGTACCTACATGTGTGTTTTAACACTAGCTTTCCTGGAAATTTTTAAACCTGAGGACAACAGCCTCCCTTTGTCTAACACTTAGGGGGTCATCAGGCACCCTTGCCTCCCCTCCTGCTGAGTTTAAGGTGGGGTTTTTTTCGGTTTCCCAAACTGTGCCCCCCATTAGCTTCATCTGTTGCAAATGTAATTAAGCTGAAACTTTGCACAATTGTTCATCGTCGATGACAACACATGAATCAATTAAAAAAAATGTACCAATTAATTACCTAATTAGTGGTAATTAATTAATTTTGTTTTCTGTAGATTGTTAGAAGTGCCTAGGGCACCTGTCCCTCATTAGTGTATTCATTTACTCCGTTGGGCAATTAGTTTATTTTGGTGCACGTGATAGGGTGTTTTTGTATTTAGTTCCCGTGTTCCCCTTCCCCTGTGCACGTCTTTATCTTCCATGTCGACTCGTTTGTCTGTTACCTTTCGTGTTGTTGTCCCTACACTTTTTAATTAATAAATTCCCGTTTTGTTTTATGTTCTGGTGTTTTACGAACTCTCTTCAGCGCTTTCAGACGGTTCGGCGCTGCGCATTACTCCGCACAGCCGTCCTGTGTTAGCGTTTACAGGCGCTTTGGTGTTGCGCATTTCTCCGCGCAGCCGATTCGTGTTAATGCTTTCAGGCGCTTCGGCGTTGTACATTACTCCGCACAGCCGATTTCCGGGTTAGGCAAGCGAGATCTGACAGAAAGATGTGCCAGGAAATCTGGAGAGTTCCGAGCACCAGGGGTCACCCTCCGTCGAGCCTGAGTACCAGGGTCCTCCCGCCGCCGAGTCCGAGCACCATGCTCTGCCCGCTGCCGAGCCCAAGCGCCAGGGGCCGCCCGCCGCCGAGCCCGAGTGCCAGGGGCCGCCCGCCGCCGAGCCCGAGCGCCAGGGGCCGCCCGCCACCGAGCCCGAGCGCCAGGGGCCGCCTGCCGCCGAGCCCGAGTGCCAGGGGCCACCCGCCGATGAGCCCGAGCGCCTGGGGCCGCCCGCCGATGAGCCCAACCACCAGGGGCGCTCTCCTCACCTCGCAGCTAGAGGGCGCCGATCCGCGCCCCGCAGCGAGATGGCGTGCTCCACGTCTCATCCGCAGAGGGCGTCCATCACACCTCATCAACAGAGGGACCCCCCCCCACCTCATCAACAGAGGGACCCCCCCCCCCCCCTTTCTCTGTGAGAACTGTTTTTCTTTTTTTTTTCGTTCTTGGTCGCTTCCCCCTTTTGCGCGACCGTTGGGGTGGGGGTATGTTAGAAGTGCCTAGGGCACCTGTCCCTCATTAGTGTATTCATTTACTCCGTTGAGCAATTGGTTTATTTTGGTGCACGTGATTGGGTGTTTTTGTATTTAGTTTCCGTGTTCCCCTTCCCCTGTGCACGTCTTTATTTTCCATGTCGACTCGTTTGTCTATTACCTTTCGTGTTGATGTTCCTACACCTTTTAATTAATAAATTCCCGTTTTGTTTTATGTCTTGGTGTTTTACGGACTCTCTTCAGCGGTTTCAGATTGTTTGGCGCTGTGCATTACTCTGCGCAGCCGTTCCGTGTTAGCGTTTACAGGCGATTCGGCGTTGCGCATTACTCCGCGCAGCCGATTTCCGGGTTAGGCAAGCGAGATCTGACATGGATAAATTGCTACTAAATTTTATATTTCACAATCAAAATTAATTTAGGATAAAGTCATTTAACACGATATAGGGGTGGTTTTCAAAAAATAATTGCTTTATATTTAGCTTTTTTTATCATCTGTCTTTTTCTTTATCAATTACATCTGATCTTTCTCACTTTTTGAATTTCCCCATTGTGGGACTAATCAATAAATCAATTATAAAACTGTAAAAAGCAAGCGTATTATGCGATAACAGGCTTTCTGCAATAAAAGGTGACAGTGGACATCTGCAGACAGCATCCATCCATCCATTATCTTCCGCTTTATCCTCTACTAGGGTCGGGGAGGGGGGTTCCCCATGCCCATCCAGGGGAGAACATTTCGGGCGCTGATACACCCAGGACAGGGCACCAATCCATCACTGGGTACACTCACTCATTCACAATCTATATGAGGCAATTTGGAGAATTCAATTCACTTGATCCATGATTTTGGACTGTGGGAGAAAACCGGAGAACCCGGAGGAAATCCATGCAGATACGGAGAGAACATGAAAACCCAGATTGGGATTCGAACTGGGAATTTTAGTTGAAGTCTGAAATTGAAATAAGAACCTAGACATAACGTTAATTTATATGATGTTTATTCTACCAATCAGTAACAGAGGGAGCGATCACCACCTCTGTAAATACAATTTAAGTTTGTCATTTAATGGGGAGCAGTTCATATGATATAAAGCAGGGGTGCCCAATACGTCGATCGCAGGGGTGTCAGGTAGATCACGATGGAGGTTTGAAAAAAAGCTCTTATCAGCGCTTATCATGTATCAGTGCTTTTTAACAGCAGCACAGTATCTGAAGCACTTATACACACGCTCACACATTTAAACACACAATGTGATTCATTTTGAATCTCGATCTCTATCCCTGTGCAAGTGAGCAGTCTGCCACCCCCCCCCCCCCCCTCGTCTCTCTCACTGTTCCAAAAACCGGCACGTGGCCACCCATCTGTGCCTAAATCCGAAGCCCTGCCTCGCGAATCATCTACATTACATAGTTTCTGTTTGTGTTTTTGCACTTCTTTTGACTCACAAGACGAGTGAAGGAACTCCAAAATAACAAAAATAAAATACCACTTTCATTTAGAGTGGGAGGAGGAATATTTTTTACAATGTCAAACTCAAAATGCATTTGCTTTTATTAATGTTCATGTTCTGTTTAGAGAAATGCAGGTTACAGTCATTATTTTACATTTGTGCTGTATACTGTGTGTTTGGTCATTTGTGTGTACTAAAATCAAGTTTTCTCCATGCTGTTTGCTGGAATGTGTTTAATAAAAGATGGCAACCTAAAGTGGCAACCTGAAGCCGTCTTTTCTATGCTAATTCGACAATACTAACTTGATGTGTGTAAACGTCCATACATTATCTTCTGCTTTATCCTATATTAGGGTCGCGGGGGGGTTTCCCATGCCCATCCAGGGGAGTTTCGGGCCCTGTGCAAATATACCCAGGACAGGGTGCCAATCTATCATTGGGAACACACTTACTTACACAAACACACTCTATTTCCCCAGATTGGGATTTGAACCGGGAATCCCAGGTGCTGAGAGGAGAACATGCTAATCACTAAGCCATCATACATATATGTGACATGTAAACGTTAGCACGTAAAGTTCCATGAAAAGTATCTACGACGAAAAGAACATATACAGTGGAGGAAATAAGTATTTGATCCCCCACTGACTTTAAAAGTTTTAATACAAAAAAAACAAATGAAACGTCTCATAATTTTATGCCAGTTTTATTTTAACAGTGCCACATAGAATATCAAAAGAAAAATGGAGAAAATGACATGAAATGAGAAATATAAAATAATTTGCACTTCATTGAGGGAAATAATTATTTGATCCCCTAGTAAAACCATGACTAATGTTGACTCCCACAGACCACTGACACACCCTAATCACAGTGAAGTCATTACCTGAATGAGAGACACCTGTCCCAAATTATCACCTGTATAAAAGTCCACCTGGCAACAGTCTCAGTGACACTCCAACATCTCCACGAAGGGCAAGAGTAAAGAGCCGTCTAAAGATGTCAGGGACAAAATTGTTTGGAGGAAGAAAAATACAGAATATGACCCTAAGAATACCATCCCCACTGTCAAGCATGGTGGTGGAAGTATTATGTTTTGGGGGTGTTTTTCTTCTAAGGGCACAGGCCAACTTCACCGCATTGACGGGAAGATGAACGGGACCATGTATCGCAAAATCCTGGGTGACAACCTCCTTGCCTCTTCCAGGGCACTGAAAATGGGTCGTGGATGGGTCTTTCAGCATGACAACGACCCAAAACATACAGCCAAGGAAACAAAGGAGTGGCTCCATAAGAAACATATCAAGGTCATGGAATGGCCTAGCCAGTCTCCTGACCTTAATCCCATCGAAAATCTATGGAGAGAGCTGAAGTTTCACGTTTCCAAATGCATGCTTATAAACCTTAAGCATTTGGAGGTGATTTGCAGAGAGGAGTGGGCCAAAATTACTCCTGAAGTGTGTGCAAACCTTATAAAAAATTATAAGAAACGTCTGACTGCTGTGCTTGCCAACAAGGGTTTTGCCACCAAGTATTAAATGATGTTTTACTAGGGGGTCAAATACTTATTTCCCTCAATGAAATGCAAATTATTTTTTATTTCTCATTTCATGTAATTTTCTCCATTTTTCTTTTAATATTCTGTGTGTCACTGTTAAAATAAAGCTGGCATAAAATTATGAGACGTTTCATTTGTTTTTTTGTATTAAAACTTTTAAAGTCAGTGGGGGATCAAATACTTATTTCCTCCACTGTATATGTTCTCCCCGTGTCCGTGTGGGTTTCCTCCAGGTTCTCCTGTTTCCTCCCACAGTCCAAAAAACATGGATCAGGGTGAATTGAATTCTCCAAATTCCCCCATATAGAGTGTGTTTGTGTGTGAGTAAGTGTGTGTCCAGTAATAGATTGGTGTCCTGTCCTGGGTGTATCTGCCCAGCGCCTGAAACATTCTCCCCTGGATGGGCATGGGGAACCCCACCGCGTCGTAGATACTTTGCATGGAACTTTCCATGCTAACGTTTACATGTCACATGTCTGTGGGTCATCATGTCATTGTCCTCAGGATTTAAAACATCCAGGAATCTTAGTGTTAAATCTACATGTAAATCCATAAACTTTGCTAAAGTTATGTAAATAAAAAACAGATTATTGTTTATCGATTATCATTAGCATTATCTTCAGTCAGCAACGTCGAACCCAGTATGTTGGAACCTACAATAGTGCCTTACAAAGGAACCCTAATGATTCCCCCCACTGTGTCCGACTAGAAGTCAGTTTAATGATGTAATAGATCAATTTTTTATTTTAATAAAATGTTTAAACGAGGGGCGTCATGGTGGCTTATTGGTTAGCATGTTCTCCTCTCAGCGCTGGGGATCCAGGTTTGAATCCCAATCTGGGTGAAGTTTCCATTTTCTCCCCTTGTCCGCGTGGGTTTTTTTTCCACAGTCCAAAAACATGGATTGCATATTAAATGTTCCAAATTGCCCCATATGTGTGTGTGTGTGTGTGTGTGTGTGTGTGTGTGTGTGTGTCTGTGAGTGTGAGTGTGCCCAGTGATAGATTGGTGTCCTGTCCTGGGTTTATCTGCCCTACCAAAACGTTTTCACCTGGATGGGCATGGGGAACCCCCCATGACCCTAACAGAGGATTAGATGGAAGATAATGGATGAATTAATGTCTAAACGTTTGGTGCTTTTAAAGAAAAAAATTGGACCTCTCTGATCTTTCTGGTCTCCAGCAGAGGTTTTAAAGTCTTGTAATATTGATTTTTGTGTTCTTTTTTAATAAACATTTAAACCAGTTAGGTTTTAGTATCACTGCTGAGTTCTGGTTCTTCACTGAGGTTCTGTTTGAGGTATAAGTAATGAGTGAGATGTTCATGATGTTTCTTATTCTGTAGTAGATCTTCAGTTTCATCAGTGATGGAGCAGAAACTCTTCATCCTCCTGATTCTCACAGGTGAGAGACAAAGCTCATCAATATTCATAAGAGTCACCTGAATATGTAAATGAAAAAACATCAATAATCTAATTAAATTAAATATCAAACATTTGTTACAGGGCTTGAAAAAGCCCTCTATTCTTATTGTGGTGCATTTCTGTAAAGTGTTGGGGATGCAGAACTAAAATATAAGGAACAGTGTCGCGAATTGCCGACGTTGCGGCCAGAAAGTCCTTATCGGCAGTGCCAGTAATACTTCCAGTGAACAGAAGGGTGTGCTGATGTGACAGTCTAAAACCATTCACGTGATGAAGTGAAACAGCTTAACGTGGCTTAATGTATTAAAACAGTGCCCTAGAAAGACCAAACTTAATTTATTACTCTTAATTAATACTCTCTACAACTGTAATTATGAACCTGTACTCCAAAAAGAAAGGAATAATTTTCACATTAAGCCAATTCCTTGTAAATGAACATAAATCTCACATATGACACTTACATTTTTGCACATCAGACTAATCACCTGAACCTGCACTTATCATTCTGGAGTATGTTTTTAAATTTACTTTTGATCTGCTAAAACATTCTGTTCACTCTAAATCAGGATGTGATTAATTATTACTATTATTAATGTACTATAACACATTTAAAATGCTAAAGAATGCATAAAATTTTATGTTTGCACATTTTATCAATTCTGTTTGAATTGTGGATTTTGTTTGTGGAACGGAACTAGATGGAAGTGACGTGTTTGGCTAACTCAAGCGAGGCTTACTCAAACAAGCCTCGCTTTTAATAAACTCACTTGGTGGGACAGGCCCCTGGTCACTTGTTTTTTAATAATTCGTTAATAATGATACGTCATCACACACTCTTGATCAATTATCCTGGAATATTTTTCCAGCCTGATGAGTATCATCATCAGTTCTTCTGAATTCCTCAGAACTCATCTTTGATTATTCTCTGATCTATCTATCAACCATCATGTGTAGTACAGATCAGACTCTGATAGAACCCTGATCTTTAAATCAAATAGAACTAACTCACCTGATCCTTATCCTATTAATTAAAACAATGAATCAAATTTCACCTTTTAACGATCTGCGGTGTGGGTCCTTTACAACGATGGAGGTTAGCTTTGAACTAACATTGCATGATGCGGTGTTAATCTAAAATCCAACCATCGTACTTTGTTAGAAGCACAGTAGTTTGAACCATGTAGGTTTGAGTCTGAACTCGGAAGTTTGCAGATGTGTTCCGTCTGATTTACACAGCAGCAAACTTCTAAAACTCATAATATGATGCAACATTATTTAATGACGTTATTTATGTACACTACTTATTTCTTAACATATTGCTATCATATAAATAACAACCAAAAATAAACACAATATTGATAGAATCAATGATTAAATGTAATAAAATATGAATCTTAAATTAATATAATAACAGCCAACTATTATTAAAAAAAAAAAAAAAAAATACACAATAAATAACGATAAGCACGTTTAATGCATTTATAACCACAGGAAATGTCATGTTCGAAAATGTATGAGGAAATAATAAGATATAAAAAAAACATTCAGATGTCATATTAATTTAAATAAATGTAAAAATAAGTATGTTCATATATAGGGCGTGGTTAGCGCTAGGGATTCTTGGTTCAAATCCCCATCTGGGTGAATGTTTCTATGTTCTCCCTGTGTCCGTGTGGGTTTCCTCCGGGTTCTCCGGTTTGCTCCCACAGTCCAAAAACATGGATCAAGTCAATTTAATTCTCCAAATTGATCCATATAGAGTGTGTGTGTCTGTGTGATAGATTGGCGTCCTGTCCTTTGACGTTCAACCCCCCAACCCCCCCCCGTGACCCTAGTAGAGGATAAAGCTGAAGATAATGGATGGATGGATAATTAAAGTTTATGAAGGTTACATTTGTTCTGACAGACACAACCCCAAAGTAGCATTTCCTGCTTTATCAATCTCCTGTGTGACATATAAGTGAATCATTTAAACACACCTTAAATGTAATCTGTGTTTTGCAGGGATGGTTCCTCTCGTCCTGTCCATCCCTCCTAAGATCTATCTGGTTCAGCAGCTGAAATCATGGCCTGATGCTCAGTCTTACTGTCGCACCAACCACATCGACCTGGCCACCACCCTGAGTGCTGCAGAAATGAGCCTCCTGCAAAGCACGGCTCAGGAACAACAGTTCACTTCCACTGCCTGGGTCGGACTGTATAAAGATTACCACGGCTTCCGCTGGTCCCTCGATAACACACCACTAGGAGCCATGGCAGGGTGGATGACTTCAGAACCTAATAATTTAAATGGATGTGAGGACTGTGTGATGATGGAGTCTTGGGGGTGGGGTGATGCACCTTGTAACTGGTTTGCTCCTTTCCTATGCTTTGATGGTAAGTTCTGATATATTTTTAACTCTTTTATGTGTTTACCACTACCAGAGGTTTTTAAAGGACCGGCCCCTGTGCCACTAATGAAGGCCTGTATGATAAACTGATGATAAGGATTGGGGTAGGCAAGAATGGGACCACATGTAAATCTGTGCTTAAGAGTGAATTGCTGTCACGCAGCCTACAGAGCATAATAACTCCAATTCCCATAATCCACTTCAGCAAGAACGTTCCAATACCATGCCCCTTCATCGCTCGGGTTCACCGGAGTGGTAATTACTCACACCTGGACTTCCGTCTATATATACTTCTGGTTCCCATTTCCACATCGCGAAGTATTGATATCTTTTGTGACTTACTGAGCATTATCTGGATTATTGCTTTACCCGGTATTTGTACTTTTCGCCTATTTCTCTTGATTATTCTTTTGGATTTGCCCTCTTTTGGATTTGTCGCTAATAAACTTTAATTCTGCTTTCATCGCTTGTCCTTTACATACTAGCACATTACAATTGCTTGATCAGCCTCAGCTTTCCAACGCTGATAGAAATGAATGAAACCCTGTTGAAGATCATGGGGAGAGAATGGAGTGGGCCAATCTAAGACTGCCTTAACCATCTCAATCCCCTTAGGCGAGAATCCCAAAAACATGATGGATCTCCCCCTTGATATATAACCTGTTGGTAAGGAGAGAGGACAGAACCCGGCACACCAGCGCAAATCAGGATACCAAATAAGTATACAATCAACCCCTGAACCCGGGAAATCCCGTAGAACATCATTAATAAATTGTAATAAATGCCCTCTTCCATTCATCCGCCTCACGGATCCAAACTAAATTATAGGCATTTTGAAGGTCCAATTTAGTGAAAACCTGAACACTATGCAAATTAACCTTGGGTACCTGAGGAGGAAGTAGGACATTGGAGGACAGCAGGAGATGATAACGAATAGGGAGCCTCAAACTCTCCTGAAGACATCTGGAGCACCATGTCAGGATCCGAGACTGTGACCAGGAAATAGTGGGGTCTCGATGCCGAAGCAAACCTAAAATCAGAGAAGCAGACGGAGATCACAAAACGCTCAATATGTTCAGAATGACTTGCACTGGACAACAATAAAAGTATGTATGTGGTTATGTACTGTGGGTAAATGTACTGTGGGTAATGGAAACAGATGGAAGAGGATTGCCATCAACCACCTGTATCTGGATAAGAGCAGCGAGCTCCTTCACTGGAATTCCCCATTTATAACATAAAGCATTGTCTATGAAATATATGAATCTATGAATTCCATAACATCCTGCTGTATTAGAGCTTAAGATGGTTAGTGATATCAAGGAACCACTAGTAAAGCGGTTGATACAGTTGCCAGATGCTGTTCCATTAACACCGCCAAGCACATGAGATCACTCAACGAAGCACCGAAGTCACGGCCAGTGAGTTTATGTTGGATCTCTCCTCAGCCCCTCCCAAAACATCACCATCAGGACTGAACTGCTCCATCCACTACATGCGGCCAATGTTCAGAACTCCATGACAAATTGAAATTGACCTGGCTCCCTGGCGTAACCAATGCAGGGTGGGACACTCCAAAGGATGTGCGAACGTAGCTTCAAATGCCTCAAAGAACACGGAGTATGAGTGGCACTCTGGCCCCTGGGCCACAGATGGCAGTGGCCAATTCGCATGCTTTACCAGTCAGACGGGAGATCACAAACATGATTTTATTCAGGTTGTTGGAGGTTGGCTGTGTCTGGAAACCTTACGCTCAAGTTTGGCTTGACGTAGAAGCAGAGATCTGCAGAGACTGCCTTAGTTAGCTCTTACAGTCACCCTTGCCGCCAACTTTGAACAGTCCTAAACCGGAAAGGAAAACCTTTGCATCAGAGGGTTGAAAGAGCACAGATATTATAGGCTGAGAAGATGGCGGCCTGATGATGATCAGCTGAACCTAAGAAACCACAGAGGAATGGTGACTGATTAAAGCGTAGAGTAATAGGGAGTGTGTGCATGTGTATAACAGTGTGTGTGTGTGTGTGTGTGTGTGTGTGTGTGTGTGTGTGTGTGTGTGTGTGTGTGTGTGTGTGTGTGTTACACTTAAACATGATGATACATCATATTACACTTCTGAACAATATTCATCTAAAACACCAATCAACAATAATCATATTTTTTCATTATCACAGAAAGAAATATCGGTAACAGCAGATACATTTTATACTCTGGGTCTGCTACCTGGTATGATGGCCAGCGCTACTGCAGGCAGTATCACACAGATCTGGCCAGTGCACGAGATGCATCAGAAAACTCCATTCTGGTTGGATTGCTTACACTCTGGACCTGGAATGGTCTCCACAAATCCACCTGGAAATGGTCCGATCAGAATAACTTCACCTACAACACATGGGCTCCTAATCAACCTGACGACCTCAACCAGCAGTACTGCGCTTATGTACTGAATGGACTGACCTACGATGCTCTCTGTACAGATCTAAGAGCTTTCTTCTGTTACGGAGGTAAAGTGTCATCATTATCTGTACTGCACACTGTCTCGCTTCAATAAGTCCCATTTATAAAAGTCATGCTTAAATAAGTCCCACTTAAATAAGTCTCACTTATATAAGTCATGCTTAAATAAGGTCCCTATTTAAAAGAATATGTTTTATAAGAGCATGAGAAGGTTTATTCGGGCACCTGTGGTGGAAATCCTTAATGAGGGCAGGGTCCAGGATGGCGGCGCGGGGGACCCAGGAGCGCTCTTCAGGACCATACCCCTCCCAGTCCACCAGGTATTGGACGCCTCTGCCTCGACGGCGGGAGTCCAGCAGGCGACGTACCGTGTATGTGGGTTGGCCATCGATGAGGCATGGGGCAGGGGTGATCCGGGGGGCGGGGTTGAGCGGAGAGTGCGTGACCGGCTTGACGTGGGAAACGTGGAAGGTGGGGTGAATGCGCATATGATGGGGCAAGCGGAGACGGACGGCTGCAGGGTTTATGACTCTGGTGATGGGAAAAGGTCCGATGATGCAAGGGGCCAGTTTGCGGGATTCAGTTTTCAAGGGGATGTTGCGGGTGGACAGCCAGACCAACTGTCCCACCTTGTAGGCAGGGGCTTGGCGGCGACGGCGGTTGGCTGAGGACATGGACGTGGACTGGGCCTGGCGAAGTGCAATGCGCGTGTTCTTCCACACCCGGCGACAACGACGGATGTGCTGGCTGACCGAGGGGACTGAAATCTCGTGCTGTTCTTCTGGAAACAGTGGTGGCTGATAGCCCAGGGCGACCTCAAAAGGGGACCTGCCGGTAGCGGTGCTGCGTGCCATGTTGATGGCGTATTCGACCCAGGGAAGATGTTCGCTCTAATGTTCAGGGTGCTGGGCTGACACGCAATGTAGGGTGGTCTCCATTACTTGATTGGCCCTTTCTGCCTGCCCATTCGACTGTGGGTGACCACCAGAGGTTAGCGACAGGGATGTGCCGAAGTAACTGAAAAAGGCTTTCCATACCTGGGAGACGAACTGTGGACCTTGATCCGACACAATGTCCACCGGGATGCCGAAGACCCTGAAGACGTGCTCGAAAACCAGTTTGGCGGTTGCAAGGGCCGATGGCAGTCTGGGAAGGGCCATGAGGCGTACTGATTTTGAGAACCTGTCAATGATGGTAAGTATGACCAAGTTGCCCCTAGAGTTCGGCAGCCCCAGGTATGGAGAGTGGCAGGAGGAGTCCAGATGGTGACTGATGGGAGGCCTTGTTGCGGGCACATACCGCACAGGCATTGGTGAATTGACAGAGATCTGAGGAAAGGGAGGGCCACCAAAAGCGCCGCCTGATGATGTCCTCAGTACAAGACAGGCCCGGGTGGGCCCACTTGAGAACGGCGGGGCGGTGGAGGGAACGTAAGTGTGGTCCAGTGGGCCTTGTCCGGGTGTTTGAGTAGCTCCTTCTCGATGGTCTTGTTGACCTCCCAGGAGACACCTGCGAGTACACAACTGGAGGGTAAGATGGTATCATTACTCAGCAAGGACTCTTCCAGGGAGAAGAGCCGAGACAAGGCATCAGGCTTGGCATTACGAGAACCGGGTCGGTATGTGATTATGAAATTAAAACGTCCAAAAAAAAGAGCCCACCGTGCCTGCCGAGAGTTCAGCCTCCTTGCTGTCTGTATGTACGCCAGGTTCTTATGGTCCGTCCACACAATAAATGGTTGTTCAGCCCCCTCCAGCCAGTGACGCCATTCCTCCAGGGCCAATTTGACTGCGAGAAGTTCCCGGTTGCCTACATCATAGTTTCTTTCAGTTGGGGAGAATTTCCTAGAGAAAAAGGCACAAGGATGAAGGCGGCCCTCGTCGGTCCGTTGGGAAAGCACGGCTCCTGCTCCCGTGCTAGAGACGTCGACTTCCACGATGAACTGTTTGGATGGGTCTGGTTGAACAAGGATGGGAGCTGAAGTGAATAGGGATTTGAGATGGTCCATGGCTGCTTGGGCCTCCGCCGTCCACTGGAAAGGTACTTTGACGGACGTGAGAGACGTTAGGGGGGTGGTGATGGTGCTATAGCTCCGGATGAACTGTCGATAAAAGTTGGCGAAACCGAGGAACCGTTGCAGCTCAGTCCTGGAGGTCCGGCACGGCCACTTGCAGATAGCCCGGATCATCTCGGGATTGGTCTTGATGGCCCCCGGAGACACCACAAACCCCAGGAAGGCTACGGACTGTTGGTGGAGACTACAATTCTCTGCTTTTACAAAGAGCCGGTTCTGAAGCAGACGATTCAGGACCTGGCGTATGTGTTCAACGTGCTCTTTTAAATTATGCAAAAATATAAAAATATCATCTAAATAAACAAAAACAAACCGATCGAGGAAGTCCCTGAGCATGTCGTTGACCAGAGCCTGAAATTTCTGAGACCGAAAGGAACCACGCGGTATTCGTAATGACCACTAGGAGTGTTAAAGGCCGTCTTCCACTCATCCCCTTTATGTATGCGGACCAGGTGATAAGCGTTGCGCAGGTCTAACTTGGACCTCCCTGCAGTGACTCAAATACGGAGGATGTTAGCGGCAGAGGGTATTTGTAGGGGACTGTGATGTTATTCAGACCCTGATAGTCAATGCAGGGCTGTAGGGTGCCGTCTTTCTTGGCTACGAAGAAAATGCCGGCCCCTACAGGGGAGGTGGAAGGTCGGATCAACCCCGTGGCCAGACATTCGGTAATGTACTTCATCCACTTCACCATTGCATAAGGGGTAAAGCCGACTGGATGGGAGAGGAGCACCGGGTAGCAGATCAATAGAGCAATCATAAGACCTATGAGGGAGAATCTGACGGGCCCTGTCCTTGCAGAATACCTCCCCCAGCTCATGGTAAACCTCCGGAATTAGAGAGAGATCCACCGCGGCGTGGTGGGCACCCTCAGGTGACGCACTGGTGGGTACAGCTGCACGAAGGCAGGAAGAGTGGCAGGGAACCCCCTACGTGAGGACCCTAGCATGAACCCAATCCAAGTGGGGGTTATGAGTTTGTAACCAGGGGAAACCTAGGATGACTGGGGCATCAGGGGACTGAAATACAGAAAGCTTATCTCTTCCCTATGATTGCCGTCTATAAGCAGGCAGACAGGTTGGGTACGGAGCATGATGGGGAGAGACGTCAGCTGTCTAAGGCAACAGGGTGGAGAGGGGAGGACAATGGAGAAAGTGGTAAGCCCGTTTGCAACGCGAAGTCAATGTCAACTAGATTTTCCTCTGCCCCAGAATCTATGAGGACATTGACTGACTGGCTATGCTCAGGCAGTAGGAACACCGCGGGTAGGCAAAGGCGACGTGATTGGGCTTAAGGGTAGGACTCAACAGGACCCCAAACTTCACTGTCGAGTCAATCCTTTTGGCCGAACCGGGCATTCCTTGACCTGGTGGTTAGTGTCACCGCAGTAGAAACAACGGCCCCGTTCCCTACGGATGGCACGTTCATCTGGTGACAGGAGGCCCGCCCTAGCTGCATCGGTTCAGGCTCGGTGGTAGGTTCGAGGGGAGGCGCGATTCTCGGTGGGACCGTGGGGACCCTAGGCAAGGTAGGGGCGCGTGCGGTGTCGCGGAATAACCGTTCGCATCGTGGCTCGTTAATGCGACCATCAAGACGGATGGCTAGGTCGATCAGTTCCTGGAGTGTTTGAGGTCTGTCACGGATGGCTAGTTCATCACGGATGCGGTCATTGAGCGCATGCCTAAATATGCTGCGCAGCGAACGCTCGCACCAACTCGATTCCAACGCTAGGGTTTGGAATTCTACCATGAATTCGGCTACCGAGCGCGTACCCTGACGAACCAAGAGTAACCGGCTGTCGATGTCATCCATGTAATCGGGACGGTGAAATACCCCGCGGAAACGTTCAATGAACGAGGCATAAGAGATGGCGAGCGGCGAAACGCCCCCCTGAGTGGCTTCCACCCATTTCAACGAGCAATAGCCCAATTATAAACGAAATCTTGTGCGCGTCTGAGGGGAAGCAGGATGGCCGTATACCAAAGTACAATTCACACTGGAAGAGGAAACTTCTCCATTTCTGTAGATCGCCGTCGTACGGGTCCGGGTGTACCGCGGCTCCGTCGGGGCGCAGGGACGGCAAGGTAGACGGGTTGGGTACCTGATTCGTGGAGAATGCATTCGGGGACGCGCTGGCATGTCCGGGAGCGGGAAGGTGCGAAGCTGGTAGTGCCGCGACCATCGATCGAACCTGGAGCGCAAGGTTGCTCACCAAGTAGGCTAACCCCTCCTGTCGGCTAAAGAGGTTGTCGAGGCATGGATCCGAGGCTGGTTGCTGTCCGGCATTTGGTAATGGCGCTGACTCCGCCTCCGAGGTGAGTTGTCCCAAGGAATCCATTTTTGTGGCCAAAAGGTGATGTGACGGTCAATTGACCGGAGCGCGGTGGATCCACTACTCAGAACGACCAGTCTGGAGCAGAGGTACAGTCAACACAGTTTATTTCTCACAACAATAGTGGAACAGAGCGTGGTAGTGTGAAGCGCTGGCGGAAAACACGGGACGCTGAGCTGGCGGCGTGACGTTGCAGGCAGTGTTGACGTCAGCGGGCCGTGTTCCAAACCGCAGGTTCCACCAGATTGAAGTGAGACTCGAAGATGGTACCACAGCAAAATGCAGGGCTGCACACACAAACACAGGGCAGGACAAGTACAGTGCAAAACACAAACAAGCAAGACAGGCGTAGCGAGACGAGGCGTGACGTGGACAGGAGCCAAAGAGGACGAGGCGAAACTCAAGGTGAGCACAAGACCTTTTGGCGACGAGAGACGGGACGGCGTGCCTAAATAGAGTACTGTACGTGATTACACCCAGGTGGACACAATTACGAGGCGTGACACCCAACACACCCACACCACGTCACAACACATAACATGAATAAGTCACACTAATTTAAGATCTGCTTAAATAAGTCCTGCTTATATAAGTAATTCTTGAATATGTCCCACTTATATAAGTAACACTTAAATAAGTCTGCATAAATAAGTCACGTTTATATATTTCACGCTTGTGAAATTAATAATTATATAAGTAACACTTAAATAATTCCCACTTAAATAAGTCACACTTTTATATTTCCACGGTTTAGTAAGTCCCTTGTAAATAAGTCCCTCTTATATAAGTCCCGCTTATATAAAACCTGCTTAAATATGTCCCACTTATAAGTCTGGATTAAATAACTCCTTCTTTTAAAAGTCATGCTTGAATAAGTCCCACATAAATAAGTCATGCCTAAATAAGTCCCCCTTATATAAGTCCCGCTTATATAAGTCATTCTTAAATAAGAGTCTCTTATACAAGTAACACTTAAATAAGTTACACTAAAAAAAGTCATGCTTGAATAAGTTATGCTTAAATAAGCCATGCTTATATAATTCCACTTAAATAAGTTATTATTATTATTTTTTTTAAACCTGTCATGTATCATAGCTTTCGCAATCTGAATGGTAATCTGACTGCACTGATGTACCATACATTTTTGCTTTTACGTTTTTACAGGAACAGTTCTACAGATTATTGTAGCCTATTCCTGTTAATTGTGCTTTTATTTGATTGATTTGAATTATTCCGCCAATGCATGACAGGGGAGAAAAAGAGGAGGAAAAGAAGAGAGAGGGAAAAAAGAAACAACCTAGAAAAAAAAAGAAAAGAGAGGGGGAAAAAACAACCTATACATACATTCCTATATACATATATACACAGGTATATACATACCTATATACAAACATAACCCCCCACACACATATCCTAACTTTGTTAGCAATTGTGTGTGTGTCTTTACAGTATGTGCGTATGCATGTGCCCCTGTTATGGAATGCATTTATGATGAGGGCAAGAAACCGCAACCATGCTCCCGCGGTCCAGAGACGGATAGGGAAAGACCAGGGGGACCCAGACCACCCGAGACTAACGGGAACCTGAAGGCCACACAACCCGATGGCCACCGCACACGCACCGCAGAGGATGAAGGAAGGAGACCCCAGACAAGGCCCCCACAGACAGGGGGCAGGAACCTAGAGAGCCAGAGGCAGCGAGACATCCAACCCTCCCCCACAGGCCGGCACCCCCGGCAAGAGCCGAGCATGCGGCCCCCAAGGCCCCAGCACCCGCAAACGACCCGACCCCCGGCAGAGCCCCCCCCCCCACACACTAGGAGGCCCAAACCACCCACATGACATCACCACCAAGGGAGCAGATCAGACACCACGCCAAGACACCCAGCCGCACACCCCAGGACACACAGACACCCACCCCCAGGGGGTGGTGACAGCGACGCCCAGCGTCCCCGAAGATGACGAGCTCAGCAAGCTACAGATCCAGGACCCATTGTCCACACTCACACATTCACACAAGTACCCACTCATACATGCTCATTCATCCCAATTGCACACGCCAATTGCACACACCAATCTCACACTCAGGCACACACATTTAACAAATAATGACAACTGGCGTGCGTCAGGGGACACCGGCATCGGGCCTGCAGTGTCCCAGCGGGGCAGCCAGCCAGTCCCCACAACAGGCAGGGCGCACAGGGCCAGGCGTGTGAGGACCTGCCTTCCCCCTCCTCTCACCCAATGTGTTGCAGTGAATGTGTAAAGTGGAAGTGTGACTGAAAGCTACAGTGTAAATAAAATTAGGGGGGCCGATGTAACACGAGCACTGAATATCAGCACCCAGTCACCCCCCCACCAAGGCCCTTGGTGTCTAACATGCAATTAAGATTGAGGGACAGGCATCAGTGAGCAGACCGTTGGGGGGCACTTCAGCAGCGCCACCCACCGACCACCACGTAACATACCCGCCCCTAAGGCCCTATGTGTGATATGATGTGAACTGTATGATGTAGGGGGAGAGAAGAGAGGAGGGACACCACGCAACATGAGACCCCCCCCTGCCCCAACCCGTGTATGAGTAATGTAAATGTTTCTGGGGTGGGAGGAGGGGAAGCGCCAGGATTAAGACCGGGAGGCAGAGCCGGCCATCCGGCTCACTAGGCACCCCAGCCCCACACACCCCACCACAGAGCGAGGAAGGCTGGCCCCAGGCCCAAAATAAATAAGTTATTCTTAAATAAGTCACGCTTAAATAAGTCATGCTAAGAAATCACACTTAAAATAGTGCTGTTTAAATAAGTCACTAAATACCTTAATGTACAAAAATCACATGATTACACCATCAGTGCCATGACTGTGTTTTAGGATTCATCAAGTATTTCAGGGAATCATTCTTACACAAGAAAACACCTGTAACTGTTATGTGTCATCACGTGGTGTGGGTGTGATGGGTAAGCCATGCCTCGTAATGTTGTTCACCTGGGTGTAATCACGCACACTATTTAAGTCACGGTGTCCTGTCTTTCGTCGCCAAAAGGTCCTGTGGTCACCCGTGTGTTTCACCTCGTCCTCTTTGGCTCCCGATCACGTCTCGCCTCGCCTCTTGCCTGTTCCCTGAAATACATTTCCTAGTGTCTCGCCACAGGTTTAATCCAACCTTCCACCTCCCCGTAGGGGCCGGCTTCTTCTTTGTAGCCAAGAAAGAAGGCACCCTACGACCCTGCATTGACTATAGGGGTCTGAATAACATCACCCTACAAATACCCTCTACCGCTAACATCCTCCGTATTTGAGTCACTGCAGGGGGTCACAGTATTTTCCAAGCTAGACCTGCGCATCGCATACCATCTGGTCCGCATCCGTAAAGGGGATGAGTGGAAGACGGTATTTAACACTCCCAGTGGCCATTGCGAATACCGCGGGGGCGTTTCTGAGGCCGAAGGGAACCACGCGGTATTCGCAGTGGCCACTGGGAGTGTTAAATACCATCTTCTACTCAAATAATGCCCCCGCGGTATTTCAGGTGTTAGTTAATGACTTGCTCAGGGACTTCCTAGACAGCAACCAGCCTCCGATCCTCACTTCGACATCCTCTTTAGCCGACAGGAGGGTTTAGCGGACTTGGTGAGCAACTTAGTGCTCCAGATCAGGACGATGCTCGCTGCTCTACCAGCATTGCCCCCCGCTCCCGGACCTGCCAGCGCATTTCTGAGTTTGTACTATGCCAATCAGGTACCGAACCCATCTACCGTGCCATCTATGCGTCCCGACGGAGCTGCGGTACGCCCTGACCCGTACGACGGGGACCTGCAGAAGTGTAGAAGGTTTTTATTTTAATGCGAGTTGTATTTCGGTATTCGCCCTTCATGCTTCCCCCCGACGCGCACAAAATATAATTTATAATCTGGCTTTTGCGCGGCCGTGCGCTGAAGTGGGCAGAAGCAACCCAGGGGGCACCTCCCTGCTCGCTATCACCTATACCACATTTCTAGAGCGCTTCCGCTGGGTATTTGATCGACCGTATTATGCGACATAGACAGTCGGTTACTCTCGGTTCGTCAGGGTGCGCACTCGGTGGCAGATTTCATGGTGGAATTTCAAACACTAGCCGCAGAATTGGGTTGATGCGAGCATTCGCTGCACGGGGCATTCAGACATGCGCTCAATGATCGTGTCCGGGACGAGCTGGCTACCCGTGACACACCCAAGACGCTCCAAGATTTGATCGACCTCGCCATCCATCTAGACGGTCGCATTAATGAGTGGCGCCGCGAATGGTTATCCCGTATCTCGGTTAGGGTTTCCACTGTCCCACAGAGAGCCGTTCTCCCCCTCGAACCACCCGCCGAGTCTGAACCGATGCAGTTAAGGTGGGCGGCCTTATCTTGTGAAGAACTTTGTTACCCGTAGAGACCAGGGCCTGTGCTTCTACTGCGGTGATGCGAATCACTTGGTAAAGGGATGCCCGGTTAGCTGCAAGGAGGGGGTCCCGACAGTGAAGTTTGGGGTCCTGTCGAGTCCTACCTTAAAGCCCCAACCCCATCACCTTAGTCTACCCGCGGTGTTCTTGTTGCCTGAGTGTAGCCTGCCTGTCAATGTCCTCATAGATTCTGGGACAAAGGAGAATCTAATCGAAATTGACTTTGCATTTAATACGGGCATACCGCATGCTCCATTGTCCTCCCCTTTCCACAAGTTTGCCTTAGATGGCCGGCGTCTCTCCCCATCACCCATCGCACCCAGCCCATCAGTCTGCTCATAGACGGCAACCATCGGGTGGACATAAGTTTCGCCGCGTTTCAGGCACAGTGTGCACCGGTCATCTTAGGGTTTCCCTGGTTGAGAACACACAATCCCCATCTTTATTGGGTTCACGCCAGGGTTCTCACGTGGGGGGTCCCCTGCCACTCCTCCTGCCTTCGTGCGGCGGTACCCCCCAGTACTGTGCCTGACAGTGACCACCATGCCACTATTGATCTCTCCTTGATTCCGGGCGTATATCATGACCTGGGGGAGGTATTCTGCAAGGACAGCTTCCCCCTCATAGGTCTTACGACTGTGCCATAGGCGTCTTACCTAGTGCTCCCATCCAGCCGGCATTACCCCTTATCTCGCCTTGAGAGGGAGGCGATGGAGAAATACATTTCCGAGTGTTTCGCCACAGGTTTAATCCAACCTTCCACCTCCCCGTAGGAGCCGGCTTCTTCTTTGTAGCCAAGAAAGACGGCACCCTACAACCCTGCATTGACTATAAGGGTCTGAATAACATCACAGTCCCCTACAAATACCCTCTACTGCTAACATCCTCCGTATTTGAGTCACTGCAGGGGGTTTTCCAAGCTAGACCTGCACAACGTATACCATCTGGTCCGCATCCGTAAAGGGGATGAGTGGAAGACGGCATTTAACACTCCCAGTGGCCACTATGAATACCGCGTGGTTCCCTTAGGCCTCAGAAACGCCCCCGCAGTATTTCAGGCGTTAGTTAATGACGTGCTCAGGGACTTCCTAGACCGTTTTGTCTTCGTCTATTTAGACGATATTCTGATATTCTCGCATAACCTTAAGGAGCATGTGCAACATGTACGTCTTCAGGGTTTTCGGCATCCCGGTGGACATCGTGTCGGATCAAGACCCACAGTTCATCTCCCAGGTATGGAGAGCCTTCTTCAATTACTTTGGTACGTCCCTGTCTCTAACCTCTGGTGGTCACCCACAGTCAAATGGTCAGGCAGAAAGGGCCAACCAAGTAGTCAAGACTACCCTGCATTGCGTGTCCGCCCAGCACCCAGAACACTGGAGTGAACATCTCCCCTGGGTTGAATACGCCATCAACACGGCACACAGCTCCGCTACCGGCAAGTCTCCGTTTGAGTTCGCCCTGGGCTACCAACCACCACTGTTTCCGGAGGAGCAGCGCGAGATTTCGGTCCCCTCGGTTAGCCAGCACATCCGCCGTTGTCTCTGGGTGTGGAAGAACACGCGTATTGCGCTTCGCCAGGCCCAGGCCAAATCCACGTTATCCGCTAACTGCTGTCGCCGCCTAGCCCCTTCCCTACAAGGTAGGACAGTTGGTCTGGCTGTCCACCCGCAACATCCCTCTGAAAACCAAATCCCGCAAACTAGCCCCTCGTTACATCGGACCTTTCCCCATCACAGTACCAAGACCGTCACAGTAACAAGATTTCTACTCAAACTGTGTGAAGTGTTAACGCAGCAGAGTATTAATGTTTATTTAAAATGATGTTTATTTTAAACCTCTGCCTGCAGACTGATTGACGGATCCGCCACGCTCCGGTCATTTGACCGTCACAGTAACAAGATTTCCCCTCAAACTGTGTGAGGTGTTAATGCAGCAGAGTATTAATGTTTATTTAAAATGATTTTTTAATTCTGTAGTTATCACAGGACAGCAGCAGATCATCAGGGTGAAGGTTCAGTCCAATCAGAATGTAAATGATCCTGCGCTACAGACAGCCATGTTGGAGATGGTGAGATTCACTGATCCACAGTTCCTCAGCTTCTAGAACAGTTCTAATGATTGAATTTCTATTTAAACATTTAGGTCCTTATTATTATTATTATTATTATTATTATTATTATTATTATTATTATTATCACTATGATGTTTATAAATCATCTGACTCACAGCGCTTTGTTCTTCTTCTTCTTCTTCTTCTTCTTCTTCTTATTATTATTATTATTATTATTATTATTATTATTGTTGTTGTTGTTGTTGTTATTACCACCCCTATATTAGCTTCATCTGTTTGTCTGTGTGTCTGGTAAAAAGTTTGTAAATGCTATTTCACCCACATCCCGTTATCCCATTAAGATGAAATTTTTCACAATTGTCTTTTTCTTTTCACATCTTCGATGACAATATGTCTATGTTTCACTGTATGAAAATATTCTGTGCTCCAGATTAAAGGGAAACTGCAGAAACTCGGAGTGATGAATGTCGCTGTGAAATTCCGAAAGCAGCTAGGTGGAAACGTGTTTCAGAAGATTCATGGGAAATGTTGATGTCATTGTCTTTAGGGGCGGAGCTTGGTGGTGGTTGTAATTATTGCTGCTGCAGAGTTTTGTAATTTGATTTCAGCTGAGTGGATCAGAATTTAAAATATCTTTCAGAACAAATAAAGTAAAAAGAAAATATTGATTTTAAACATTATTTATTATTTAAAAAAAAAACTTTGAAAAACTATTTAAAAAACTTAAAAAAGCTGTGGGTCAGGTGAGAACAGATGTTACAGAACCTTCATGATCCACAGAGTGTGAAACATCATTTCTATAGTTATATCTGCTGCTCTCTCTGCTTATTTAACACACCTGTCCTGTTGCGATTTTTCTCTCTCTCTTTCTATCTCTCTATATATTTATTTATGTGTGTGTGTTCCCTATAAATATTCACAATGTTACCATGATATTTAACATACTTCCTCTTCAGGAACCTCTGAAGGTATATTTACTCTTTACACCATAAAGCTTTATTTTGGTGATGTTTAGCAGGCCCTTAGTAGCACACCCTGCAGCTTGATGATGGGGTGTCTCAGTGTGTCTTTGTTATAGTGCTGATGTGATTTACCATGGGGTTTGAGAGTTACTTGTAATAAACCAATCAGCGTGTCATTTGTTCTTTCTTTTTTAAACATGGTGTGGTTTCACTTCAGCGGATTTCTATTTCAGCACCTACATTACCCCTACATCTACACCAAATCTACATTACACCTACACCAACATCACACCTACACCAACATCACTCCTACATCTACACCATCACACCTACATTACACCTACATCTACATCACACCTATATCTATATTACACCTACATCACACCCGCACCTATATCATACCTTCACCAACATCAGATCTACACCTATATTACACCTACATCTACACCACATCTACATTACAGCTACACCAACATCACACCTACACCTACATCACTCCTACACCAACATCACACCTACAGCACTCCTACATCTACACTATTACACCTACATTACACCATCATCACACCTGCTCCTACATTAAACCTACATCACACCGGCACCTACATCACACCTACATCAACATTACACATTCATTACATCCACACCTACATCACACCTGCACCTACATCACACCTACATCACACCTACACCTTCATCACACCTACACCAACATTACACCTACATTACATCTACACCTACATTACACCTACACCTATATCATACCTACATCACACCTACACCTACATCATACGTTAATCACACCTACAGCACAACAACATTACATCTAAACCTACACCAATATTATACCTACTTCACACATAGACCTACATTACACCTGCATCACACCTACATTACATCTACATCACACGTACACCTACATTACACCTGCATCATACCTACATCACACCTACACATACATTAACCCTACATTACACCTACACCTACTGTACATCATACCTACATCACACCTACACATACAGCCCACCTACATTACACCTACATCACACCTACACCTACATCATGCCTAAAAAATAATAACACAATTTTTGGGGTTCAGTAACTAGGTGATAAAACAGTGGGTTTGTTAACTGCTACAAAAATGTCGTAATGAGTGACATCATAAAGGTTTCAGTAATGTAAACAGTCTCTTTATAATAAAATACTACCACCAAACACAATAAAGGTCGAATGGGCCCCTGATTTCAACCTTGGTGTATCATTGAACAATATTATAGATTATTAAAATATACCATTTAATAAGAAATAAATTAACCTTTGATCTCCAGTCCTAAAGGATCAACTGGAAACTTTGGTTTAATGTAATAACAGAGTTTATTACAAGGAAATTACTTAAACAGATTACAATATAAGGTTACACAATTATGGTAAATGAACACCCCTTCACGTGTCACAAGAAAGTTTAAAATGCTGGAACCAAGAGCGTGCTGGGCCGAGCAGAGCAAGGCAGGCCTTGGCTAAGCAGAGCCTGACCAGGCCGAAACCAAGCAAAGCAGGGCCCAGCAGAACCACTGACCAGAGCCAGACCAAGATGAGGCCAAGAGTTTCTCTGTTACCCCCCTTTTATATCTCCAAGAAACTTTAATCCATATTATGTTAATAAGGCTATGAGCCAAGATCCTTCATTCAATTAATATGTTAAGGAGGCCAGGTCATCAGACAGTAAAAACCTATTTTAGAACCAATCTTAGTGACAAATGGTAGATTCTGAGACTGATGTGTAATGAACTGCATTGTTTGTAAGGAGCCATAGGTGTGATAGATCAAAGACAGAGATTGGTCGAGTTTCTCATACAGACCATTTGTTCTTCCACTTGGAAGAGATCACAGTACTAATAACAGTATACTAATAAGTGTCAGAAATCTGCAATGTTTTATAAGTGTACCATATCACTTATCCTAGCTTAGTGTGCATTATTTATAAATAACAACCTTTAGAAGACGATCATATGCATACCAAACATGACAGTGCAAACCACAATTATACACAATTATTATTCATTCAATAAAACACAAGTTTCCTGATTTCTACACTTTTCTAGATTTGTAGGTTTTCTCTGTAGTGTCTGGTTGCTCGGTGTGTATCCTTTACAAAGGTGTACAGACAACACATACAGTTGTCACATTAGCATCTACTACTGGTCGCTGGTGCTATTGCCGGAACTCATAAGTATCATACATCAGCGCCCCCTATTGGACCCTGTTATTTCTCATTTGTGAAGATTTGGTGCAGCTGTGTTTTGTCATGTGACCAACCCTTACATATTTAAAAACCGTTTGTTTCCTGTGTTTAGTGTGGGAAAGTTGTTTTGTGTTATGTTTATGTCTTGTCTTGGGCTATGACCGGGTTTCACCTGGTGTCTTCTGCATTAAACACTACTCTTGAACCATCTACATTTTTAGACTCTTTTCCATCCATGGCATCGGATGAGCGTAACAACTGTATAAATGTTATTTTATTATTTGTGTGATGTGTCAATTGTGGATTTTGGTTATAATTTAGTTGTTTTGTGGATTGGCAGTTTTCTGTTATGGGTTTTTTTATTTGAATTTACTTTCTTTATTTTCACTCAATTATACGTTTTTTGCTTTTGTAACTGTTAAACATGACTGGGTGATGACTTGAAGTACTATTTTATCTACAGGGGCTATTATTACTTGGTTTGGGGTGGCTGGTTTCCTGGAGGTGTAGTCAGATCTTCATCCATGGTTCTGCCAAAGTACTGTGGCTACTGTACGACCCCCTTAATGGACTTTTTTTTATAAATACGGACACATGATCACAATATGAACTGTACATACTGTTGTACATACTGCTGTCCTACACTGTTGATGCTGCCCGGCCGCTCAAGGAGGATGAGTCCACCACTGAATTTTGGTCCTCACAAGGTTTCTTCCTTAAAATGACAAGTAATAAATAGAGGGCAAGATTTCTCATTGGTTAGGGCATTGGGTTATCAATCTGAAGGTTGGGGCTTCAAATTCCAGTTCCACTGAAGTTACCAATATGGGTCCTTGAGCAAGGCCCTTAACCCTCATTGCTCCAGGGATGTTGTGACTAATCCTGTGCTCACCTTGTAAGTCGTTTTAGATAAAAGCATCTGCTAAATGACCAAAGGTAATGTAACATAATGGGGAGTTTTTGTCGCTTCAGCTTGCTCTTTGGAGGTTTATTAGAGGTTTTAATCTGTAAAGCTGCTTTGTGACAATGTACTGTTGTAAAATAAATAAATAAATAAATAAAACACTATAAATGAATTACGTACTTCACTTCATTTTATTTTGGAGGTTGAAGTGGTGTGTGAATCTTAGATTTCCTTTCCTCCTACATCCAGGTAACCACTGTAAGCATTTGGCTATTAATCATCTGCTGTTGGCATATTTTATTGGACCACCAATACTCTTAGCCAGTATTCTTATTTTTGTGTTTTTTTTAAATAACTAACTCTAATATAAAGATATTTTGTAAATAAACATTCCAGTCACTAGAATACAAGTCTCCATTATTCTTTAATACGGTTGCGTCTGCATGGATGAAAATCTATTATACTGTGAGTCTTAAGGGGGAGGGGTCTTAGGTGGTGCAGTCTGGTACTTTGACCATATGTAACTGAGGGTTACATGTTGGTGATATTTTTATTATAAATACATTAAGCTCAGACTGTTTACATTACTGAAACCTTTGACATCACCCACTGGTTTATCACCTTGTGATAAAAGAACTGCTTTGTTTGGTTATTTGAACAGGCAGGAACAATGACAGGGTTGTTTTCTACAATAGCACCATCTTGTGGTAAGAGGTGTATAAAACCTCACAGGTGTATGTTTGGTTTGGTTAAGTTGGGTTCTTCTCTCTGCAGGTTGTGGAACAGAAGACATCACACATCCCGTGTGGCTCTGGCATCAGCGCTGAGATGGAATCCACATTACAATAAAGCAGAAGATTCAGGACCAAAGCTTCTCTATGAACCTCTGCAGAATCCAAACCATAAACTGGAACAAGTAGATGTGATGTATGTAACAATTCTTTAATTAACAAATTGATTTATTCAAACAATCGCTACACATCACCTTACAATACATAAACAAAAAATAATAAATGCCCCCGAAAGTCCTAAATCAATTTACTCCAAGAAACACTACCACAAAAAATGTCCAAAAACCCTTCAGCAATGCATTGCCTTGAAAAACATTGAGGAAAAAAATATTCATTCAGGATAAATATTCATTCAGCACTCTCGCAGGCCAGCTTTCACCAATCCTTTCTGTGCATCCATGGAAACTTGTATTAATCCTCCACTGACTTATTTCCTGGGTGATTCCTCTGACCACAACCCTCAATGCGTCCAAACAGCCGAACGAGGGAGAAAAGTTACAATTCCACACTTTACAGACCAACTACGACAGTTTGGGATGTTCAGAAGGCAAACGAAATAGATGCCAACCCTAATTCATGATATACGCTGTTATTCCACATGCCATAGTGTCGCTCCATGAAGGCGAAGGACCGATTCAAACAGAGGAAGAAAAATATCCACAATGTTTTATCCGTGAGGATGGACCTGAACCAGCCAGAGAGGCTTTTTTTTAGGTGACACAACCCCTCCTTAAATGACTCCACCCCCTCTTTTTCAGCAGAGCTGTTTAAAAGTCCCATCTCTCCACAAATCAATATTTACCATAAACATACACCCCCCCCCACACACACACACACACACACACACACACACACATATATATATATATATATATATATATATATATATTCATTCATTCATTATCTCCCACTTTATCCTCTATTAGGGTTGCGGTGGGGTTCCCCATGCCCATCCAGGGGAGAACGTCTCGGGCGCTGGGCAGATAGACCCAGGACAGGGCGCCAATCCATCGCTGGGCACACACTCACTCACACAGACACACTGTATATGGGGCAATTTTGAGAATTCAGTTGACTTGATCCATGTTTTTGGACTGTGGGAGGAAACCGGAGAACCCGGAGGAAAACCACACAGACACGGGGAGAACATGGAAATTGTCACGAGTACCTATGTCACCTGTCCCTCATTGAGTGTACTCATTGTCTCCGTTGGGTGATCTCTCTCTCTCTCTCTCTCTCTCTCTATATATATATATATATATATATATATAGAGAGAGAGAGAGAGAGAGAGAGTCATAACAGGACTGTAGGTGTGTCCCTAAAGAATTAGAGAGAGCAGCAGATATAACAGTCACTATAGAAGCAATGTTTAACACTCTGTGGATCATGAAGGTTCTGTGACGTCTGTTCTCTCACCTGACCAGAACCCTCTGTCATCTCCTGATTTATTAATGAAACCCAACATAAAACATGTCATAAACAAAGTTTTTTAAAATAAATAATAAATTAAATAAATCAATAAACCAAATCACAAAACTCTGCAGCAGCAATAATTACAACCACCACCAAGCTCCGCCCCTGAAGACAATGACATCATCAATTTCCATGAATTTTCTTAAACACGTTTCCATCTGGCTGTTTTCGGAATTTCACAGTAACATTCATCACTCCGAGTTTCTGCAGTTTCTCTTTAATCTGGAGCACAGAAGATGTTAATACAGTGAATCATACAGAAGAAGAACGAAGCATTGAGAGTAAGATGATTTATAATCATCATAATGATCGTAATCATAATCATAATAATTATAATGATGATGATAAGGACCTAAATGTAGCATCATGAGAACATTTAAATAGAAATGAAATCATTAGAACTGTATTAGAAGCTGAGGAACTGTGGATCAGTGAAACACTGTGAATAATCAAACTCACCACCTCCAACATGGCTGCCTGTATCGCAGGATCATTTACATTCTGATTGGACTGAACCTTCATCCTGATGATTTGCTGCTGTCCTGTGATTACTACAGAATTAAAAAGAAATCATTTTAAATAAACATTAATACAGTGCTGCATTAAAACCTCACACAGTTTGAGTACAATCCTAAAAGACAGTCATATGATCAGAGGAGATCTTATGGCACAAGCATGTGATTCTGTATATTAAGGTATAAAGTGACTTATTTAAACAGGACCTATTTAAGCATGAATTATTAGCGTGACTTATTTAAGCTTGACTTTTAAGTGGAACTTATTTAAATGGGACCTATTAAAGCATGACTTATTTAAGTGTGAATTAAATGAGTGTGAATTATATAAGCATGACTTGTATAAAAATGCCTTATTTAAGCGGTACTTATATAAGCAGGACTTATTTAAGCAGAATCTATTTAAGCGAGTCTTATTTAAGCGGGACTTATTGAACCAAGACATATAAAAGCATGACTCATTAGTGTTACTTATATAATTGGGACATATTCAAGAGTGACTTATATAAGCGGGACTATATTTATGCCAGACTTATAAAAGGGGAACATATGTAAGAGTGACTTATATAAGCGGGACTTATTTAAGTGGGACTTATTAAAGTGGGACTGATTTATATAAGTATATAAGCCTGACTTATTTACGTGGGATTTATTTAAGCATGACTTATATAAGTGGGGCTTATTTAAGTGGGACAGTGTGCAGTACAGATAATGATGACACTTTACCTCCGTAACAGAAGAAAGCTCTCAGATCTGTACAGAGAGCATCGTAGGTCAGTCCGTTTAGTAAATAAGCGCAGTACTGCTGGTTGAGGTCGTCAGGTTGATTAGGAGCCCATGTGTTGTAGGTGAAGTTATTCTGATCGGACCATTTCCAGGTGAATTTGTGGAGACCAAACCAGGTCCACTCTGTGAGCAATCCTATCAGAATGGAGTTTTCTGATGCATCTCGTGCACTGGCCAGATCTGTGTGATGCTGCCTGCAGTAGTTCTGGCCATTATACCAGTTGGAAAACCAAGAGTACAAAATGTATCTGCTGTTACCGATATTTCTTTCTGTGATAATGAAAAAAACACGATTATTGTTGATTGGTGACACACCTTCATTACACACATACACACACACCATATTACTCCACGCTTATTAGGTTCAGCTGATCCTCATCAGGCCGCCGTCTTCTCAGCCTATAAGTTTTGTGCTCTTTCAACCCTCTAATGCAAAGGTTTTCCTTTCCGGTGTAGGACTGTTCAAAGTTGGGGTTCACTCCTCTTCGCTGCTTGTATGTTCCATTTCTTATCTCAGTGTTTTCTAGGGAAGTTCTCCTAGAATTTACTAACTCACTTGTTGGCTTTTCCATCTCTCTGTGGGCTTCCACCTGCAGCTCTTCTCAACCAGGTACTATTTTAGCATAATAGTAAAACTTCGCCCTCAGAAAATTGTTAGCAGTGTCCCCTCACGGAAGTTTCCCATGTATCCGTCAACAGGGGAGTCTGTTAACAGCACCCTACAGGTGCAGGGTTGTGCTCTGCCCGAGTTGCAAGTTGGACTGTGGGAGGTAACTAAGGCAGTCTGATCTCTGCTTCTATGTCAAGCCAAACTTGAGCTCAAGGTTTCCAGACACAGCTACCCTATGTCCTGTTAGCGACTTCACCTGGTACATCCACATCCAATTTTTGCCTCCTTTTGCTTCTTTCTATTACAGCCCATCTGAGCTTATACACTATGATGGAATTCCACACACCTGCAGTTCGTTCCTGATGCAGTGCACTCTTTATTTTCACAGCCACCCAATCTCCAACGAACTGAATAAAATCATGTTTGTGATCTCCCATCTGACTGGCAAAGCATGCGAATGGGCCTCTGCCATCTGGGACCCAGGGCCCAGAGTGCCACTCATACTCAGTGTTCCTTGAGGCATTTGAAGCTACATTCGAGCAAAAGCTAAAAGCTAAAAGGAAAAGCTAGCTGTCCCACCCTGCTTTGGTTACGTCAGGGTGCCAGGTCAGTTTCAGAGCAATGGAGTTCCAAACACTGGCCGCCCATAGTGGGTGGAGGGGTTCATTCCTGGTGGTGATGTTTCTGGAGGGGCTGATGAGAGATGTCCAGCATGATCTTGCTGGCCGTGACTTTGTTGTGTGATCTCATATGCTTGGCGATGTTAATGGAACAGCGTCCGGAAATGCAAACGCAACGGAAATTGAGCGACACAACTAATCAATAATGAAATTTGTGTTAGACACTTTTCATAATCGATTTTTATCTATTTTATCGATTCCTTTTTGCAGCCCTACCGCCATGGTCCTCCGGATGTTTTCAGGAGAGTTTAAGGCTCCCTATTCATTCTCAACCCCTGCTGGGCAACATGTCCTCCCATGTCCCACTTCCACCTCATGTACCCAAGGTTCGTTTGCATTTTCCTCAGATCTTCACTAAATTGGACCTTCATAATGCCTATAGTTTTGTTTAGTTCCGTGAGGGATTTAACTGCATTTATTACAACCTCGGGTCATTATGAGTACTGTGTTATCCTTTGGCCTCACCAATGCCACTGCCATCTTCCAGGCCTTTATTAATGATGTTCTATGGGAGTTCCTGGATCAAGGGATGATTGTATACTTATTTGGCATCCTGATTTGCGCTGGTGCACCGGGTTCTGTCATTTCTCCTTACCAACAGGTTATGTCAAGGGGGAGAAATAGTTTAGTCATCAGAGTTCCATCATGTTTTGGGGATTTGTTCTCTCGCATAAGGGGATTGAGATGGATCCGGTTAAGATGTTAAGGTTTAGGCCGTTTTAGATTAGCCCACTACATTCTCTCCCCGTGATCTTCAACACTTCCAGGGTTTCATTCATTTCTATCAGCGTTCTATCAGTGTTGGAACGCTGAGGCTGATCAAGCGATTCACTCTTAAGGACAGATTTACATCTGGTCCCATTATCGCTCACCCCAATTCTTATCATCAGTTTAACATACAGGCCTTCAGTAGTGGCACAGGGGCCATTCCTTTAAAAACCTCTGGCAGAGGTAAACACATCAAAGAGTTAAAAATATATCAGAACTTACCATCAAAGCATAGGAAAGGATTTTCCCAGTTACAAGGTGCATCACCCCACCCCCAAGTCTGCATCATCACACAGTCCTCACATCCATTTAAATTATCAGGTTCTGAAGTCATCCAGCCTGACATGGCTCCTAGTGGTGTGTTATCGAGGGACCAGCGGAAGCCGTGGTAATCTTTATACAGTCCGACCCAGGCAGCAGAGGTGAACTGTTGTTCCTGAGCCGTGCTTTGCAGGAGGTTCATTTCTGCAGCACTCAGGGTGGTGGCCAGGTCGACGTGGTTGGTGCGACAGTAAGACTGAGCATCAGGCCATGATTTCAGCTGCTGTACCAGATAGATTTTAGGAGGGATGGACAGGACGAGAGGAACCATCCCTGTAAAACACAGATTACATTTTAGGTGTATTTTAATGAGTTCCTTATATGTCAGGCAGGAGATTGATAAAGCAGGAAATGTCACTTTGGGATTGTGTCTGTCAGCACAAATGTAACCTACATACACTTTCTGTTACGGGCTCTAGAACAACAAGGCAGGAAACGCACAGAAATGGCACAGACCACAGACTGAATGGAGTGTGTTGATTCTCACAGCAATTGGTGAGTAGAGAGCAGACACAAAGGTCACACAAAATGGTTCCAAAAAACATATCCAACAATATGGAACAGGTAACAACAGAAATAAATAATGCTCAAAGCGCATGAAACATACAGGTATGAAACCATGAGAATCTTGCAAGGAACTGAGGGAAAATGAGAACTATAAGTAGTGGAGGCAATCAGTGAAAATGACAAACAAGGTGGGATTAATAATGCGAGTTATGGGAAAAGGTCCAATAAAACGGGGGATAATTTTCAGGATTCAGTGCAGATGGAGATGTGACAGGTAGAGAGCCAAACCAGTTGTCCCAGGGTGTAAGGAGGACCAGGGCGTCGGTGACAGTTAGCAGAATGTTCAAATGTGGCCTGAGACAGTCGCAGGGCAATCTTCGTATTCTTCCAAATGCTCCTGCACCGATGAATGTGACAGGCGACGGAGGGAACAGCGATGTCCATCTCTTGTTCAGAAAACATAGGAGGCAGGTAACCGAGGGAAGATTCAAAAGGAGTCTGTTTAGTGGACGAGCCCACAGAACGGTTCAGGGCATACTCCACCCAGGGTAGGTGATCGCTCCAGCAGAGGGGTTGTTGAGCTATCACGGCGCGAAGAGACGTCCCCACCTCTTGATTTGCTCTTTCAGCCTGGCAATTGGACTGGGGGTAGGAACCGGATGTGAGGCTGATGTTGGCCCCTAGTCCCTTGCAGAAAGCTCTCCATACCTGGGAGGTGAATTGGGAAAGGGAGCTTGGGAAGGGTGATAAGTCAAACCGCCTTGGAGAAGCGGTCTACAACAGTCAGAATGACTGTATCTCCCTGGGAAGGAGGCAGACTGGTAATGAAGTCCAGGGATATGTGGGACCAAGGGCAGCCGAGGAGAGGCAGAGGTGAGAGAGCAGACCCGCAGGTGGCTAGTGTGATGCATTTCCTTGGGCGCAGTTACAGCAGGCTGAAACAAAATCTCAGGCATCAGTGGCCAGAGTCGGCCAAAAAAAAGAGGCGTAGAAGGTTCTCAGTTCTGTGGATGCCTGGATAGAAGTCGAACTGGGAGCAGTGTGCCCATACCAGCTTGGCAGATCTAGCCATGGATGGAACATGGAGCCTGTGCCTGAGCCCTCTCAATGGTCTGGCAAAGTTCCCAAGATATGCCCCCTACCACTTGGTCAGCTGGAAGCACCAGTTCGACTCTCTCCTGTGCCATGGGTTTGAGATCAGCTTCAGGTTCAGCTTCGGCAGAAATACGGGACAGGGCATCTGGTTTGGTGTTCTTGTGACCCGGAGGGTATGTCAAGATGAAGCAAAAGCGGCTGAAGAAAGGGGCCCAGCGGGCCTGTCGAGAGTTGAGTCTCATAGCCGTTTTCACATATTCAAGGTTTTTGTGGTCGGTCCAGACCACAAAAGGTTGTTCAGCCCCCTCTAGCCAGTGTTGACACTCTTCCAATGCCGTCTTGACTGCCAGGAGCACCCTGTTGCCGTTGTCGTAGTTGCGCTCTGCGTTGGTGAGCTTCTTGGAGAGAAAAGCGCATGGGTGGAGGCTACCATCAGGGCCGACCTCTTGTAAAAGAACCGCCCCGTTTTAATGGGTCAGGCTGCGTCAGGACAGGTGCGGAGGTGAATAATTGCTTCAGTTGGACCAGGGCGGCTTGGGCATCATTGTTCCACTGGAAAGACACTTTAGTAGAAGTCAAGGATGTCAGAAGGGGCCGCAGTCTGGCTGTAATCCTTGATGAAACACCTGTAAAAATTCGCGAACCCGAGAAATCTCTGGAGCCCTTTCGAGTGGTGGGAGCTGGCCACTCCATGATAGCTCGGATCTTCTCCGGGTCTTTGTTTTTGACAAAAAAGAACCCTGCGCCCAGGGGTGAAGAGGAAGGTTGGATGAGCCCGGTCACCAACCACTCCTTAATATAACTGTCCATGGCCTCCTGTTCAGGTCGGGATAGCAGATATAAAGGATTGGTAGGCAGAGAGGCTCCCAGGAGCAAATCTATAGCGCAATCATAGGGACGGTGAGGGGGTAAAGTGCATGCCCGATCCTTATTAAACACCTCTTTGAGGTCATGATAAATCATAGGAACGTGTGCAATATCTACCGTCTTCTCCTCCTTAGTGGCTCTGAATGAAGGGACCGGAAGCTCAGCCGAATGTAAGCACTGAGAGTGAAAATGATCGCTCCAAGCAGTGACATTACCCTTTTGCCAGTCAATGAGTGGGTCGTGTCTCTGAAGCCAGGGGAAACCCAGAACTATGGGTGAATTTGCTGAACGGAAAACTGAGAAACTAATTTCCTCCTGAAGATTTCCATTAATGGTCAGGGACAAGGGGCAGGTGCGGAGGGAAATAACGGTTAGCCTACGCACGTCCAGGGCAAATGCATTTACTGGAGGATCAACAGGAAATTTTGAACCCATTTCCTCAGCGAAATCTCTATCCATTATATTCACTTCCGAACCAGAATCAAGCAGAACAGGAGCATTAAACGATTTGTTAGGGAAACAAATACTAGTGGTCAACATCAGGCAATTCTTGTGGGGAGACATCTCACTACCCGACAGTGCCCCCAATCTTACTGTCGAGTCGGCGCTTTTGGGTTGTTTGGACAATTCCGTATAAAATGTCCTGGCTGACCACAATCCAGGCATGCCCCTTTCTTAATGCGGTCAGAACGCTCGCTAACTGTGAGATGTGTCCGGCCCACCTGCATGGGTTCGGGTTGCTGAGCGGATGTAGTAAGGAGTGATGGATTGAATTTGTGTATAGAAGGTCTGGTAGTAGGTACATGAGAAGCCATGATTGTAGGTTGCTCCTTACTGCCCTGAAGTGTACGAAAATGGCCATCAATCTCTACTGCAAGGTCAAAAAGAGCATTAAGGTTAGCCGGTTTATCCCGCAACATCAGTTGTTCTCTGACCCTGACATATAAACCCCGTTTGAAGATGTATTGAAGCGCGGCATCATTGCAACCTGCATCAGCAGCGAAAGTACAGAACTCAAATCAAAGACAGAAGTGTTGTTCCATATCCAGAGTGGAAGGCCTGTAAGAGATGCTCTTCTCCAGAAGTGATCCTGAAATTTAACATGAAACTTTTTTTTAAATAACTAATATGCTAACTCTGTGAGGGACAGACGTATAAAACCTTTAGGATGATCATGGTTGCGTTTTTAAAAAGCATAATTGCTAACTATGTTAGCACCTCACATAGTTGGAACGACAGCGTTGCGATGAGAGTGTTTCCCAAAAAAACATAGGTGGAACTATGGTGGTAACCACGTTAGTAACTTACAAAATCCAAATAAAATTACAAGGAATTAGCTTAATGTGAAAACGATTCATTTCCTTTTGGAGTACAAGTTCATAATTACAGTTGTAGAGAGTATTAATTAAGAGTAATAAATTAAGTTTGGTCTTTCTAGGTCACTGTTTTAATACATTAAGCCACGTTAAGCTGTTACACTTCATCACAGCACCCTCTTCTGGTCGCTGAAAGTATTACTGGCACTGTCGATCAGGACTTCAGCCCCCCCTAGTGGGCCCTGATGTTATTATATGTCTTTAATGGAGATCTGAAGCTGTGTCTCTTGTCACATGACCATCCCTACATGTTTAAAAGCCCTTCCTTCCCTGTGTTCAGTGTTGGATCTTGTTTTATGGTTTGTTATGTCGTGTCGTGTATTATGTCTACATTCATTTGGTGTCTTCTGCATTAAAAACTACTTCACCATCTACAGCTTTGGATTGTCCTTTCTGGCCGCGGCATCAGCAGTTTGTGATACTGTCCCTTATATTTTAGTTCTGCATCCCCAACACTTTACAAAAATGCGCCACAGTTAGAATATCGAGAATAAGAATAGAGGGCTTTTTCAAACCCTGTAACAAATGTTTGATATTCGATTTAATTAGATTATTGATGTTTTTCGTTTACATATTCAGGTGACTTATGAATATTGATGAGCTTTATCTCTCACCTGTGAGAATCAGAAGGATGAAGAGTTTCTGCTCCATCACTGATGAAACTGAAGATCCACTGCAGAATAAGAAACATCATGAACATCTCACTCAGTACTTATACCTCAAACAGAACCTCAGAGAAAAACCAGAACTCAGCACTGATACTGAAACCTAACTGGTTTAAATGTTTATTAAGTAATACTTTCAGCGACCAGAAGAGGGTGCTGTGATAAAGTGAAACAGCTTAACGTGGCTTAATGTATTAAAACAGTGACCTAGAAAGACCAAACTTCATTTATTACTCTCTACAACTGTAATTATTAACCTGTACTCCAAAAGTAAATGAATAGTTTTTACATTAAGCTAATTCCTTGTAATTTTTTTTGGATTTTGTAAGTTACCAACTTGGTTACCACCATAGTTCCACCAGTGTTTTTTTTTTTTTCGGAAACAGTCTCATCGTAATGCTGTCATTCCAACTATGTGAGGTGCTAACGTAGTTAGCAATTATGCTTTTTAAAAACGCAGCCATGATCATCCTAAAGGTTTATATACATCTGTCCCTCACAGAGTTAGAATATTAGTTATTTAAAAAAAAGTTTCATGTTAACTTTCAGGATCACTTCTGGAGAAGAGCGTTCTCTTACAGGCCTTCCACCCAAAAATCAACACTACAAGACCAGAAAGACCAGAGGGGTCCAAATCTTTACTATGAAAGCACCAAACTTTTAAACATTCATTTATCCATTATCTTCCACTTTATTTTCTATTAGGGTTGCGGGGGGTTCCCCATACCCATCCAGAGGAGAACGTTTCAAATGCACCAGGACAGGGCAATTTATCGCACGCACGCACACACACACACACACACACACACACACACACACACACACACACACACACACACGCACGCACATACATATGGGGCAATTTAGAACATTCCATATGCCTTAAATTCTTGTTTTTGGACTGTGGGGGAAAAAAAACATGCAGACACGGGGAGAACATGGAAATTCAGATTGGGATTCCAACATACACAATGTCTGGGTTCGAGGGCTGACTGAAAATAACACTAATAATTAACAATAAACAATAATCTGTTTTTTATTTACATTAACTTTAGCAAAAACAGCATGATGACCCACAGACCTGAGCAATACCATGTAAAGTTCCATGCAAAGTTCTACGACGGAAATAAAGAAAAGAACATATATCAAAGTAGCTGTGCTAGGTGTGCTCTTGCTCTTTTGGAAGGCGGTTTCACTTTCACCTTTTTGTACCTAATCATGGCTTCTTGTCTTGTACAGGAACTATCATAGCACTGCTTTTGGAAACAAGAAATAGAACTAATTAAACGTTCTCTCAATGCTATTGCAAGTTTAAGTTCAAGTAATTTATTCATAGAGGGTTTTTTTATAACAGTACATTGTCACAAAACAGCTTTACAGTGCTAAAGCCTTTAAACCCCCAAAGAGCAAGCTAAAGCAACAGTGGCAAGAAAAATTCCCTGTTATGTTATTTTAAGGAAGAAACCTTGTGAGGACCGAGGCTCAGTGGGGAACTCATCCTACTTGATCTGTGGGGGCAGCATTAACAGTGTAGAACAGCCATGTACAGATTGTACGATGATCATGTGACCTGCTTTTAACAATTGAAAACTATATAAGTCCATTGAGGGCATCCTGCAGGACCGCCAGTCCAATAAACATACAGGTTCCATCCAGTAACAGTCGTATCTGCAGTGTTTCATTAGAACCATAGATGAAGAGCTGACCACACCTCCAGGAAATTTTTGAATATTGCCAGTATGTTCTCAACGAAAAGACGGGGTTTGGGGGAACCGGGAATCCCTAATCAAACCGGGAATCCCTAGCGCTGAGAGGAGAACATGCTAACCACTAAGCCACCGTGCCGTTTATTGTTATTATTATTATTATTATTATTATTATTATTATTACCCCTATATTAGCGTCTGTGTTTCTGGTAAAATTTTGCAAATGCTATTTCACCCACTTCCCCTTATCCCATTAAGATGAAACTTTGCACAATTGTTCAGCGTCGATGACAACACATGAATCATTTAAAAAAAATTACAAATTCATGGACAGAAATTTAGCATTAATCTCTCAGTGAATCTCTCAGTCTCAATCCAGTCTTTCACCCGGTTGTTAGCAATTGCGATTTTTGTACCTATGTTTTATCTGTGAGGCTGGTGTGTGTGTGTGTGTGGTGGGGGGGGGGGGGGGTCTGATGACACTCTTCATCTTCATCATTATAGAACAGACCAGACATCATATTCAAATACCAGTCCACATTTATCTGAGAGCACACTTAACTCCTAACTCACCCACATTATAGCAAATAAGTGTAGAACACACCATTCAAATACCGAGCAACTGAAACCAAATTTACCAACAAAAATTTACCAATTCATTACCTTATTAGTGGTAATTCAGTAATTCTGTTTTCTAGGAATAAACTGTCTATTTGCTACTAAAATTCATACTTCACAAGCAGAATTAATTTAGGACAAAACCATTTAACAGGATATACGGGTGTTTTTTTTTTTGGTTTTTTTTGCTTGTTTTATCATCTGTTTGCTCTAATGTATCACTTTATCTACCCACCTCTAACACATGAAGATGCGAGTTATCACAGCGACTCCCTCTCCCTTTGTCTATAGAGAGGGAGTAACATTATATTGATTCTCTGTACGTCCTGTATATGTGTATATTTATTGACAATGAAGTAATCTTGTTTCCTTGTAGCTGGGTTTTAGCCCTGAAGGCTAAGTTCTGATAACATGACGCAGTAAGGCTAGTGTTAAAACACACATGTATGTACCCAATGTTCAAATGTTGTTAATTTCTTTGTTTTGTCCTTCACTGAACTTCAGAAACTCTTCATCTTCATCATCAAAGACCAGACCAGACACCATATTTAAATACCAGTCCACATTTACCTGAGAACACACTTAACTCCTAAATCACCCACATCATAGCAAATAAGTGTAGAGCACACCATTCAAATACTGAGTAAATGAAGTCAAATTTACCAACAAAAATTTACCAATTAGTGGTAATTCATTAATTCTGTTTTCTAGGAATAAACTGTATATTTGCTACTAAATTTCATACTTCACAAGCAGAATTAATTTAGGATAAAATTATTTAACACGATATAGGGGTGGTTTTTTAAACATTTTTAAAAAATATTTAGCTTGTTTAATCATCTGTTTGTTCTAATGTATCACTTTTTCTACCCACCTTTAACACATGATGATGATGTGAGTTATCACAGCGACTTCCTCTCTCTTCGTCTATAGAGAGGGAGTAACAATCTATCAATTCTCTGTACATCCTGTATATGTGTATATTTATTGACAATAAAGTATTATTGTTTCCATGTAGCAGGGGTTTTAAATATACTGATATTTATGCATTCAAATGAATGCTGTTTGTGTTTCAGTAATAAAACTTTAGCATGATGCATGTCTGTTAGTGCCACTGTGAGCACGGCCAATAAATCTGGTAGTTATTATACAAACGTCAATAATAAAACGTATGGTTAGATATATTTATTGCTGTTATACATGTGATTGTAAGTAAGGACTGTGCATTCTGCCATCCACACACCGCGGGAGAAACATTTAAACGCTAAAATCATTTGTGTTATTTTGGTGAGTTTACTCTGTCTGCAGAGGTTTTATAAGCTTCCTTTTATTACAGAAAGCCTGTTATTGCATCACACACTTGCTTTTTACAAAGTTTTTGTGATTGATTGTTTGATTAATTAATGTACTTTGTTAGTCCTACAATGGGGAAATTCAAAAAGTGAGAAAGATCAGATGTAATACATTGGGAAAGAAAAAGACAGATGATAAAACCACCCCTATATCGTGTTAAATGACTTTATCCTAAATTAATTCTGCTTGTGAAGTATAAAATTTAGTAGAAAATGGGCAATTTATCCATACAAAAACAAAATTAATTAATTACCACTAATTAGGTAATTAATTGGGGTGGCATGGTGGTTTAGTGGATAGCATGTTCTCTTCTCAGCACTAGGGATTCCCGGTTAGAATCCCAATCTGGGTGGAGTTTCCATGCTCTCCCCATGTCCACGTGGGCTTCTTCCGGGTTCTCCGGTTTCCTCCCACAGTCCAAAAACATGGATCAAGGTTCAATTGAATTCTACAAATTGCCCCATATGGAGTGTGTTTGTATGAGTGTGTATTCAGTGATAGATTGTTGTCCTGTTATTTACATACCAGTCTTAATTTACCTGAGAACACACTTAACTCCTAACTCACACACATCATACCAAATAAGTGTACAACACACCATTGAAATACCGAGCAACTGAAACCAACGAGTTCCACAGATGAGAGAACCTTCCCTGAATAATACATACATGTGTACATATCAAACAATACAGTAAACGAGATAAAAAGTGGGTGTGGCTGGAAAATAGGGTGTCTATAAGCTGTTGTCACATCATTGGGCAAAACTATTTAGCATTGGAATGTGGTTGAAATCACAAACTATTAAAATACTGCAATTAAATGTGTCAAAAAATAGGTGCGCGAGGGCGCGCATCTATCTATCTGTCTATTTATCTATATAATAAATATACTGTATATTTATTTTAAATATATATATATATATATATATATATATATTTATTATTATTATTTATTATTTTTTTTTTTTTATCAGTGCACAATTTTAGCTGGTGGGTGTCTCTGCTTTCACTCAGGACGTGGTGAGTTTTGTGGCTCAAAAACTGTCCGAGTTACGTAGTGCAAAAATCACCCTAATGCAAAGTGAATAGGAATTTTGGCTCGGAAAAACAGGAATATTTTGGCAACCGATAAACTGATTCCTTAACCGCATACAAGCTGTGATTTCACCAGGGAGCTGGGCATGTCCTGCAAATATGTCAGTAGTTAAAAAATTGCAGAAGAGGAAAGTGAGACAAAAACGATAACGATAAAATACTTGCCTTATATGGAAATTCTACATCATCGATTCTACATCATCAGGCTTCACAGAGTAAGAGTGAACTCATTCAATTGTAAAAATTATATAGTTATATTGATATGATATTTGATAATATAATAATAATAATAATAATAATAATAATAATATAATTATAATATAATAATTGCCATATATGGAAATCACATCGATTCTACATCATCAGGCTTCACAATGTTTTATTATGAACTTATTCAATTGTAATAATTATATAATTATATTGATATGATATATGATTCATTCTCCCGCTTTATCCTCTATTAGGGTCGCGGTGGGGTTCCCCATGCCCATCCAGGGGAGAACATTTCGGGCGCTGGGCAGATAGACCCAGGACAGCGCGCCAATCCATCGCTGGGCACACACTCACTCACACAGACACACTCTATATGGGGCAATTTGGAGAATTCAATTGACTTGATCCATGTTTTTGGACTGTGGGAGAAAACCGGAGAACCCAGAGGAAACCCACACGGACACAGGGAGAACATGGAAAACTCCACCCAGATGGGGATTCGAACCGGGAATCCCTAGCGCTGAGAAGCGAACGTGTTAACCACTAAGCCACCGTGCCGCCATGATATATGATAATAATAATAATAATAATAATAATAATATAATTATTATTACAATTGCCATATATGGAACTAGTTTCTACATCATCAGGCTTCACAGTGTGTGAGTGAACTCATTCACCTTTTCACCTCAATGTATGCAAAACTTGGGTGTGATATTTTAACATGACACAGAAGGTTGTGTGAGGACTCAGCATGTTCTCTCAGTATCTGTGTGCTTTCCTCCCACAGGTGAGCTTCATATTAGAAGGTGAACTGAATATATGTATACCTGTCTGGACATGTCTGTTTCACGGCCACGCTTCTGAACTTTGCTGTTAGTTCTTTAGTCTTTAATGAATAGTGATACTATTAAGTATTTAAGTACATCAAACAGTACCTCAAAAAACTATAAAGCAACATCATTGTTAATTAAATAGTTCCTCTGACATGGTGGCGCAGGTGTGTTAGTGTGTGTGCTGCAGGTACGAGTAGATCAGATGCAGCAGTGCAGCTGGAGTTCAAATCCCTCAGTATCTCTACTAGATGGAGAATAATCCACCAACCAAAAACCTCTTTCCACCAACACGACAGAGATGTCTAACAGAATGAACTGTGAGTGGATACAGGGTTTAAACCTAGAAGCACAACACACACTAACACACCTGCACCACCATGAAGTGTGACTGCAATAGTGAGAAACATCCACCACCCTAATGATACCTGCTCTGTGGGGGGCCTGATCATCAGAGAATGAAGGGGATGATTCAGAGGAGCTGATAGAAAGAACAGTGTAGAAATAATAAGGTGTAACTAATAAAGTGGCCATTGAGTGTACATCTTAATAAGATTAATTAATTAATTAGATTAGTTAATTAGATTTATCTTAATTCATATTTTTTTTTAGATATTGTTAATACATTGTTTTACTTTATGCTTTCATGCTGGTTAGGTTGGGTGGGTGGGTTTGCAGGTAGGGTGGGTGGGTCTTTAGGCTGGGTGGGGGGTTGTCTCTTTGGGGGAGTTGGTTGGTGGTTGTGTCAGTTTAGGTTGGGTGGGTCAGAGGGTAGGTTGGGTGGGTGACATGGTGCTTTATTTATCTTGAGAGAAATAGCTTATTAGCAAAATAAATACAAATAGTGTAAATATTAATATGTGAATATGCAGTGAGCATATACACAATATATAGTATTTATAAATATATTAAATAATAATAGAAGCATTATTATATCTGTTCTTAAGAACACTAAATGTGGATATACAAATAAATAGAGGAGTTAAGATATTAACATCAATGTAGATAACAATGATACACAGACTGATCAAAATAAAATGAAATATTTCAATAAATTCATGTTCTACAGAATAAAAGTCATGACTATATAAATACAGATAAAGAATTTTAGAACAGATCAGAATAAAAAACTCATTCAGCTGGAGGTTTATTTTTTACCTGAAGTAGCTGAAGTTTGGTTCTGTTTTAAGTCTTTATCAGCTTTAAGAGAGCTTCAGAATCCTGGAGCCGCAGTTCCTCACATCAGTCTCACATCAGTCCTTTATGCATTATCATATGCAAATCATGTTTTTTGTCCTGATGTTCTGTAGTCAGATATCCAAGAACTCCACCCAGTCAAATCATCAACCATCAACAAGTAAAATCCATGAAAATCAGAATCAGAATACTTGATTGATCATTGTAGAAGTTACAGTTGCCCTGTTGTCGAGTTATAATGTACAAAAATATAATGAGAAAATGCAACATACTTAAATATACTAAACTATAAAGTTCTTGAATGAAAACTTTATTTACAAAGCTTCAAATAGATGAGTTCTACAAAACCAATTTCCATTGTGTGTAATAACTTTAGAAAAATTTTAACAAACTCAATTTTAAGTATTATATACTTTACATTTTTATTTTCCGTTATTTTTCTTTTGACATGCACATTAATAATATTATTAGTGTCGCAGTATCATGGTCTGTATGTACAACATCAGTCGACCTCAGAGGGTAAAGGAGGAGCAACAGGAACCTAAAGAACCTGAAACAGAACCAAGATGACGGCGAACAAATCAAAACCTACACAAGATAAAACGACAAAGCAGAAGAATCTGTTATGGTGAGGGGAGAGGAGGAAGCAAGTTACGGACTCAGTGGAAGCCCCTAGTGGCGACTATCACCCAGTGCCCGGGAAATAATAATCAAGGACGCAAATGAGAACAAATTAAAAGGTGTGAACAATAAGGGGTAATATAATAGGGAGTGAACTGGTTCTGCAGATTGCACTGTACGGGGATCGAAGTCAGGAACGTTAAACATAAATCACGCTGAACAGCGGTATAATAAGTCAACTAAGGAGCCTACCGGGTTCCCGGCGGCTGAAAAACACGGCTCAAATAAACTACAAATGAGGGAAGAGCGCGCTTCCGCACCATCCTTTGTGCAGCGCCTGACGTGAAGTAAAGGAGCGCGCGGAATGCACAACGTCTGTGCGCATGCGCACTAAACACAATTCCTCGACAGCTCGGAGCCGCGAGTGAGGAAAAACAAAAACATCCGAAACTCGCGTGCGGACTTAAAGCACGCTAACGCGCGTGTCGGCAACAGAGGTGGTGCGCTTCGACCGCGCGCACACACACACGCAAAGCACACACACACACTCCACCGATTCGCGAGCTAAACGCGGCGGCGCTGGCGACTGTCCAACCAGCGACACGCCCACCACCACGCGCTGTCTATGTCTGAATGTCAAAGAGCTGAATACCTCCCGTCTCCTGACGGTACCACGGCTGACCCCTCTAAACGGGCCCAGTCGTACCCACTAACAAAGGTAAACCGGTCACAGTGTCACGTGGCGGCAAGCGTTAGGTTACAGTGCGACAAAGCGTGAGGCTTGTCGCATTGCTTAAGTAGGTACGCCGGCCGGTGCGCCTTGTTGCCGTTGATTGGCGCGGCGCCTTCTGGGAGTTGCAGTTCTCCCACCAGGACGCCGCCCTTCACCGGCACTTCGTCGCCTACCCCTAGTGGCTGGTCGCCCCGTTACAGAATCAGAACAAATCAAATTACAATGTAACCAGAAAACAAAGGAATAAAGAACCAGACTGAGAACAGACAGACAGAAGGAAGGTCAGAATACACACAGACAAACAGAAAGAAAGACAGACTGACAGAAAGAAAGACAGACAGACAGACAGAAAGAAAGACAGAACGAAAGACATAATACACAAAGACAGACAGAAAGAAAGACAGACACACAGACATACAAAGAGACAGACAGACAGACTGATGGACAGACACACACACACAGATCAAACACACACACACGCAGACAGACAGACAAACAGACAGACAGACAGACGTGCAACTGTCAGCTGCACAAATAAAACACCAACTTAAAAATAGAAATATAAAAACTAAATATAAAAACTGTAATATTAAAATAAAGATCAAATAAAAATCTAGAGTAAAAACGTAAAGTATAAAACACAGAAGGATATAAGTTTAAACAGCCAGTCCAGTCCAGTCCCGTTGTACAAAAACGTGTAACATAATGTATGGTCACCAAATTACAGTAAAAATCCGTATTTATATTTTATTTATTATCCATATTTATATTCTAATTTATATTTTATAAAATATACACCTCCTTAACTTTTTAAGTGCTGAATTTAAGGGCACATTCATTTTATATGCAAATAAAATTGGACAGCAATATTTAGCTGATATGTAATCATTTTCACTTTATTGAATACAGTATACATATGTATTTATTTCATAGTTATAATGGATTTAAGGCATAATTGTTTCATCAAATTGTAGTTTTTCATTGGTTATTATGTTTACATGTTTTCAGATGTGTATCTGAATGTATGGACATTTTGTTTCTAAAAACTTTCCATTTTTTAGATATGATGTATTTCTGATTATTTGATGATGTACTAACTTTGATTTAATATTTAAAATAATGTGGTATAGTTTTGAATGAAAATCATGGGTTTGCATTTTGTATAGGTCTGTGGCATGTCCTTAAAGGTCAAGGACTACACACTATAATTAATTAGCGGGGTTCATCTGGAAATCGTTAACACACTGAGGAAGGCCTGAGGGTCGAGACGTTTGTGTTTCTGTGAGTCAATAAAATATACATATTATACTGTGCTGTCCAATTTTCTTTACATATATCAAATTATATAAGTCTAAAAAATTACTTTAGAAAATATAATAATGAATATAATATAATAAAGTACATAACATGATATATATATATATATATATATATATATATATATATATATATATATATATATATATATATATATATATATATATATATATATGATGCAGTCTAATTAGCTATTACAGGGTAATATTGATATAATAATATAGAGTAGAGCAGTCACATGATTATTTTTTGCTGAGCTGTGACAAGTTAAACAGTCTCACATTTTCAACCTATCAGTGGAGCAGGACTGGGACAATAGTTTGCCACTAAAAGAGCTCCTTTGCCTAATAATGCCATTGCGCTGTGCATTTGGGTGATTTGCATTATCCATGATGGTCAGCAGGTCACTCAGACTTAAACATATTTAACATCAGTCACTGATTGTGTACGTTCTCCTATTTAGAAAGATGAGAGAGGTCTGTCAATTTCATCATAGGTACACTTCAACCAAAAAAATAATGTAATGAACAAACTGCACACCAAAAATCCAACATGTGTGCATATGTATGTGTTGACGGGGAACCGATCTGCTGGGTGTCCTCAGTCTCAGACAGCACATGCAAACACTAATAGGTTGGATTTTCCTAATTTTTAGAATTGAGTGGGGGTTTTTTTTTGACTGAAACCAAAGCAGATGGACGGAAATGTAAATCTCACACTGTGATCACTGAATGGAGAATGTGGAGGTGAGGTCAGAACCTACATGACCTTTTAAAACATTCTGTTAGATCCTTTTCTTATTATTATTAAACTTGACAATCACTTCTCCAAGACGTTCCCCTTATTGTTTATATATCTGACTGAACTTTCAGACCTCTACACTCCTCTGCTGCTGTGACTAAGTGAATGTCCTCATTTCACTTATCTGACCTTATCTTACCTTATATTATCTCATCTTACCTTATCTCGCCTTATCCTATCTCATCTTACCTCTTCTTATCTTGCCTTATCTTACCTTTCCTTGCCTTATCTTGCCTTGCCTTATTTTATCTTATCTTATCTTGCCATACCCTACCATTGCTAATATTAACTTATCTTGTCTTATGTTGCCTTATCTAATCTTAACCTATCTTGGTTATCTTGCTTTATCTTACATGCCCTTATCTTACTTAGACTTATCTTGCCTCTTTCCTTGTTTTATCTTACCTTTCCTTGCCTTGTCTTACCTAATCTAAACTTATCCTGTCTTCCTTTAGCTTGTCTTACTCTACCTTATCTTATCTTACCTTGTGTTGTCTTATCTTATCTTGCCCTATCTTATCCTATCTCAACTTACCTTACATTTTCTTATCTTATCTTACCTTACCTTGTCTTTTCCTATCTTACCTTTCTTTGCCTTATCTTACCTTTCCTTGACTTATCTAATTTTAACTTATCTCGCCTTATCATTTCTTATCTTTCCTTGCCTTATCTAATCTTTACTTATCTTGCCTTATCTAATCTTAACTTATCTTGCCTTTTCTTGCCTCATCCAATTTTAACTTATCTCGCTTTATCTAATCTTAACATATCTTGCCTTTTCTTGCCTTATCCAATTTTAATTTATCTCGCCTTATCTTTGCTTATCTTTCCTTGTCCATTTCATTATCTTATCTTGCTTTTCGTTGTCTTATTTTGCCCTATCTTTTCTTACCTAATTCTATCTCACATTTTCTTATTTTCTCATATTCTATCTTACATTTTCTTATCTTGCCTTATCTTATCTAATCTTAACCTACCTTCATTTATCTTATCTTATCTTATTGTTTTGAAGTATCTGTGGGACCCAACGATGCAGAGACAAAAAAGACTGAAGAATAATGTATAATAAAGAACGTGTGTGTGTGTGTGTGTGTGTGTGTTGACAGGGAACCGATCTGCTGGATGTCCTCAGTCTCAGACAGGATGTGCAAACACTCATAGGCTGGATTTTTCTAATTTTTGGAATTGAGTGGTTCCAATTGACTGAAACCAAAGCCGATGGATGAGAATGTAAATCTCACGCTGTGATCACTGAATGAAGAACGTGGAGGTGAGGTCAGAACCAACATGACCTTTTAAAAAATTAAACTTGTTAATCACTTCTCCAAGATGTTCCCCTTATTGTTTATATATCTGAACTTTTTAACTTTCAGACCTCTACACTCAAATCCTTTGCTCTTGTGACTGAGCGAACGTCCTCATTTCACTTATCTGACCTTGGCTTATCTTATCCTATTTCATCTTATCCTATCTCGTCTTATCTTTTCTCGCCTTACCTTGCCTTATCCTATCTAATCTTGCCTTATATTACCTTATTTTGTCTTATCTTATCTCGATTTACCTTACCTTATCTTATCTTAATTTATCTTGCCTTATCTTTCTTATTTTACCTTATCGTATCTTGTCTTTTGTTGTCTTATCTTACTTTGCCCTATCTTGCCTTACCCTTTCCTATCTTACCGTATCTAACATTTTCTTATCTTATCTTATCTTATCTTACCTTATCTTATTGTTTTGAAGTGGGACCGAACGCTGCAGAGACAAAAAATATTGAAAAAATAATGTATTTTATTAAATAATATTCATGTAAATAAAGAGACTAAGAAATAAACAGATAACTTTAACTACTGTACAGTTAGCATGGGAACAAATATGCAGGCATTGGTAAACCTGTCCACAATGACCAGGACAACCCCCTGGACCTGTAATAATTTTCAGAGCTAGATGGGACCATGGTCTGATACTGGAAACAGGTGGAGAAGACCCTGGGGCTTTCTCTGGGGGTCTTGTAAGTGGTACAGATAGTGCACAATAAAATAAACTAAAAACAAAGACCTCCATACGTGCCCATCAAAAACATAGTTGGAGTGACTTGGTTACCCCAGGATGGGCTGTGAACTGAGACGAATAGGCCTATTGAATTACTTGATGGTCAACCACAGTGAGGACATACATGTAGGAGGGCTCCTGCCTGGTCAGGTTCACTGGTTTGGGCGTCTCTGTAAAATTCCCCACGTGAGAGGTGCTAATGTCTGATTTGGAGGGATGATGGCTTCAGGTTCTGGCTGGATAACTTCCCATTGTCTAGACAAGGCATCAGGTTTACCAGTCCTGGAACTGGGTCTATATGACAGCATGAACTGAAAATGGCTAAAAAATAATGACCAGCGAGTATGTTGTGCATTCATTCATTTGGCCTGTTGTATAAACAGCAAGTTTATAAGGTCAGTCAATACTAGAATTAGATGATCAGTGTCCTCCAGCCAGTGGTGCCAGCCATCTAATGCCAACTTGATAGCTAGAAGCTCCTTATCACCGATTGGGTAGTTGCACTCTGTCAGGGAAAGACGGTGAGAGAACACACAGAGGTGTAACTTCTTTTTAGGTGTAACTTCTTTTTAGATGAGCACAGTCTCATCTGTCTGGTGAGAAGGTTCCTTAATTTGATGAAAACCTGCAGTGCTTGCTTCAAACACTTTAAAGGACTTTGGTGGTGAAGTCCATTACAGGGGCGGCGACCATTCTAAAGTTCTAAAGCAGTCTTCCATTAATTTTGCTTTATGCAGATGAGATTATAAGTAAATAAGTACTGCGCAGGTTGAGGATAGTAATGATCAAAGCTTGCAGAAGCTGTGGGTTTCAAAAGTGTTGGCCTTGAGGGGCAGGGGATACCAGCCTTTGATAGTTATGTTAATGCCTCGGTAATCAATCCAGGTACACAGAGAACCATCTTTATTTCCTACAAAAAAACAATCCAGCTCCAGCTGGGAAGTTTGACAGACAGATGAACCTCTGCTGAAGTCCTGGTTTGATGCTCAGACCTACAGTTAGTTCATCAGACCACAGTACAAACATACATGTTCCCCTCCTGCGTGGATCCAACTTTACAAAGAGTTATATTTATATTATGTGTGGTCAATTAGCAGACGCTTTTTATCCAAAGCAACTTACAAGGTGAGCACAGGGTTAATAACATCATCCATGGAGCAATGAGGGTTAAGGGTCTTGCTCAAAGACCCACACTGGTAACTTCAGTGGACCTGGGAATTGAACCCCCAACCTTCAGATTGATAGCCCAATGCCCTGAGCTACCGTGGCCTACCATGGAGTTCCATGGTTCTCGCTGGTCTCTTGACAACACCCCACTGAGAACCATGGCAACCAGATTTCTCATGACTCTAATAAAGATGACAGATGTGGAGACTGTGGAGACTGTGGATCAGTGGCTTCTTTGGGATTGGCTGATGGTTTACCCAAATCCATTCATATGCTTTGATGGTAAGTTTTAATATCACTAAACTGTGATGATCTAAGGTTTAGAGTTCCAGTTCAGGAACCCATTAAAGCTTAGTTTAGTTGTGTTCGTAACCAGCAACTGACGCCACTGGGGTTTTTTATGCAGTGGATTTACACTTCCGGGTTTATACACCTGATACTCGTCTCTACTAATGTGGGTTGATTCTTGTGCAAAAGGTTAAACCCAGGAAGCAGTCATATCAGATGTATGCTTTGATCCACCGTAGTGTTCTGTGAGGGACTGGAATCTCAGCACTAGGGATTCCCGATTCAAATCTGGGTGGAGTTTCCATGTTCTTCCTGTGTCCGCGTGGGTTTCCTCTGGGTTCTCTGGTTTCCTCCCACAGTCCAAAAACATAGATCAAGGTCAATTGAATTTTCCAAATTGCCCCATATAGAGTGTGTTTGTGTGAGTGAGTGTGTTCCCAGTGATAGATTGGCGCCCTGTCCTGGGTGTATCTGCCCAGCGCCCGAAATGTTCTCCCCGATGGACATGGGGAATTCCCCCGCGACCTTAGCAGAGGATAAGCAAAAGATAATGGATGGATGGGTGGATGGATGGTACATCCCTAGCGCTGAGAGGCGAACATGCTAACAACTAAGCCACCGTGCCGTTCTCACCTGTAACCATTTGGCTAGTAATAATCTGCTGTTGGCATATTTTTATTGGACCACTAATACTCTAAGCTGGTGTTCTTATTTTTGTGATGTGTATTGTTGCAAAAACGTTTTTTTTTTTAAATAATTGTAATTCTACAATAAAGAGGTTGTGTATGGATGTAGTTTTGCTATAATGGTTTTGCTAGAATATTGATTTTGTAATTATACATTTCAGTTACTGGAATACAAGTCTCTATTATTCTTTTATACGGTCCTGTCGGCGTGGATAGAAATCTATTATACTGTGAGTCTTGGGGGGGTGACATTAAGCTCAGACTGTTTACGTTACTGAAACCTTTATGACATCACTCATTTTAACATTTTGAAGCAGTTAACAAACCCACTGTTTTATCACCTTTTATACAAGAACTGCTTTGTTTGGCTATTTTAACAGACAGGAACAATGACAATGCTGTTTTCTACAATAGCACCATCTTGTGGTATGAAGTGTATAAAATCTCACAGGTATGTTTGGTTTGGTTTAGTTGGGTTCTTCTCTCTGCAGGTTGTGGAAAAGAAGACATCACACATCCCTTGTTGCTCTGGCATCAGCGCTGAGACGAAATCCATTACAATAAAGCAGGAGATTCAGGACCAAAGCTTCTGTCTGAAGTTCTGCAGAATCCAAACCATAAACTGGAACGCATAGCGTGAGGAACGTAGATGTTTGTATTGTGTAGATTAACAGAATATGTGTGTGTGTGTGTGTATATATATATATATATATATATATATATATATATATATATATATATATATATATATATATATACACACACATATAGAGACAGGACACTGAAGCTGTGTCCTCAAAGAATCAGAGAGAGCAGCAGATATAACAGTCACTATAGAAACAATGTTTCACACTCTGTGGATCATAAAGGTTCTGTGACGTCTGTTCTCTCACCTGACCCACAGGAACAGAACCCTCTGTCATCTCCTGATTTATCAATGAAACCCAACAGAAAACATGTCATAAAACAAAGTTTTTTAGAATAAATAAAATAAATGCTTTAAATGAATATTTTCTCTTTACTTAATTTGTTCTGAAAGATATTTAAAATTCTGATCCACTCAGCTGAAACCTAATCACAAAACTCTGCAGCAGCAATAATTACAACCACCACCAAGCTCCGCCCCTAAAGACAATGACATCATCATTTCCCATGAATCTTCTGAAACACGTTTCCATCTGGCTGCTCTCGGAATTTCAGAGCAATATTTATCACTCCGAGTTTCTGCAGTTCCCCTTTAATCTGGAGCACAGAAGATGTTCATACAGTGAATCATACAGAAGAAGAACGAAGCGCTGAGAGTCAGATTATTTATAATCATCATAATGATCATAAACATAATAATAATAATAATGATGATAATAATAATAATAATAATAATAAAATAATAATAATAAGGACCTAAATGTAGCATAATGAGAACGTTTAAATAGAAATGAAATCATTAGAACAGTACTAGAAGCTGAGGAACTGTGGATCAGTGAAACTCACCATCTCCAACATGACTGCCGGTAGCGCAGGATCATTTAAATTCTGATTGGACTGAACCTTCACCCTGATGATCATCTGTCTTGTATTTACTACAGAATTAAAAAGAAATCATTTTAAATAAACATTAATAATCTGCTGCTTTAACACCTCACACAGTTTGAGTAGAAATCTTATTACAGGTGTTTTCTTATGTAAGAATGATTCCCTGAAATACTTGATGAATCCTAAAACACAGTCATGTGATCAGAGGACACAATACTGATGGTATAATCATGTGATTCTGTTTTCACTAATTTAACTATCAGCCCATATCCTCAACTCAACCTGCTGAGGTGACCTCACATCATAACATGAGAATTAAGTGTGACTTATATAAGTGGGATTTATTTAATTAAGACATATTTTTGTCTCAATTTTATAAGCAGGACGAGAATTGTATAAACGTGACTATAATAAATGTGACTTATTAAAGAGTGATTAATATACAAGTGACATTTATGCATGGCTTATTCAAGCCTGGCTCATGTAAGTGGGACTTATTTAAGTATTATATAAGCGGGATTTATTTAATTAAGACATGTTTAAGGGTCAATTATATAAGCAGGACTTATTTAAGCAGGACTTATTCAAGCGAGACTTGTATAAGCGGGAATTATTTATGTATGACTTATTCAAGCCTGGCTCATGTAAGTGGGATTTATTTAAGTCTTATTTAAGTGGGATTTATTTAATTAAGACATATTTAAGTGTCAATTATATAAGCAGGACTTATTTAAGCGGGACTTATTTAAGAGAGACTTATTCAAGCAGGACTTATTAAAACAAGACTTATTTAAGCAGGACTTATTCAAGCTCATGTAAGTGGGACTTATTTAAGTCTGACTTATATAAACATGATTATTTAAGAGTGACTTATTTAAACATGACTTATCAAAGCATGACTTATTTAAGCATGGCTTGTTTAAGTGGGACTTATTTAAGTGGTACAGTGTGCAGTACAGGCATAGTGGTTAGCACGTTCGCCTCTCAGCGCTAGGGATTCCCGGTTCGAATCCCCAGCTGGGTGGAGTTTCCATGTTCTCCCCGTGTCTGCGTGAGTTTCCTCCGGGTTCTACGGTTTCCTCCCACAGTCCAAAAACATGGATCAAGTCAATTGAATTCTCAAAAATTGCCCCATATAGAGTGTGTCTGTGTGAGTGAGTGTGTGCCCAGCGATGGATTGGTGCCCTGTCCTGGGTCTATCTGCCCAGCGCCCGAGACGTTCTCCCCTGGATGGGCATGGGGAACCCCACCGCGACCCTAATAGAGGATAAAGCGGGAGATAATAAATGAATGAGTGTGCAGTACAGATAATGATGACACTTTACCTCTGTAACAGAAGAAAGCTCTCAGATCTGTACAGAGAGCATCGTAGGTCAGTCCGTTCAGAACATAAGCACAGTACCTCTGCTTGAGGTCGTCAGGTTGATCAGGAGCCCATGTGTTGTAGGTGAAATTATTCTGAGGTGAATTTGTGGAGACCAAACCAGGTCCAGCCTTTGGTCATTCCAACCAGAATAGAGTTTTCTGATGCATCTCGTGCGCTGGCCAGATCTGTGTGATGCTACCTGCAGAAGCGCTGGCCATCATACCAGTTGGAAGGCCCAGAGTAGAAAATGTATCTGCTGTTACCGATATTTCGTTCTAAAAGATTTTTTAAAAACATGTTCATTAATTCTTTATTGCTATTTTAGATTTTAGATAAATTACAGTTAGATACAGTGTTATAAAACAGTAATTACAGATGAAATGTAGTGTGTATTTCAATATAACTTTTGTGGTAAAAAAAATAATAACAAATTGGCCGTCGGGCATTTTCACTTTATTTAATTTGACCCTCTTTTCAAAAAGTTTGGACACCCCTGCTGTAGCACATCGTTTTCCAAGATTACCTGAAAATTAAATAGGAATCAGGACCTCCATCATGTAAACTTCACTTTAGACAAAGTCTTCAAAAAACATTTTCTTTGTGAAGTTTGCAAAGCAGGTAAACACATCAAAGGGTTAAGGGTTATCAGAACTCACCATCAAAGCATAGGAAAGCACCTCTCCAGCTACATGGTGCACCACCCCACCCCCAAGGGGCCACCACCACACAGTCTTCACATCCATTTATATTATTAGGTTCGCCACTACTCCAGGGTCTCATGGTTCCTAGTGGTGTGTTATCGAGAGACCAGTGGAAGCCGGGGTAATCTTTATACAGTCCGACCCAGGCAGTGGAGGTGAACTGTTGTTCCTGAGCCGTGCCCTGCAGGAGGCTCATTTCTGCAGCACTGAGGGTGGTGGCCAGGTCGAAGTGGTTGGTGCGACAGTAAGACTGAGCATCAGGCCATGATTTCAGCTGCTGAACCAGATAGAACTTAAAAGTAACGGGCAGGACAAGAGGAACCATCCCTGTAAAACACATTTAAAGTGATCGAGTATTCTTAGAGTGATCTGCCTACACAAAGAAAAGTGTGTTCTTTGTACATAGCACAGGTCTTATACATCCATCCATTATCTTCCGCTTTATCCTCTATTAGGGTCATGGTAGGGTTCCCCATGCCCATCCAGGGGAGAACCTCTCAGGCTCTGAGCAGATACACCCAGGACAGGGCGCCAATCTATCACTGGTCACACACTCACTCACTCACACTGTCACACTCTATATGGGGCAATTTGAAGAATTCCATTGACTTGATCCATGGTTTTGGACTGTGGGAGGAAACCGGAGAACCTGGAATCCCTAGAATCCCTAGAGCACAGGTCTTGTCAAAATTATTTGTGTAACGGTGTTCGAACGAAATCTGAACATCTGAGAGTTCGGGCTGTATTAATCATAAAAAAATAATCTCATTATGAACAAATGTTTGATATTTCATTTAATTCGATAAATAAATGATTTTTATTTACATATTGAGGTGACTCATGAATATTAATGAGCTTTATCTCTCACCTGTGAGAATCAGGAGGATGAATAGTTTCTGCTCCATCACTGATGAAACTGATGATCCACTACAGAATAAGAAACATCATGAACATCTCACTCAGTACTTATACCTCAGAGAAGAACCAGAACTCAGCACTGACACTGAAACCTAACTGGTTTAAATATTTAATAAAAAAGAACCCAAAAATCAACATTACAAGACTTTAAAACCTCTGCTGGAGTCCAGAAAGACCAGAGTGGTCCAAATCTTCACCGTGAAGGCACCAAACGTTTAAACATTCATTCATTCATTATCTTCCACTTAATCCACTACTAGGGTCGCAGGGGAGTTGCCAATGCCCGTTTTGGGCGCTGGGCAGATACATCCAGGAGAGAGGGGGTTGGGAGGCCTGATGACCCCCCAAAGGGTTAGACAAAGGGAAAGGGCTGTTGTCCTCAGGATTTAAAATTTGCAGGAAATTTAGTGTTAAAACACATATGTAGGTATCTAAAGTTCAAATGTTGACCAGACACCATATTTAAATACCAGTCTTAATTTACCTGAGAACACACTTAACTCCTAACTCACCCCATCATAGCAAATAAGTGTAGAACACACCATTCAAATACCAAGCAACTGAAACCAACAAGTTCCACAGATGAGATAACCTTCCCTGAATAATCCTCCTCAAAATTCCACTTTCAGTATTTAAAAACATTTATTACCTCACTTACGGCACAGCAGATGGACAGACACACACACACACACACACACACACACACACACATATACACACACTGTTTCAGAATCTGATCTTTATAAAGCCGTGTGATCATCACATTCAATATTTTTCAATCGGATTTGAGTCACTTTTATGTGTGGATCTAAATCTGAGTTTCTACATATTGTATGTGAAGTGGGACAGTTAGAAGCTTTTGGTTAAAGAAGCAACCTTGCGAGCTAATTGTCCCCGCTTCAATTCCCGGTTATATTATTAGTGCCATATATGGAACTCACATAGTTTCTACATCATCAGGCTTCACAGTGTGTGAGTGGATTCATTCACCTTTTCACCTTAATGCATGCAAAACTTGGGTGTGATATTTTAACAGGACACAAAAGGCCGTGTGAGGACTCTGCATGTTCTCTCAGTATCTGTGTGCTTTCCTCCCAAGGGTGAGCTATATATATAAGGTGAACTGAATATATGTATACCTGTCTGGACATGTCTGTTTCAGGGCCACTATTCTGAACTTTGCTGTTAGTTTAGTCTTTAAAGAATAGTAATACTATTAAGTATTTAAGTACATCAAACAGTACCTCAAAAAAGTGGAACTAAAAAGCAGCAGCAATGTTACTTAAATAGTTCCTCTGACATGGTGGCACAGGTGTGTTAGTGTGTGTGCTGCAGGTACAGGTGGATCAGATGCAGCAGTGCAGCTGGAGTTCAAATCCCTCAGTGTCTCTACTAGATGGAGAATAATCCACCAACCAAAAACCTCTTCCCACCAACACGACAGAGATGTGTAACAGAGTGAACAGTGAATGGATCCAGGGTTTAAACCTAGAAGCACAACACACGCTAACAAACCTGCACCGTCATGTCAGTGTGACTGCAATAGTGAGAATCATCCACCACCCTAATGATACCTGCTCTGTGGGGGGCCTGATCATCAGAGAACAAAGGGGATGATTCAGAGGAGCTGATAGAATGAACAGAATAGAAATAATATTGTGTAACTAATAAAGGGGTTGTCTCTTTGGGGGTGGTTGGTTGGTGGTTGGGTCAGTTTAGGTTGGGTGGGTCAGGGGGTAGGTTGGGTGGGTGGAGTGGTGCTATTTTTTTTTATCTCAAGAGAAATTATTGGCCTCTGGTAGCTTATTAGCAAAAATAAATACAAATAGTGTAAATAGTAAGTGAATATGCAGTGAGTATATACACAATATATAGTATTTATAAATATATTAAATAAAAATAACAATAATAGAAGCATTATTAAATCTCTTCTTATGAACACTAAGTGTGGATATACAAATAGATAGAGGAATTAAAATATTAATATCAATGTAGATATAACATGATACACAGACTGACCAAAATGAAATGAAATTTCAATAAATTCATGTTCTGCAGAATAAAAGACATGACTATATAAATACAGATAAAGAATTTCATAACAGATCAGAATAAAAGCTCATTCAGCTGGAGGTTGATTTTTTTACCTGAAGTAGCTGAAGTTTGGTTCTGTTTTTAGTCTTTATCAGCTTTAAGAAAGCTTCAGAATCCTGGAGCCACAGTTCCTCACACCAGTCTCACATCAGTCCTTTATCCATCATATGCAAATTATATTAATTTTCCTCTCTTATGGGGAAGTGTAGGTGGGTTTGGCTACCCGAGCACACCCTTTCTGGTGTACCTGGGTGTTAATTTGATAGCACTCTATTTACAGAGCTAGGATGGATTAGCAAGTTTCAAGTTGGTCTCCTCTTTTCGGAACACCGTATTGAAGTCTATGGCGCTATAACATGTTATTTTGCTACCCTTGGACCATTACCCTGCTAGACAGTTGTATGGTTAGGAGGTACATCCTCTTGCTTGTATAGCCACACCTTGCTGATCATATCGATCCCTAACATCCTCCTGATGTTCTGTAGTCAGATGTCCATAGAACTCCACCCAGTCAAAATAAACCAACAAAGATCAGAATACGTAATCATTGCAGATGTTACAGTTGCCCTGTTGTCAAATTATAATGTACAAAAATATAAAAAGTAGAAACAATAAGTGCCTCTTCAAGCAAAATTAAATGTAATATAATCAAATATACTAAACTATAAAGTTTTTTTAATTAAAACTTATTTACAAAGCTCCAAACATGTGTTCTACAAAATCAATTTCCATTGCGTGCAATAACTTTAGAAAACTTAACAAACTATTTTTACTATTAATTAACTTCAGGCTTACTGTTCTGTTTTTAATTTATAATGTTTAAATGAAACCTTTTAAGCATTATATACTTTACATTTTTATTTTCTGTTATTTTTCTTTTGACATGCACATTAGTAATAATTATTAGTGCTGCAGTATCGTGGTCTGTATGTACATCAGTCGACCTCAGAGTAAAGGAGGAGCAAACAAAGGAGAAAACAGGAATCTAAAGAACCTGAAATAGAACCAAGACGACGACAGACAAAAAAAAAAAAAAAAAAACGAAAAGATAAAACTACAAAGCAGCAGAATCAGAACAAATCAGATTACAAAGTAAAAGAAATAAAAGAAACAGACACAGAATGAAAGACAGAAAGAAAGGACACACAAAGAATGACAGACTCACAGACAAATGGACAGACACAAACACCAACATAGAGACAGACGGGCAACCAGCAGCTGCACACAACAACTTAAGTAGAAATATCAAAACTAAATATAAAAACCGTAAGATTAAAATTAAACAAGTCAAAGGCGAGTGGTAACAGATACAGGAGGCAGAAGTCAAGGTAAGTGTTCTTTATTTACAGTGGCTTAATGATGAACATAAGATGAGGTTTCACAAGAGGTGGAGTACTGAAAAGAAGACACAGGTCCAATAGGCAGGTATGTGCAGATTCACCAAGCAGGGCAACCGGAAGGCAAGAGGATACGGAGGTAAGTACGACCAGAGCAGGTGGAGGCAGACAGGCAGCCAGCCTGAGTGAGGCTTCCACTGGTGGTTCCACGGCAGGTAGCGAGAGGTCCTCTGGTAAGTGTAAGAGGGAACTAGGCAGAAAGAATCAAGAAGTCAATATGGCGCAAGTAAACTGAACTGCAACTACCACTGGGAGAAATTAACGTCAGCTACAACATGCTACAGCAAAGATCAGCTCTCCAATGCAGCGCTTATAAAGCCTTCAGGAAATCAGCAGAATTAGTTGCACCTGCTCTCAATTAGAGCTGCTGGCCAATTAGCGAGCTGTAGGAGGAGCAGGTGAAACTCACAGGATGTCACAATAAAGATCAAATAAAAATCTAGAGTAAAAATATAAAGTGTAATAAAAAGTTCAGTCCAGTTCAGTTTAGTTCAGTTCAGCAAAAATGTGTAACATAATGTAAGGTCATCAAATTACAGTAAAAATCTGTACTATAAGCATTGATATGTATAGAGTTTCATGGTTATATTGGATTCAGAACATTGTTTCATTACATTGTAGTTTTTCATTGGTTATTATGTTTACATGTTTTCAGATGTGAATGTATATCTGAATGTATGGATATTTTGTTTGTAAGAACTTTCCATTTTTTGACTTTATGTAATTTGGGAATTAATACAATGTATTTCTGGTTATTTGATGTTTAATTTATTACTTAAAATAATTTTGTATAGTTTTGAATGAAAATCATGTGTTTGCATTTTGTATAGGTCTTAAAGGGTGGGGAATACACACCTGGTCTAATTAATTAGCGCGGTTGATCTGGTAATTGTTATCACACTGAGGAAGGCCTGAGGGTCGAAAAGTTTGTGTTTCTGTGAGTCAATAAAATATACATATTATACTGTGCTGTCCAATTTTCTTTACTTTTTTATATATATCAAATTATATGTCTAAAAATGACTATATAAAATAGAATATAATAAAGCATATAACATGATACACACACACACACACATATATATATATATATATATATATATATATATATATATATATATATATATATATATGATACATTCTAATTAGCTTTTATAGGGAAATATTGATTTAATAAGAAAGAGTAGAGCAGTCACATGATTATATTTTGCTGAGCTGTGATATGTTAAACAGTCTGATGACCTGACATTCTCAACCTATCAGTTGAGCAGGACTAGGACAATAGTCTGCCACTAAGAGCTCTTTTGCCTAATAATGCCATTGCGCTGTGCATTTGGGTGATTTAAATTGTCCATGATGGTCAGCAGGTCACTCAGACTTTAACATATTTAACATCAGCCACTGATTGTGTAAGTTCTCATACTTAAAAAGATGAGAGAGGTCTGTACTTTTCATCATAGGTCCACTTCAACAGAAAAAAGTTCTTCGACAGAAAAATAATAAGGAACTGATCTGCTGTGTGTCCTCAGTCTCAGGCGTCACATGCAAAAACTAATAGGTTGGATTTTCCTAATTTTTTTTGTTTGACTGTTTTTTTTTGGACTGAAACCAAAGCAAATGGACAGGAATGTAAATCTCACGCTGTGATCACTGAATGGAGAATGTAGAGGTGAGGACAGAACCTACATGATCTTTTTAAAAAATTATTTTAGATTCTTTTCAAATTTTTATTAAAATTGTTAATCACTTAAGTTCCAAGACGTTCCCTTTATTGTTTATATATCTGAGCATTTTAACTTTCAGACCTCTACACTTCTACACTCTGATGCTCTGCTGCTGTGACTGAGTGAATGTCCTCATTTCACTTATCTTAGCTTATCTAATCTCATGTTACCTTATCTTAGCTCATCTTACTTTTTCTCACCTTATCCTATCTCATCTTACCTTATCTCACCTTATCCTATCTCATCTTACCTTATCTTATCTCACATTATCTCGCCTTGCCTTACCTTACCTTATCTTGCCTTATATTACCTTTCCTTGCCTTATTTGATCTTATCTCGCTTTACCCTACCTTTGCTAATCTTAACTTATCTTATCTTATCTTGTCTTATCTTATCTTTCCTTGCCTTATCTAATCTTAACTTATCTTGCGTTTTCTTGCTTTATCTTACCTTCCCTTATCTTACTTTGAGATATCTTGCCGCTTTCCTTATTTTATCTTACCTTTCCTTGCCTTGTCTTACCTTATCTAAACTTATCCTGTCTTATTTTAACTTATCTTATCTTGACCTATCTTATCCTATCTCAACTTACCTTACATTTTCTTATCTTATCTTACCTTATCTTGTCTTGTCTTTTCCTATCTTACCTTTCTTTGCCTTATCTTACTTTCCTTCCCTTATCCTATTTTAACTTATCTCGCCTTATCTTTTCTTATCTTGCCTTGTCCTATCTTATCTTGACTTATCTTGCCTTATCTTTGCTTATCTTATCTTATCTTATCTTATCGAATCTTATCTTTCCTTGCCTTATCTAATCTTAACTTATCTTGCCTTATCTTGTCCTATCTTATCTTTTCTTGCCTTATCTTATCTAATTTAATCTTAACTTACCTTTCTTATCTTACCTTGTCTTATCTTGCATTGTCTTATCTTGCTTTTTGTTGTCTTGTCTTATTTTGCCCTATCTTGCCTTACCTAATTCTATCTCACCTTATCTTACATTTTCTTATCTTATCTAATCTTAACCTACCTTCACTTATCTTACCTTATAACTTGCCTTATCTTATCTTGTTGTTTTGAAGTATCTGTGGGACCCAACGATGCAGAGACAAAAGATATTGAAAGTATAATGTATAATAAAGAACGTGTGTGTGTGTGTGTGTGTGTGTGTGTGTGTGTGTTGACGGGGAACCGATATGCTGGATGTCCTCAGTCTCAGACAGCATTTTTGGAATTGAGTGGGTTTTTTTGACTGAAACCAAAGCCGATGGATGAGAATGTAAATCTCACGCTGTGATCACTGAATGAAGAACGTGGAGGTGAGACCAGACCCTGGTGAGGCCAACCTCTGCTGCTGTGACTGAGTGAATGTCCTCATTTCACTTATCTTAACTTATCTTACCTTATCCTATCTTATCTTACCTTTTCTTACTGTATCCTATCTCATCTTACCTTATCTCACCTTAACCGATCTCACCTTACCTTATCTTATCTCACCTTGGCTTAACTTATCTTATCTTGCCTTATTTTACCTTTCCTTGCCTTATTTTATCATCTTATCTCGCCTTACCCTGCCTTTGCTAATCGTAACTTATCTTGTCTTATCTTGTCTTTCCTTGCCTTATCCAATCATAACTTATCTTGCCTTATCTTATCTTTCCTTGCCTTAAATAATCTTAACTTATCTTGCCTTTTTTAACTTTATCTTACCTTCCCTTATCTTACTTTAAAATATCTTGCTTTATCTTGCCTTATATTATATTTCCTTTCCTATCTCATTTTATCTTATCCCACCTTACCTACAATCTAATCTTGCCTTATTTTACCTTATTTTGTCTTATCTTATCTCGCCTTACCTTACCATATCTTATCTTAATTAATGTCTTAATGTCACAATGTTTTATTTTACCTTATCGTATCTTGCCTTTTGTCTTATCTTATTTTTCCCTATCTTGCCTCACCTTATCCTATCTCACCTTATCCTTATTCTCACCTTATTTTCTTATATTATCATATCTTACCTTATATATTATCTTATCTTATTGTTTTGAAGTATCTGTGGGACCAAATGATGCAGAGACAACAGCTATTGAAAGAATAATGTATTCTATTAAATAATATTCATGTAAATAAAGATACTAAGGAATCAACAGATAAATAAACTTTAACTATAGTGAGCATGGGAACAAATATGCAGGCCTTGGTAAACCTGTCCACGATGACCAGGACAACCCCCTGGACTTGAGTAACCTTGTAATAATTTTCAGAGCTAGATGGGACCATGGTCTGATACTGGCAACAGGTGGAGAAGACCCTGGGGCTTTCTCTGGGGGGTCTTGTTAGTGGTATAGATAAAATTAACAATAAAATAAACTTAAAAAAGACCTCCATACCTGGCCATCAAAAACATTGATGGAGTGACTTGGTTACCCCAGGATGGGCTGTGAACTGGGACGATTGGGCCTATTGAATCCGTAGAAAACTTCTATTTGTTTTGCTTCATGCATATGAAATTATAAGCACTGTGCAGGTCGAGGTTAGTAAAGATCAAAGCTTGCTTGAGGAGCAGGGCACACCGGCCTTTGATAGTTATAGCGTTAAGGCCTCAGTAATCAATCCAGGTACACAGAGAACCATCTTTATAACCTACAAAAAAAACAATCCAACTCCAGCTGGGAAGTTTGACGGACAGATGAACCCCTGCTGAAGTCCTGGCATGATGCTCAAACCTACAGTTAGTTAATCAGACCGCAGCACCAACATACATGTTCCCCTCCTGCGTGGATCCGACTGTACAAAGAGTTCCATGGTTCTCGCTGGTCTCTTGAAAACACCCCACTGAGAACCATGGCAACCAGATTTCTCATGACTCTAATAAAGATGACGGATGTGGAGACTGTGGATCAGTGGCTTCTTTGGGATTGGCTGATGGTTTACCCAAATCCATTCATATGCTTTGATGGTAAGTTTTAATATCTCTAAACTTTGATGATCTAAGGTTTAGAGTTTGATTTCAAGAACCCATTAGAGCTTAGATTAGTTGTGTTCCTAAACAGCAACTGACACCACTCTGTTTTTTTTATGCAGTGAATTTAAACTTTACACACCTGTAATGGGGGTTGATTCTAGTCCAAGAGCGTAAAACCAGAAAGCAGTTGTATCAGATGAATGCTTTCATCCACAGTAGTGTTCTGTGAGGGACTGGAATAGAGATCCCAATGAGGTAGGGTTGGAGTTTATTGCGTACATATGTTGGTAATAAAATAATGTAATTACATTGTGATTTTTTAGAGTTGTGGGTTTTCTCTGTAGTGTCTGGCTGCTGGATGTGTATTCATTACAAAGGAGCACAGTTGTCACTGTGCTCTCTACTGGTCACTGGTGGTATTGCCAGAACTCATCAGCATCCTACATCAGCAGCCCTATTGGACACTGTTATTTGTCATTTGTGATTTGGTGCAGCTGTTTTTCATCATGTGACCAACCTTTACATGTTTAAAAAGCCCTTTCTTCCCTGTGTTTAGTGTTGGAACATTGTTTTGTGTTGGTGTCTTCTGCATTCAAGACTGATCTTGAACCATCTACAGTTTTGGACTCTGTCTTTTCTACTAGTGATGGCAAAATGGGGCTTTTGGGTGATCGAATCAAATGAACCAATTGATTCGAAAAATGATTCGATCTTGTGAGACATTCGAAACATCACACGCCACAGTGATATCTAGTAGGCAACCAGGGCCTAAATCCACAACTTTTTCTTAATAGAAACAGAAGTAATGTGTTTTTTTATGAAGAATGACATGAAATATTCCTCCATATCATATTGTGTCCCTAAATATTTTTTTTGGCATGAAAACATTTTATTTTGCAGAGAACAGGGTTGTTTCAATGATGTCATTAAGATGTATTTTTCGTTATGATACACTGTTAGTTACAAATGCTTTGACTAATTGAATAGAGTATGGTGTTTAAATAAAGCAATTCAACTTGTTATTTTCTTCTTCATAAAAACAGTCACAATTGTTTGCTTCTCTTGTAAAGTGTATGAGGGTGTGGCAATTTTGTCATGTGTCACGTGAAAGCAAGCACAGTTCTGAGATCAGAGAGCAGATTCATTAAGAACAGGTGTGCACACACTTTTCTGGTCCGAGATCTACTTTTCAATTAGACAGGTCATCGAGATCTACCAGAGTTAATCTTTTTTAGGCTTTTATATTGAAACCTGTTTACACATATTATGTTAGTATTGTCAAATCAGCATAGACAAGACGGCTACAGACGGCCAGAAATTGCTCTTTTGTAAAACACATTCAGGCAAATAGCATGGAGAAAACCCAAACGACCACACACACACAGTATACAGCACAAATGTACAACAATCACTGTAACCCGCATGAACATCAATAAAAAGCAAATGCATTATGAGTTTGACATTGTAAAAAAATATTAATACTCCCACTCTTAATGAAAGTGGTACATTTTAGTTCTTTTGGAGTGAAGTCTTCACTCATCTTGTCAGTGAAATAAAGTGCAAAAACACAAAGCAGAAACTATCTAATGTAGATGATTCGTGAGGCACAATGAATTAACACACGCAATGAATCACATTGTGTGTGTTAAAATGTATGTGCACGTGTGTATAAGTGCTTCTGATACTGTGCTGTAAAAAAGCGCTGATACGTGATAAGCGCTTTTTTCAAACCTCCATCACGATCTACCTGACACCCCTGCGCAATCGACGTATTGGGCACCACTGTTTAAGAAGCATTTGGGAGACCAAATATTCTGATCTCAGACCAGCGAAAAGACTCGAAACTTCTCAAAGCTGCGTGACCTAATGAAACCCGTTTTTGGAACAATCACGTGGCTTTCCCCTTTTGATGCGGACTTCGAAACATTGGTTTGGAATACCGTGATTCAAATGTATTGATTCAGTTCGAATCCGCTTTTCGAGTTTGACATCACTATTTTCTAGCAGTGACATTGGCTGAGCGCAACAATGGTATTAAAGTTATTTTATTATTTGTGTGATGTGTCAATTCTAGATTTTGGTTGTAGTTGAGTTGTTTTGTAGATTGGTGATTTTCTGTCATGGGTTTATTTTTATTTGAATTTATTTTCTTTCTTCTCAATCATAAGTTGTATGTGTAGGTTTGCTTTTGTAACCGATGAACATGACTGGGTGATGACTTGGAGTACAATTTTATCTACAGGAGCTATTATTACTTGGTTTGGGGTACAGGATGTCCAATTAATAGTTTAATATTGTCATGTTCGGGCGGCACGGTGGCTTAGTTGTTAGCATGTTCGCCTATCAGCGCAAGGGATTCCCGGTTCGAATCCCAATCTGGCTGGAGTTTTCATGTTCTCCCCATGTCCGCGTGGGTTTCCTCAGGGTTCTCCGGTTTCCTCCCATAGTCCAAAAACATGAATTAAGGTCAATTGAATTTTCCAAATTGCCCCATATAGAGTGTGTCTGTGTGAGTGAGTGTGTGCTCAGTGATAGATCGGCTGTCCTGGGTGTATTTGCCCAGCGCCCAGCACTCTATAGTGCCCCATATAGAGTGTGTCTGTGTCAGTGAGTGTGTGCTCAGTGATAGATCGGCTGTCCTGGGTGTATTTGCCCAGCGCCCGAAACGTTCTCTCCTGGATGGACATGGGGAACCCACCACGACCCTAGTAGAGGATAAAGCAGAAAACAATGGATGGATATTGTCATATTCATGTTCAAACACACTTCTCTTGTTTGGGAACCTTTTCTCGCCCTACTGGTGTGTTTTGCGTTTGTCCATCATTTTTGTGGTGAAACCGAGAGCGAGTTTCTATTAGTTGGGTTTGTCATATGACCTGATCAGTTCGAAGCTGATAGTCTTTAGTAAAGATGTTACAAATGGCATGCATGCTGTTAACTAATGAGAACTTTACTTCATTATATTCTGGATGTTGCTGTGTAGTGGTGTATGTGTGAATCTTTTCAGACAGTTACTGAAGTTCCTTTCCTCCTACATCCAGGTAATGTTAGGAAATCTCAATTTCCACAATGAACCTTTTCTGAATGCGTCAAAAGCCACACATGCAGTCCCTTTCTAAGTTATTAGAATTAAGCGGTTTATTTATGACAAACCAAGTCAAAGCAGTGTGTTCTTCCAAGATAAGCCCAAGATCGTGATCGACTCTAACCTCCACACCGCACCAACACTCTCCAAGACAGAGCCCCGAAGTCCAGTTGCTGACTCTATTTATTGTAAAAAAACATCCCTAGTTCTGCTTATTCTAAAACAACTTGTCAAAGGAGTTCTGTGGGGGGGGGGTGAACACACCGTTCCTTCCCTTATCTGGGGGAGCTCGAAACCGCTCGTTGCCCTTGAGCTTTATCCTCCAGACGCCAGATCTCTCTAGGTTCATGAAACATCTAGGCCTTGAGCGGCAGCCAGCTAGATTGCCCACATCTCATTATCACATCCCCTTGAACATCAAGTACTTTGTTTATAGATCTTTAATTTGATCCCTTCAGTAACCACTTGCCTACTAAACATCTGCTGTTGGCATATTTTATTGGATCACTTATATTATTAGCCTGTATTCTTTTTGTGATGTTTATTGTTGTGAGAACTGTTTTGTTTTTAACATTTGTAACTCTACAATATACATATAGTATACAGATGTTGTTTTGTTAACTTATTGATTTTGGAATTAAACAATTAAACAGTCACTGGAATATAAGTCTCCGTTATACTTTTATAAGGTCAAGTCTGTGTGGATTGAAATCTATTATACGGGGTCTTAGGTGGTGCAGTCTGGTACTTTGACCATACAGTATGTAACTGAGGGTTACATGTTGGTAATATTTTTATTATTAAGACATTAACCTCAGACTGTTTACATTACTGAAACCTTTATGTCGTCATTCACTGTGACATTTTTGAAGCAGTTAACAAACCCAATGTTTTATCACCTTTTATACAAGAACTATCTTTGTTTGGTTATTTTAACAGACAGGAACAATGACAGGGCTGTTTTCTACAATAGCACCATCTTGTGGTATGAAGTGTATAAAACCTCACAGGTCTATGTTTGGTTTGGTTTAGTTGGGTTCTTCTCTCTGCAGGTTGTGGAACAGAAGACATCACATATCCCGTGTTGCTCTGGCATTAGCACTGAGATGGAATCCACATTACAATAAAGTAGGAGGGTCAATACCAAAGCTTCTGTCTGAACTTCTGCAGAATCCAAAGCACAAACTGGAACAAGTAGCGTGAGGAACGTAGGTACGTATGATGGGGTTTTCACCGGTTGATGAGAGGGTCGCTTCCCTATGCCTTCAGGTTGGGGAACGGGCTCTGACTGTTGTCTGCTTCTATGTGCCAAATGGCAGTTCAGAGTACCCAGCGTTCTTAGAGTCTCTGGGGTGGGTGCTGGAAAGTGCTCCCCCTGGAGACTCTGTTTTTCTTCCTGGGGGACTTCAATGCTCACATGGGCATTGACAGTGAGACCTGGAGTGGTGTGATTGGGAGGAATGGTCTCTCCGATCTAAACCCAAGCGGTGTTCAGTTGCTGGACTTCTGTGCAAATCACGGTCTGTCCACATGGCGCCCAGACACCCAAGGCCACAGTTCAATGATCGACTTTGTAGTTGTGTCATTGGACTTGCGGCCATGTGTCTTGGACACTCAGATGAAGAGAGGAGCTAAACTGTCAACTGATCACCACCTGGTGGTGAGTTGGATCAGGTGGTAGGTAAAGATACCGGTCAGACCAGGCAGACCCAAACGTATAGTGAGGCTTTGCTGGGAACGTCTGGCAGAAGAACCCGTCAGACAGATGTTCAACTCTTACCTCCGTCAGAGCTTCAACCACAAACCGAGGGAGGTGGAGGACATCTTGAATACAAGTATCTGCAGGGTCAGGGCTCTGACGTTCATCCCCATCACCACCACCCACGAGGTGTGTATGTTAAAATCTAAATCCCGAACATATTTAGCGTCTTATTTATATATACAGTATTTGCAAATATCTGTTTAATACTCCCAAAAGTTTGTAATAAATTCAATCATTCTAATAAATATACAAGTAATAAATGAACAAGGGGCGGCACAGTGGTGTAGTTGTTAGCATCTTCTCCTCTCAGTGCTGGGGATTCAGGTTCGAATCCTATTCTGGGTGAAGTTGGCATGTTCTCCCCGTGTCTGCATGGGTTTCCCCCGGATTCTCCGGTTTCCACCCAGAGTCCAAAAACGTGGATTAAGGTCAATTTAATGAGTGTGTTTTTGTTTGTGAGAGTGAGTGTGTGCTCAGTGATAGATTGTCCTGGGTGTATCTGCCCTGTACCCAAAATGCTCTTCACTGGATGGGCATGGGGAACTCCTATTTTAAATAAAAAGTATATAGAGTATAGAAATAAAGAGTATAATAAAGTATAGTGCATGTGTGCTACATAAAGACCCATGTACCTTATATAGTGGATTACTCTAGTACATGTGAGTTGCATAAAGACCCCTGTACCCTATATAGTGCACTATTGTAGTGCATGTGGGTTCCAAAAAGAACTCTCTACCCTATAAAGTGCACTACTGTAGTGCATGTGGGATACACAAAGACCCCTGTACCCTATATAGTGCACTACTGTAGTGCATGTGGGTTACATAAAGACCCCATGTACCATATAGAGTGCACTACTGTAGTGCATGTGGGTTACATAAAGTCCCCTGTACTCTATATAGTGCACTACTGTAGTGCATGTGTGTTGCATAAAAACCCCTGTACCCTATATAGTGCACTACTGTAGTGCATGTGGGTTCCATAAACACCCCTTAACTCTATATAGTGCACTACTCTAGTACATTTGGGTTACATAAAGACCCCTGTACCCTATGTAGTGCACTAGTGTAGTGCAAGTGGGTTACAGAAAGACCCCTGTACCCCATATAGTGGACTACTGTAGTGCATGTAGGTGTTACATATAAAAATTTTATTGCTAACTTACAACTTCATTGTTTAATTACACATCAAATACTAGTCTCTAGTGCTAGTCTCCGTCTTCTCCTCTTCCTCCTCTTCCTTCTTACAGTTCATGTACTGTTGTGTTTTTAAATCTTCTCCTTTGGCAGACATTAAAGGTGCATTATCGCCACCTACTGAGCTGAGTGTTAAGTGTGACTTGAGATCTAATGTTCCTTTATACAGTTTATTTTATATACGTAAAGCATAATATGTATATTCATGTATTAAATATACAGTATAATCTGATTCAGAATACATTATTGATTAATTAAGCAAGTCAAATTTATTTATAGAGAACCTTTCATACAGAAGCAATTTAAAATGCTTTAAAAAATAATGAAAGCCATTTAAAATAATTAAAACAGTGCGTCAAAAGCAAGAACAATATCAATAAAATTAAGAAGTCAAAGCAATTAAAATAAAACTACATAAAAAGAGTGAAATAAAAACAATTCAATAAAAATAAGAAGCAAAAATGAAATAGTAATTTAAACTAAACAATGAGGTGCATAAAACTTTTTTTTTTTTTGGCAATTTTTTAAAAATAAATAATAAATAATGTTTTAAATTAATATTTTCTCTTTACTTAATTTGCTCTGAAAGATATTTAAAATTCTGATCCACTCAGCTGAAAACAAATCCCAAAACTCTGAAGCAGTAATAATTACAACCACTACCAAGCTCCGCCCCTAAAGTCAATGACATCATCATTTGCCATGAATCTTCTGAAACACGTTTCCATCTGGCTGCTCTCGGAATTTCACAGTAACATTCATCACTCCGAGTTTCTGCAGTTCCTCTTTAATCTGGAGCACAGAATATGTTCATACAGTGAATCATACAGAAGAAGAAAGAAGAGCTGAGAGTCACATGATTTATAATCATCATAGTGATCATAATCATAATAATGATAATGATACTAATGACCTAAATGTGGCATTATGAGAATGTTTAAATAGAAATGAAATCATTAGAACTGTACTAGAAGCTGAGGAAACTCACCGTCTCCAACATGGCTGCCTGTAGCGCAGGATTATTTACATTCTGATTGGACTGAACCTTCACCCTGATGATCTGCTGCTGTCCTGTGATTACTACAGAATTAAAAAGAAATCATTTAAAATAAACATTAATACTTTGCTGCATTAACACCTCACACAGGAATAGAATCCCAAAACACAGTCATGTGATCAGAGGACATGATACTGATGGTATAATCATGTGATTCTGTATGTTCAGGTATTTAGTGACTTATTTAAACAGGACTTTTTTAGGTGGGATTTATTTAAGTGGGACTTATTGAAGTGGAAGTTATTTAAGCATGAATTATATGAGATATAAATTAAGCAGTATTGATTTTAGCGAGTCTTATATAAGCGAGACTTATTTAAGTAGGACTTATTAAACCAAGACATGTAAAAGTGACTTATTTAGTGTGATTTATTTAAGTGTTACTTATATAAGCAGTCCTTATTTAAGCGGGACTTATATAAGCGTGACTTATTTAAGTCTGAATTATATAAACATAATTATTTAGGCATGAATTATTTAAGTGGGACATATTTAAATGTTACTTATATAAGTGGGACTTATTTAAGAGGGACAGTGTTCAGTACAGATAATGATGACACTTCACCTCTGTAACAGAAGAACGCTCTCAGATCTGTACAGAGAGCATCGTAGGTCAGTCCGTTCAGTACATAAGCGCAGTAACTCTGGTTGATGTCGTCGGGTTGTCCTATGGCCCATGTGTTGTGGGTGAAGTTATTCTGATCGGACCATTTCCAGGTGGATTTGTGGAGACCAAACCAGGTCCAGCCTGTGATCATTCCAACCAGAATGGAGTTTTCTGATGCATTTCGTGCGCTGGCCAGATCTGTGTGATGCTGCCTGCAGTACAGCTGGCCGTTATACCAGGTGGAAGGTCCAGAGTAGAAAATGTATCTGCTGATACCAATATTTCTTTCTGTAATAATAAAAAAACAGGATTATTGTTTCTTGATTGTTTTTTTTTTTTTTCTTAATATTACTCAGAGGTATGAAGACTTTTATGTTAGAACTGTATATTCAGTTCATATAAATAAATAAAGTGATATTTTGCCTACTGTTGTCACACTTGCTTACCTCGGTCTGAATGGCTGCGCAATGGAAGCGGAGAGCCGAAGCGCTTTAACGCGCTGAAGGGAGCCAGGCACACACAGGTAGTGGAGAAACAGAATTTATTAAAGGTGTAGTGACACCCAAAAAAACAAAGAGGTACAACAACGCAAGCTGACATAAAAATACGACATGTATGGAGGAAGGGGAACACAGAAACTAAATACATGAACACGTGCACGTGCAAAACAAACCAATGACCAACAGATATTAATTAACTAAAATGCTGAACGAGAAGTTAATTAACCTAAAAATAAGGAACAAGTGCCCTAGGCACTAAAACGGCGGAGCCTTCTTCAGCCCAGTCTTGGCGGGCGCTTTCTTGGCGTGGCGCTTTCTGGCGGCCTGACCCATAGAACGTGGCGTGGCAAGCGCCCTCTGGCTGCGTGACGAGGTGGTCGGCCTCTGCGGATGAGCCTTGGAAGACGCCCTCTTTTTGTGTGGTCAGGAGGCCGCCCTCTGCGGGCGAGGCTAGGTGGATGCCCTCTGGCTGCATGCCGAGGCACTGGAGGGGCCTCGACAGGTGTGCATGCTGGCGGGTCCGTGGCGGGAATGTATGCTGGCTGAACCTCGGCGGGTTCGCACACTGGAGGGACCTCAGTGGAAACGCACGCTGGAGGGACCTTGGTGGAAACGCACGCTGGAGGGACCTCCGCGGGTTCGCACGCTTGAGGGACCTCCATGGGTTTGCACGCTTGAGGGGCTGTGGCTGGGATGGCATGCTCGGGAGGGCTGGTGTACCCAGGCCGGCTGGCACCCACGGGCATGTGGGTGTGAAGAGCGCCCTCTGGCTGGCCAGCCACGTCAGCACATCCAGTCCGCCGTTCCATAGCCTCCACCTCCGCCTCGGGATCCCCAACCTGCATACAGAAAAGATACACCCCCACAGCCAGACCCAACGACAGAGCCACAGAGGAGTACGACACGGGGGAAACAGACTCAAAAGGGGAAACAAAGCGATTGGGCACTTTCACGGATCACACATCCTCACATACCAGTGGTAACTCAGGTAATGCCCCCTCGCAGCGTGACTCAGGTTCGGCATGCTCCAGCTCGGTCAAGGACGCCGCACGTGTCTCACATGCAGCATGCTCCGCGCCTGGGTCCCGCAGCCAGAGTTTTATCAAACCAGACTGGACTGAACTCCTCAGAGTTTAGGAGGGTGCGTATCGGCCATACAAATACCCTCGGCCATACAAATACGACTCCGCGCAGAGTGACTCATATCCACACCTCCATATGAACTCATCCTCGGAGTCGTACCACTCCAAAACTGTCAAATTAAAGCCATCCTTATGGCTCCATGACAGCAGGCATTGCATACCTGCGTACTCGCGGACAAGACGGAGGTCGCCACGAGTACAAGGGTTTACGGCCCCTCAAAGAAAAATTTTAAAACCGCTTACCTGGGCTCTGGACTCCCCAAGAGTCCCCTTTACCTGACACGTCATTCTGTCACGCTCGCTTACTTCGATCCGAACGGCTGTGCAATGGAAGCGCAGAGCCGAAGCGCTTTAACGCGCTGAAGGGAGCCTGGCACAACAGGTGTCAGGGTTGGGAGTGCTAGGCCACTCCCCCCGTTTTCTAATTTCGCCTTTGGCCGTTCGGGGTTCCCGTAGGCAGGGCCCATTCCCTAGAGCTGGGATTGGGTCCTACCTAATCACATGTGGCCTGCTGACTACACTTAAAGCGCGCATGCGCCCTGAGTCAGCAGGCCAGCATTATATATATTCTAATACAGGAGTGGTATGCTTATGTTACGTTTGGGTGTTTGTTTGCTTTGTCGTAGTTCGGTTCGGTTGTTGTTTTATTTGTTTCGTTAGTGTTTCATGCCCGGCACATTCCGCTGTGCCTTCAGCGGCGTTCCCGCTGATTCATGGGATTAAAAACCTCTTTGTTGCTTACCTGGTCACCTGGCTCGATTCTTACCACACAGCACCGCGCAGCGCCGCCGTTGGATGGCCTGCGCCGCCCGAAGTAACAGCAGGTAGCAGAACAACGGATTTATTTAAAGGTGTAGGAACACCATAAACATAAAAATATGACGTGCCCGGAGGTAGGGGAGCACAGAAACTAAATACATGAACACCCGACCATGTGCACAAAAACAAACCAATGACCAACAGAAGTTAACAAATACAAATACATATACACACACTAGTAAAGTGAGCACATGTGCCCGGAGTGGTTGGCAGCCTTAAATATGGCATATTTACAGCGAATTGTCACGGTAGTCTACCTCGGGAAGAAGCGGATGCGCATAGGAAGCGCAGAGCCGCCGCGTCTACACGCGCTGAAGGGAGCCAGGCACGCAGGTAGCAGAGAACGGGTTTATTTAAAGGTGCAGTGCACCAAAAAACATGAGGTAAGAACGACTAGTGACATTAAACACACAAACGACCAGCACCGATGACGAGAAACAATGGAAATAAATACAAAAAGACACCCGACCACGTGCACAAGACAAACCAATCACAAGACGACGTTAATTAACTAACTAAATACCCACTGAACGTTAATTAACGTAACAGAAGGAGACTAAACACAAAACAGGTGACAGGTGCCCTAGGCACCTGTTACATTACCCCCGCCCCTGCGGTCGCACAACGGGGGGACGCGACCAAGAAAGAAAAAAAAATAACAGTCCCGGGGGGGGGGGGGGGTCCTCCGCCCTCCTTGAGCCGGGCTTGGAAGGCGCCCTCAGGTGGACGCCCTCTGCGGGGGAGGCGTGCCGAATGCCCCCTGGCTGCAAAGTCAGGTGGACGCCCACGGCGGATCAGAAGTGGGCCACGCGACCAAGAAAGAAAAAAAAATAACAGTCCGGGGGGGGGGGGGGGGGGGGCCTCCGCCCTCCTTGAGCCGGGCTTGGAAGGCGCCCTCAGGTGGACGCCCTCTGCGGGGGAGGCGTGCCAAATGTCCCTTGGCTGCAAAGTCAGGTGGACGCCCACGGCGGATCAGAAGTGGGCCACGCCCTCTGACTGCGTGGTCCGGTGGACGCCTTCGGCCGACGAGGAGTGGGCCACGCCCTCTGGCAGCGTGGTCCGGTGGACGCCCACGGGCGGCGTGGTCCGGAGGACGCCCCCTGGCGGCGTGGCGGGGTGGACGCCCCCTGGCGGCATGGCGGGGTGGACGCCCCCTGGCGGCGTGGCGGGGTGGACGCCCCCTGGCGGCGTGGCGGGGCGGACGCCCCCTGGCGGCATGGCGAGGCGGACGCCCCCAAGCTGTGGGGCGTGCGCCGTGCGGCCCCTGCTGCTCAAGCTGGGCGGCGTGCGGCCCCTGCTGCTCGGGCTGGGCGGCGTGCGGCCCCTGGACCTCGGGCTGGGCGGCGTGCGGCCCCTGGACCTCGGGCTGGGCGGCTTGCGGCCCCTGGACCTCCGGCTGGGTGGCGTGACGCCTCTGGACTTCGGGATGGGCGGCGTGACACCTCTGGACTTCGGGATGGGCGGCGTGACGCCCCTGGACTTCGGGATGGGCGGCGTGACGCCCCTGGACTTCGGGATGGGCGCGGGCGCTGGTAGGACCTCGGCGGGCACGCACGCTGGCTGGACCTCAGCGGGTTCGCACGCTGGCAGGACCTTGGCGGGCACGCATGCGGGCAGGACCTTGGCGGGTTCACACACTGGCAGGACCTTGGCGGGCACGCACGCTGGCAGGACCTTGGCGGGCACGCACGCTGGGCGGACCTCGGCGGGCACACACGCTGGCAGGACCTTGGCGGGCCCGCACGCTGGCAGGACCTCGGCGGGCACGCCCGCTGGGTGAACCTCCACCTTGGAATCGCCATCCTGCACACAGTAGAGGTACACCCCCACCGCATTGCCCAAACACGAAGACATATCAGACATGGGGAAGACGGACTGGACACACGAAACAGAGGGACACACCACGCTCATGCCACATGGATCCACATCTACCCCCCCGAGTGTCGGCTCCGGTACCGCCCCCTCGCAGCGCGATCCAGACACAGCGCGGTCCGGCGCGGATGCGTCACGTGACTGCCCCGCAGCACACGTACCGCGCTCAGCAGCTGCGCACGCACGCTGCGTCTTGGCACTGCGCCGGCGCGCTCTGCGTCTGGATTTCGCCACGGGGGGTTTAACAAGCTGGACCGGAGCGTCAGTCCAGAACTCCTCAGAGTTGAGGAGGGTTCGTATGGGCAGAATATGCCCATACAGGTACGACTCGCCCGTCTCATCATCGGAGATCTGAACCAAATCCAGACCTTCCTCAGCGCAGAGCGCTTCGTACCCGTACCTCTATATCCACTCATCATCGGAATCATAATAATCCCTCTGATCTCTCTGATCGAGCCGTCCTTACGGCTCCGGGACGGCGGGCTGCGCATAGCGGCGCACTCGCGGACACGGCGGAACGCGCCGCGAGTACGAGGCTACACGGCCCCCGCAAAGAAAAATTTTAAAATTCGCTTACCTGGGCTCTGGACTCCCCAAATTTCCTGGCTGGTCGTTTTGTCACGGTAGTCTACCTCGGGAAGAAGCGGATGCGCATAGGAAGCGCAGAGCCGCCGCGTCTACACGCGCTGAAGGGAGCCAGGCACGCAGGTAGCAGAGAACGGGTTTATTTAAAGGTGCAGTGCACCAAAAAACATGAGGTAAGAACGACTAGTGACATTAAACACACAAACGACCAGCACCGATGACGAGAAACAATGGAAATAAATACAAAAAGACACCCGACCACGTGCACAAGACAAACCAATCACAAGACGACGTTAATTAACTAACTAAATACCCACTGAACGTTAATTAATGGAACAGAAGGAGACTAAACACAAAACAGGTGACAGGTGCCCTAGGCACCTGTTACAAATTACTAGTAATATAATTAAAGTTAAAAAGACAAAAATAATACTAAATAAATTTACTGGCGGGCGGCACGGTGGCTTAGTGGTTAGCATGTTCGCCTCTCAGCGCTAGGGATTCCCGGTTCGAATCCCCATCCGGGTAGAGTTTCCATGTTCTCCCCATGTCTGCGTGGGTTTCCTCCGGGTTCTTCGGTTTCCTCCCACAGTCCAAAAACATGGATCAAGTCAATTGAGTTCTCCAAATTGCCCCATATAGAGTGTGTATGTGTGATTGAGTGTGTGATAGATTGGTGCCTTGTCCTGGGTGTATCTACCCAGCGCCCGAAACGTTCTCCCCTGGATGGGCATGGGGAACTCCCCCGACCCTAATATAGGATAAAGTGGAAGATAATGGATGGATGGATGGAGCACGTGGTTGGTACAGCACCCTCTGGAGAAATGAAGGTTACATTTACATTTAGTCATTTAGCAGACGCTTTTATCCAAAGCGACTTACAAATGAGTACATTACAAGTCAAGGTTAAGTGACTTGCACAAGGACCCACATTGGTAACTTGTAACAACCTTCCAATTGATTCCCCAACACCCTTAACACTGAGATACCACTGAGATACCACTGAGCTACCACGCGTACGATAATAGATAAAGTGGTTAGATATGTAAAGTTATATATAGAAGGTATTTCAAAAGTAGTAGAACATTGTCTAACAAGATTACCTCAAAGTGAAATAGTAATGATGACCTTTATTATGTAATCTTTACTTTAGACAAATAAAGTGTATCAAAACATTTTGTTTGTGAAGTTTGCAAAGCAGGTTCACGTCAAACACATCAAAGGGTTAAAAATATGTTACTCACCATCAAAGCATAGGAAAGGAACTACCACTCTACAATTTGCATCAGCCCACCCCCAAGGGGACATTATCCCACAGTCCTCCCAGCCAATTAAATTGTTAGGTTCATAACTACTCCAGGGTGTCATGGCTCCTAGTGGTGTATTATCGAGGGACCAAAGGAAGCCGTGGTAATCTTTATACAATCCGACCCAGGCAGTGGAGGTGAACTGTTGTTTCTGTGCCGTGCCCTGCAGGGGGCTCATTTCTGCAGCGCTCAGGGTGGTGGCCAGGTCAACGTGGTTGGTGCGACAGTAAGACTGAGCATCAGGCCATGATTTCAACTGCTGAACCAGATAGAACTTAAGAGGGACGGACAGGACAAGCGGTACCATCCCTGTAAAACACAGAACATTTCAAATGTGTTTTAATGATTCCTTTATACTTCATAAAGTAAATGTTATATTCTGTTTGTGTCTGTTAGTACAAATGTAACCTACATACACTTTAATTGTTCATTCATTCATCATCTTCTGCTCAATCCTCTACTAGGGTCGCAGAGGTCGGGGGGTTTGGGGGTTCCCCATGCCCATCCAGGGGAAAACATTTAGGGCACTGGGCAGATACACCCAGGACAGGGCACCAATCTATCGCTGGGCACACACTCACACACACACTCAAACACACACACTATATGGGGCAATTTAGAGCATTCAATTCACCTTGAATCCATGATTTTGTACTGTGGGAGGAAACCGGAGAACACGGAGAAAACCCACAGGGACATAGAACATGGAAACTCCACCCAGGATCCCCACCACAGAGAGGAGAACATGCAAACCACTAAGCCACCCTGCCGCCCATTTTAATTATCATGTTATAAATTAGAAAGGCGAAATTTACCAGCTTTTTGAATAAAATCCGATCATACAACATGAGCAGACAAATCATCAATCAAGAACAGAGCTCTAATCAAAACCTGATCACAGGGATATCAATTAACACTAATTAACATGTTTATCTTCACAATTAAAATCTATTTAAAAAAAAATACAGACTGCAAAATGGGGTTCTTTATGCTGGAACCGTCAGGTTATTTACAGAAAGTTAAGGGAATCCACATAATCAAAACTAAAAGCTGATATTTTTTTGTGGTCAAAGACATGAAGGTTGTTCAACAGTGCAGGTGGCCTGTAGGAGATGCTCTTTATTTAAAAGAACATTCTGCTGAAATTGAACACGTGTCACAACAGACCGACCTCCACCGGTCACTGGTAGTATTACCGGCACTGAGCCCCCTCTTGGGTCCTGCTATTATTATTTGTCATTAGTGTATGTGTTCATTCTCAAGAAAAGGTGGAACATTGGAAGTTATCACACGGCTTGTGGTGGAACCCAGCGGTGTAACAATAATGAAATCATTACTTAATGAAAGAAAGAAGTATTTCTACCATTTAAAAATATATGGTGTTTATTTAGGTAACTAGGTAAAAGGATCAGGATTTTACAGTTCATACAGATATGAACTGAATTAATGCGATTGTGTTGTGAACTATAGTTGGGATGACAAAGCGTGATAAAAAGTGCACGAAAAGTGCTATTTCTTGGCTTTTTCACATGGAGGGTAACATTGTCCCGGGTCCGAGCCTCTCGAGTTTTATAGCTTGAAAAACAAGCAAAATATAACAAATTCTTTTTTTAAAACCACCCTATATCAAGTTTAATTACTAGAAAATGGGCAATTTATCCATAGAAAACATAATTAATTACCACTAATTAGTTAATTGGACACGGTGGCTTAGTGGTTAGCACATTCGCCTCTCAGCACTACATTCGCCTCTCCTGTTTCGAATCCCCATCTGGGTGGAGTTTCCATGTTCTCCCCGTGTCCGCGTGGGTTTCTTCCGGGTTCTCCGGTTTCCTCCCACAGTCCAAAAACATGGATCAAGTTAATTGAGTTCTCCAAATTGCCCAGTGTGTGAGTGTGTGCCCAGCGATAGATTGGCGCCCTGTCCTGGGTGTATCTGCCCAGCGCCCGAAACGTTCTCCCCTGGATGGGTATGGGGAACACCCCCCCCCCCCCCGCGACCCTAATATAGGATAAACGGAAGATAATGAATGAATGAATAATTAGTTAATTAATTGCTACATTTTAATTGATTCATGTGTTGTCATCAACGATGCAAGAAAATTTTCAGCTTAATCAGATAACAGGAAGTGGGTGAAATAGCATTTGCAAACTTTTTACCATAAAAGAGTTATGGCAGTTTGAAAATCTCACTCATTCATTCCTATAGGGATTTTTTTAATGTATTAATTTTATTAATTTATTTTAACTTAAAGTTATTAAAAACTATAAATATTACCAACAGCAAAAATCCATAGCATAGGTTTCGTCATCATTATTTACGTAATGGTGTTCAGGCTGTATTAATCATAAAATGATAAATAATCTAATTATGTATAAATGTTTGATATTTGATTTAATTCGATTATTGATGTTTCATTTACATATTTAGGTGACTATTATGAATATTAATAAACTTTTTTTTTTCTCACCTGTGAGATTCAGGAAGATGAAGAGTTTCTGCTCCATCACTGATGAAACTGAAGATCCACTACAGAATACGAAACATCATGAACATCTCACTCAGTACTTATACCTCAAACAGAACCTCAGAGAAGAACCAGAACTCAGTACTGATACTGAAACGAACTGGTTTAAATGTTTATTAAAAAAGAACCCAAAAATCAACATTACAAGACTTTAAAAACTCTGCTGGGGACCAGAAATAACAGAGGGGTCCAAATCTTCACTGTGAAAGCACCAAATGTTTAAATATTCGTTCATTTATTATCTGCCACTCTACTAGGGTTGCGGGAGGGAGGGAGGGGGTTTTCCCATGCCCATCCAGGGGAGAACGTTTTAGGTGCTTACTACACTTAGGAGAGAGTAGGGGGTTGGGGGGCCTGATGACCCCCCTAAGGGTTAGACAAAGGGGGTGGGGAGGGGGAGGGCTGTTGTCCTCAGGATTTAAAATTTACAGGAAAGCTAGTGTTCAATGTACATTAAGTTCTAATGTTGATCTTGGTTGTTTTGTCCTTCAATGAACTTTGGAAACTCTTCATCTTCGTCATCAAAGACCAGACCAGTCACCATATTCAAATACCAGTCCACATTTACCTGAGAACACACTTGACTCCTAACTCACCCACATCATAGCAAATAAGTGTAGAACACACCATTCAAATACCGAGCAACTGAAACCAACGATTTCCACAGATGAGAGAACCTTCCCTGCCCAGATGGGTTAAAGCACTATAGGCAAAATAGATCGCTTTACTTTTGCTTTATACATGAGATATCTACTAAGCTGTATGTGGGTTCTTCAGTTACCTCCCACAGTCCAAAAACAGACAGACAGAGTGTGTTTGAGGGTGTATCTGTGTGTATGAATGTGTGTCCAGTGATAGATTGGCGTCCTGTTCTCCCCTGGATGAGCATGGAGAAGTTCCCCGCGTGACCTTAGTAGAGGATTAAGTGGAAGATAATGAATGAATGAATATCTAATCTCACAAATAGTATGTGCACGTATGTGTGTGTTTGTGGGTGTGTATGTGTTTGTGTATGTGTTTGTGTTCATGTGTGTTTATATGTATGTGTGTCTTTGTGTGTGTATGTGTGTGTGTTTGTGTATGTGTTTTTGTGTGTGTGTGTGTGTGTGTGTGTGTGTGTGTGTGTGTGTCTGTGTTTGTGTGTGTGTGTTTGTGTGTGTGTGTGTGTGTTTGTGTGTATTTGTGTGTGTGTGTGTGTGTGTGTGTTTGTGTGTGAGTCAGAGTCAGGATGTATGTTTTTTAGTGTGTTTGTGTGTGTGTGTGTGTGTGTTTGTGTGTGTGTATGTGTGCATTTGTGTGTGTGTGTTTGTGTGTGTGTGTATGTCTGTTTGTTTGTGTTTGTGTGTGCATGTGTGTGTTTGTGTGTCTGTGTTAGTGTATGTCTTTGTGTGTGTGTGTGTGTGTGTGTGTGTGTGTGCACTAGGGATTCCCGGTTCAAATCCCAATGTGGGTGGAGTTTCCATGTTCTCCCCGTGTCCGCGTGGGTTTCCTCCGGGTTCTCCGGTTTCCTCCCACAGTCCAAAAACATCAAGGTCAAATGAACTCTCCAAATTGTCCCATATAGAGTGTGTTTGTGTGAGTGAGTGTGTGCCCAGCAATAGATTGGCGCCCTGTCCTGGGTGTATCTGCCCAGCGCCTGAGACCTTTCAGGGCAACCCTAATAGAGGATAAAGTGGAATAATGTATATATATATATATATATATATATATATATATATATATATATATATATATATATATCACAATTCAGGGTCACTTTAATAGGACAGATGTTTCAGTGTTGGAACGGCATATATATCTCAAACTGTAGAGAAATAAATGTAAGTGAATGAACCAAAAATTAGCGTGGCTTCAGCTGGTGGGTGTCTCTGCTATCATTCGAGACGTAGTGTTTTGTGTTTGTAGCTCAAAAATTGACCGAGTTACACCACTTTGAGATTTTTCACATAGGAAATTAAGTTAAAATGGAGGAGTGATCCCGAGTCAGGATCACGAGAGCGTTCTGGCTGCAGAAATTTTAGACTTCAGCAAATTTCACGCAAAAATGTCAAAGCAAGGTAGTACAAAAACAGGAATATCTTGGCAACCGTTAAACTGATTCCTTAACTGCATACAAGCAGTGGTGTCACCAGTGAGCAAGCAGTGGTGTCACCAGTAAGCTGCAAAAACCATGTTAGTAGTTCAATAAAGGCTTTAGGCTGGGAGGGGGGTTGTCTCTTTGGGGGAGTCGGTTGGTGGTTGGGTCAGTTTAGGTTGGGTGGGTCAGTGGGTAGGTTGGGTGGGTGGCTCAGTACTTTATTTATCTCAAAGAAATTATAGGCCTCTGGTAGCTTATTAGGAAAAATAAATACAAATAGTGTAAATATTAAGTGAATTTGCAGTGAGTATATACACAATATATAGTATTTATAAAATAATAATAATAATAATAATAATAATAATAATAATATAAGCATTAAATCTGTTCTTATGAACACTAAGTGTGGATATACAAATAAATAGAGGAATTAGATATTAATATCAAATATATGTTGGAATTTTTTGAACGTAACAAATTTACAGATGGTTCTCAGTGGAGAACAGTACTATTAGAGTTAAATAAACCAGATGATTTTGAAAATAAGTACTAGGTAAGTTGACTCATCAAGCCAAAATGGCAAAAGATTGATGGGAACTGTAAATCCTGTACAAATTTTATTTTAATTTTTCTATAAGTCAATAATCACAAGTTTCAGGACCAGAGCGAAGACCATAGACGAGGAATAGTCTGGTAGGAGACAGGGACCATCTCCAAGACCAAGAAGATCAACTATGCTCTGTCACATACACCGCACATTTTCATAAATGCATACACCATGAAGCAAATATTAGGTTAATTGTTTAGAAATATACTGACATGCACTGGACTTGGCACGGAGGAAAATAATAAGCTTTGAGAAACAGAGACAGTTCAGTAACCTCAGTCATCCGCACATAAACAATAGGACACACATGGTTTTAGTAAAACTTTAGTAAATATGGTCACACCCTTATAGGGTGTTAAAGGGGGGACTGTTGGAATTTGTTTAACGTAAAAATACATGAATTGCATTATTTGTAAGGTTTTGTTCAATTTTGTAATGCTTTTTACCTTTGTAATGACATTTAGTAATTCACATAGTTTAAACAACTGCTGAATGGCTGCATGAAACAGAGGGAATGACCAGGTGTGGGATGAGCGTGTGTAATTGTAGGAATGACCATTTGTCAAATGAGTGTGAGAAGGAGTCGGAATGTCTGGTCGCAGGGTGACCTGTTAAAATATAGACTTAGGGGGCAGGTAACATTTGTTAAATGTATTAGTGAGATTGGGGGCTCAGGAAGTCCGTACCATATTTGGAAGGTCCATTCACACTCACCCACACAGAAGAAAGACAGCCCACCTAAGGGTTATATACCAAAGCGGGATCTTTGAGAATTCAGAGCTCTCTCATCAATCGTGGTTGCCCGCCATTGATGATTTTTCCTGTACACTTGTTTGTCTATTCATTAACTTGCATTAAAATCAGTGTGGAACAACCTGCATCTTTTATTGAACATCTAACATATAACAATGATGCACAGACTGATCAAAATAAAATCAAATATTTCAATAAATTCATGTTCTACGGAATAAAAGTCATGACTACCATATTTTCCGGACCATAAGACGCAACATATTATAAGGCGCAGTCTGAATTACGGGGTCTATTTCTGTATTTTACCCACGTATAATGTGCACCGTACTATAAGGCGCAGTCTCAATTATGGACTCTATTTCTGTACGGTACTTATTCTGTACGGCACCATATTATAAGGCACTTGCTAAAACATACGATCTACAAGAAAAGTAAAGGATGCAAAACGGTGATTTATAAATGAAGTTTATTGTACTACTTGACAAAACACATTATTTTTAATCACTCTTCTCCCACAAATCCATCAAAGTCCTCATCTTCTGTGTCTGAATTAAAAAGCTGCGCAATTTCACTATCGAGCACTCCGGGTTTCCCCTCATCAATGTCTGAGTCAGTCTCGTCGCCAGGCGGCTGTTCAGCAATGATGCTCGGACAACGGTTACAGCAGAAACCTTAGCCCAGGCATCCACAATCCATTCACAGATGCTGGCGTAACTCGCCCGCCGCTTAGTAAATGTGTGATTGCCGTCTATCATCCATCGCTTCCACGCCGCCCGCAACTTTACTTTAAACGCCCTGTTTACGCCAATGTCCAGCGGATGGAGTTCTTTATTTAATCCTCCCGGAATGACGGCAAGCTCCGAATTAATTTTTCTTCACTCGGCTTTTTCAGCAGGGATGGTGATGTGTGGAAAAAAAACACCCGGTCGCACAACAATACTTTTATAGATTTTGGAACTCCGTACACGTATAAGGTGCACCGGATTATCAGGCGCACGTCCGATTTCTGGGAACATTTTAGGCTTTTAGGTGCGCCTTATTGTCCGGAAAATACGGTAAATACAGATAAAGAATTTTAGAACAGATCGGAATAAAAACTACCTGAAGCAGGTGAAGTTTGGTTCTGTTTTCAGTCTTTAAGGGAGCTTCAGAATCCTGGAGCCGCAGTTCCTGACATCAGTCTCACATCAGTACTTTATCCATCATCATATGCAAATCATATTACTTCTCGTCCTGATGTTCCATAGTCAGATATACAGAGAACCCCACCCAGTCAAATTATCAACCAACAACAAGCAGACTCAGAATCAGAATACTCGATTGATCATTGCAGATGTTACAGTTGCCCTGTTGTCGAGTTATAATGTACAAAAATATAATGCGAAAATGTAAAATACTAAAATATGCTAAACTAAAATTCTTGAATCAAAACCTTTTATTTACAAAGCTCCAAACAGATGAGTTCTACAAAACCATTTTCCATTGTGTGTAAGAAATGAAAACTGTTAACAAACTCTATTTTTTTTATTAATAAACTTTAGGCTTACTGTTCTGTTTTCAATTTATTTATAATAAAGTTGTTTAACTGAAACCTTTTAAGCATTATATACTTTACGTTTTTATTTTCTGTTATTTCTCTTTTGACATGCACATTAGTAATATTATTAGGTCTGTATGTACAACATCAATCGACCTCAGAAAGTAAAGGAGGAGCAACGGGAACCTAAAGAATCTGAAACAGAACCAAGATGATGACAGACAACAACAAAACCAACACAAGATAAAACTACAAAGCAGCAGAATCAGAACAAATCAGAATACAATGTAACCAGAAAACAAAGAATCAAAGAACCAGACTGAGAACCAGACAGACTAACAGACAGACACACAGAAAGACAGACAGACAGACAAATGGACAAACACACACAGACAGACGGACAGACACACACAGACAGACAGACAGACAGACATACAGACAGACACACGCACACACACACACACACAGACAAATGGACAAACACACACAGACAGACACACAGAGAGACAGACATACAGACAGACACACACACACACACACAGACAGACACAGACAGATAGACACACACACAGACAGACATGGAAACAGACAGACAGACGGGCAACCGGCAGCTGCACAAATAAAACAACAACTTAAAAATAGAAATATAAAAACTAAATATAAAAACTGTAAGATTAAAATAAAGATCAAATAAAAATCTAGAGTAAAAACATAAAGTATAAAAACCAGAAGGATATAAGTTTAAACAGCCAGTTCAGTTTAGTCCAGTTCAGTCCAGTTCAATTCATTTCAGTCCAGTTCAGTTCAGTTCAGCAAAAACATGTGGTATAATGTAAGGTTGGCAAATTACAGTAAAAATCTGTACTATGAGCATTGATATGTATAGAGTGTATAGAGTGTAAAATAATACTATGAAATTATAATAATAGCTCTAGTGTACACACATATATATATATATACACACACACATCTCCTTAACTTTTTATGTGCATCGTTATAATAGATGTGCATGGTTATAATAGATAGATAATAGATATAAGAGATAATAGATAAAATAATAGCATTGTTGTTCATTAAATTGTAGTTTTTGGTTGGTTATTATGTTTACATGTTTTCAGATATGCATGTGTATCTGAAAGTATGGACATTTTGTTTGTAAGTACTTTCCATTTTTTTGACTTTATATAATTTGGGAACGGTGGCAAGGTGGCTTAGTGTTTAGCACGTCCACCTCTTAGCGCTAGGGATTCCCGGTTCGAATCCCAATCTGGGTGGAGATTCCATGTTCTCCCTGTGTCTGCATGGGTTTCCTCCGGGTTCTTTCTGCGGTTTCCTCTCACAGTCCAAAAACATGGATCAAGGTCAATTGAGTTCTCCAAATTGCCCCATATAGAGTGTGTCTGTGTGTATGAGTCCAGCGATTGATTGGCGCCCTGTCCTGGGTGTGTCTGCCCAACGCCCGAAACGTTCTCCCCTGGATGGGCATGGGGAACCCCCCTGCAAAACCCTATTAGAGGACAAAGTGGAAGATAATGGATGGATAATTTGGGAATTAATATGATGTATTAGGGTGGCATGGTGGCTTAGTGGTTAGCACGTTCGCCTCTCAGCGCTAGGGATTCCAGGTTCGAATCCCCATCTGTTCCCGTGGGTTTCCTCCGGGTTCTCCGGTTTCCTCCCACAGTCCAAAAACATGGATCAAGTCAATTGAGTTCTCCAAATTGTCCCATAGAGTGCGTGTCTGTGTGAGTGAATGTGTGTCCAGCGATAGATTGGCATCTTGTCCTGGGTGTATCTGCCCAGCGCCCGAGACCATCCATCCCCTGGATGAGCATGGGGAACCCCCTCGTGACCCTAATAGAGGATAAAGCAGAAGATAATGGATGGATGGATTATGATGTATTTCTGGTTATTTGATGATGCAGTAACTTTAATTTATTATTTAAAATAATGTGGTATAGTTTTGAATGAAACTCATGGGTTTGCATTTTGGCGTTTCCTAAAAGGGCAGGGAATACACACCTGGTCTAATTCATTAGCCGGGTTCATCTGGCAATCGTTAACACACTGAGGAAGGCCTGAGGGTCGAAAAGTTTGTGTTTCTGTGAGTAAATAAAATATACATATTATACTGTCCAGGGCGGCACGGTGGCTTAGTGGTTAGCATGTTCTCCTCTCAGCGATAGGGATTCCCGGTTCCAATCCCCATCTGGGTGGAGTTTCCATGTTCTCCACATTTCCTCCGCGTGGGTTTCCTCCAGGTTCTCTGGTATCCTCCCACAGTCCAAAAACATGGATCAAGTCAATTGAGTTCTCCAAATTGCCCCATATAGAGTGTGTGTGTGTGAGTGAGTGTGCCCAGCGATAGATTGGCGACCTGTCCTGGGTGTATCTGCCCAGCACCCAAACATTCTCCCCTGAATGGACATGAGGAACCCCCCCGCGACCCTAATATAGATATATAAAGCAGAAGATAATGGATGGATGGATTATACTGTCCAAATTTTTTTTAACATATATATATATATATATATATATATATATATATATATATATATATATATATATATATTTAAACAGAAAGGTATCAAACTATACAAATATAAAAATAACTTTATAAAAATAGAATATAATAAAGTATATAACATGATATATATATATATATATATATATATATATATATATATATATATATATATATATATATTATTAGCTATTATAGGGAAATATTGATTTAATAATTAGAGTGATTAGAGCAGTTACATGATTATTTTTTTGCTGAGCTGTGATAAGTTAAACAGTCAGATGGCCTGACTTTTTCAACCTAGTGGCGCTGGACTGGGACAATTGTCTGTCACTAAAAGAGCTCCTTTGCCTAATAATGCCATTGCGCTGTGCATTTGGGTGATTTGTATTGTCCATGATGCCCAGCGATGGATTGGCGCCCTGTCCTGGGTGTATCTGCCCAGCGCCCGAAATGTTCTCCCCTGGATGGGCATGAGGAACCCCCCCGCGACCCTAATATAGGATAAAAGCGAAAGATAATGAATGAATGAATGAATATTGTCCATGATGGTCAGCAGGTCACTCAGACTTTAACATATTTAACATCAGCCCCTGATTGTGCAAGTTCTTCTACTTAGAAAGATGAGATAATTTTCATCATAGGTACACTTCAACAGAAAAAAATAATGTAATGTACAAACTGCACACTGAATATCCAACGTGTGTCTGTGTGTGGGTATGTGTATGCGTGTGTGTGTGTGTGTGTATGTGTGTGTTGATGGGAAACCAATCTGCTGTGTGTCCTCAGTCTCAGAGGTCACATGCAAACTCTAATAGGTCGGATTTTCATGATTTAAGGATTTGATTGTTCTTTTGCTTTTTTTTTTGACTGTAAAAAAAGCAGATGGACGGGAATGTAAATCTCACGCTGTGATCCCTGAATGAAGAACGTGGAGGTGAGGTCAGAACTTACATAACTTTTGAAAAAATTCTTTTAGATTCTTTTCTTATTTTTATTAAACTTGATAATCACTTCTCCAAGACGTTCCCCTTATTGTCTATATATCTGAACTTTTTAACTTTTAGAGCTCTACACTCTGATCCTCTGCTGCTGTGACTGAGTGAATGTCCTCATTTCACTTATCTTAGCTTATCTAATCTCATTTTAGCTTATTTGATCTTATCTTACCTTATCTCACCTTATCTTATCCTACCTTACCATTCCTTGTCTTGTCTTATCTCACTTCATCTTTCTTTCCTTGCATTATCTAATCTTATATTATCTTGAGGTATCTTGTCTTATATTACCTTATCTTGCCCTGACTTATCTTGCTTTATCGTATCTTACTGTTATGAAGTATCTGTGCTTCAGATACAAAGGAAATTGAAAGAAAATGTATTTTATTAAATAATATTCATGAAAATAAAGAGACTATATGCAAAATATATCTTCAATATGCACTGGGACGTATCATCAGTGATGTAACCTGGGGTCACTGGGTGTTTCGGGTCTTTCAACATCAGACACCCTCGCCCAGGTGACCCAGCTGAGGTTGATCAGACCCCCCCCCCCATGTTTCAGCCCTCTTCAACCACAGCCACCTTGTGTCCTTCTCTGCGTTTTCACAAACGGATTGAATGGCCCTCTTCTTAACCACTCCTGTTAGGCCCAGTTGTTTGAGGTCTTTGCAGAGTGAACGTCCTGCGAAGCCTCTACAGCCTACCTCTATTGGCTCATAATAAGTCTTCCAGCCCCCTTCCCGGCACTTCTCCACCAATTCTTGGTATTTTGCTAGTTTTCTTTCATTTGCCTCCTCCATCCGTTCTTCCAGGGGCACTGTGAGTTCAAGCAAAATTTGTTGTTTTGTTGCCTTAGAGATGATCAACATGTCTGGCCGGAGTGATGTTAACGCAATACGATGAGGAAACAGCTGCTTACCCAGGTCAGCTTGCAGGTCCCAGTCCAGGACTGTATAGAGGAGACCTGACCTTGTTCTTCGCTCTCGACTAGGTTCCTTCCCAGCTTTGACAAAGGCAATCCTTACTCTTAGGGTCGGACGGTGTTTGCCATAATTGATAAGATTGCTTACGCTTTTTGCCACCACCTTCAACACTTGATCATGGCACCAGCAGTAGCGACATTCTGCAAGGGCCTTTGGACAGCTATTCAACAGATGTTGTAAATATCCCCTTCCAAAAGATAGCTGGCATGCTGGTGTCTCACTCTTGCCCCACACATGGAGCTTGGCTGGGCTTGGTAGGACATGATGTATAGCCTGAACGAGGAACCAGACGCGAAAGAAGTCTGCCTGCATGATGTTTGTCCAGGTGACTTTCCGCTGTAGGAAACTCTTCCATTTCGTCCATGCCCCCTGCTGTCTAAGCCCCACTATTCTACTCATGCGTTCTTCTTCCACACCTGCTCAGATCAGCTGGTGTCTCTCTTTGCCTTGGGCATTGTCCACTTGGGTCTTTGGAATAAAGCCTAGGCCAGTTCTCCCAGTAGCCACTGTCCCCACCAGCTCCTTCTGTCTGAGGCGTGACTCCGCCACCTCCACTGCTCTTTCTGCTCTCCACTTCCTTCCTGTTCTTATCTCGATGCCAGCAGCTGACGCTTTCTGGTCCCGGGAGTCCCTATACTCTGCTTCTCTTGTGCGTACCACCATGAACTCTTCCTTGAGACCACTGAATGGGAGCTGTAAGATGGTACTAGTTCCATAGAGTGCTGCACTACTAAGGCTGCGGGGGAGGCCCAACCATCTACGGAGAAAGCTTGTGATCTTCCTCGGACAGAGTAAACCAGCAGAGGCCACAGAACACGCGGTATGATGGAATACTAGTAGATCCAGGCCTTGAATCTGCCTGGCAGACCTGACTTTTCAACCTTAATGAGCCAACTTTCCAGCTCTTTGTTGGACATCTGAATGGTAGCAGTGTCCTTCAGAGATGCATCAAACACCTTCCCCAGACTTTTCACTGGCTGCTCACTAATGGAAGGAATAACAGCTCCAGCCAAGGAGAAATGGAATCGATTTAGTAGGCTTGAAGCTCATTCTGGCCCAGATGACAAGCTTTTCAAGACCCTGCAATATCTACATCCCTCTTGGGACTGAATTTGTTGTAGTGAGGTCATCCATGAAAGCTCTTATCGGGGGTTGCCACATGCCAAACTTGGTGGTGGGGCCTCTGCATTCTACTGATTTGGCCACCATGTTTATTGCCAGGGCAAAAAGGATAACTGAGACTGTACACCCAGATATTATCCCTTTTTGCAGCTGATGCCAGTCTGATATTACTTCCCCAGAAGTGACCCTCAATCTGAAGTTGCTGTAATAATTCAGGATCAGGTCCGTGATTGCACTGGGGACATGGTGGCGGTGTAGTGCAAGCTCAACCAATCTATGTGGAATGGATCCATATGCATTGGTCAAATCCAGCCACAAGACACATAAATCACACATAATGCATTTTGCGTTTTCCTCTTTGGGGATCCAGACTCCTGCACACCTCCACTGGTCAGCAACTCTCCCTCTCCACCATATCACCTGCAAAATTTTCCAGAGGTGACACCAAGTGACAGATAACTTTAACTACAGTGATCATGGGAACAAATATGCAGGCCTTGGTAAACCGGTCCACGATGACCAGGACAACCCCCTGGACTTGTGTGAAATCCAGATGGGACCATGGTCTGGTAATGGCAATGGGTGGAGAAGACCCTGGGGCTTTCTCTGGGGGTCTTGTAAGTGGTACAGATAGTGCACAATAAGATAAACAGACCTCCATACCTGCCATCAAATCCACAGATGGAGCAGAGGGAGTGTCTTGGTTACCCCAGGATGGGCTGTGAACTGAGACAAATGGGCACATTGAATTACTTGATGGTGGGGATGTAAATGCGGTCAAGAGGGCCCCTGCCTGCCTCTAGACAAGGCATCAGGTTTAGCAGTCCTGGAACCAGGTCTATATGACAGCACAATCTGAAAACGGCTAAAAAATAATGACCAGTGAATCTGTCGCGCATACATTCATTTGGCCTGTTGTATAAACAGCAAGTTTTTAAGGTCGCCCATACTAGAAATACTATGGACTAATATGGATTAGTGTCCTCCAGCCAGTGGCGCCATTCATCAAATGCCAACTTGATAGCTAGAAGCTCCTTATCCCTGATCATGTAGTTGCACTCTGTCGGGTAAAAGACACAGGGGTGTAACTACTTTTTAGGACCCGTCCTATGCGAGGGCACAGCCCCAAAAACAACCTCCGAGGCATCCATCTCGATGATTGAAGGTTCTTATGGGTCAGGTAACTGCAACACCGGAGCTGTGGTGAGAAGGTTCTTTAATCTGCTGTTGGCATATTTTATTGGACCATTAATACTGTAAGCTGGTATTCTTATTTTTTTTATGTGTATTGTTTGTTTTTAATGATTGTAACTCTACAATAAAGATGTGTATGGATGTAGTTTTGCTATAATGATTGTTAAAATATTGATTTTGGAATTAAACATTTCCAGTCACTGAAATATAAGTCTCCATTATTCTTTTATACGGTTACATTTTTCTATCTTTATTTTTTTATATATTTTTTTAAATAAAATTAAGATCAGACAATTTACATAACTGAAAGCTTTATTACGTCACCCAGTGGTTTATCACCTTTTATACAAGAACTGCTTAGTTTTTTGGCTATTTTAACAGACAGGAACAATGACAGTGCTGTTTTCTACAATAGCACCATCTTGTGGTATGAAGTATATAAAACCTCACAGGTGTATGGTTTGGTTGTCTGAACTTCTGCAGAATCCAAACCATAAACTGGAACAAGTAGAGTGAGGAACGTAGGTGTGATGTATGTGTTTGTATTGTTTAGATTAACAGAATATACACACATTTATATGGAGAGAGAAGTCACAACAGGACACTGTTGTTTGTCCCTAAAGTGTCCCTGTTAGAGAGAGCAGCAGATATAACAGTCACTATAGAAACAATGTTTCACACTCTGTAGATGTTACAGTTGGTCGGCGTCCCGTTGCCGGAGGAAACGAGAGAGAGAGACGTGTCTTTGAAAACGTAAACACAAAGTCTTTTATTTCCTCACAGCGGGATTCAAATCAAAGAAACGAAAAAAACAGTTCAATAGTCCAACTGAAATTCAGATCTCTCCACAAGCCGTGGTATGCGGCGGCTTACGTCATACGCCGTATGTCAGCGGCGTGGAATGCAGACGAGGGGGGGCGGGGGCGTGCACAGCGGAGACCCCGAAGTCCCACTACTCCTGAGAAGAGCGATCCTGGAAAGAGGCAGCGAGTCAGCTAACCGAAGGAAGTCATCAGCCGGTCTCGCCAGAACGAAAGCAGGATGGGTTGGTCAGGAATAGAACGGGTAGCGGCGAGCTGCGCGCACGAGCGTTGCGAACCAGAAAACTCTGCGCCGATGAATCCGGATCGGTGGCTTAAGTGGAGTCTGTCATCAGAAGAGCACACCTGCACCTAATAGTCTGGAGAGGGTGATCTGTGGTTATTGGAATTAGGATCAGGTGTGGAGATGGGTGTGTGCGGTGCGGAGCGTGCAGCAGAAGGAAGTGGGTGTGTCTGTGGAGTGGGTGTGTGTGGCGGCGTGGACGAAAGAGCGGGGCGTGAACGGGAATGTGTAACAGTAGATCATGAAGTTTCTGTGATGTCTGTTCTCTCACCTGACCCACAGGAACAGAACCCTCTGTCATCTCCTGATTTATTAATGAAACCCCACAGAAAACATGTCATAAAACAAAGATTTTAAAATAAATAATAAATAATTTTTAAAATGATTTTTTTTCTCTTTACTTAATTTGTTCTGAAAGATATTTAAAATTCTGATCCACTCAGCTGAAACAAAATCACAAAACTCATAATTACAACCACCACCAAGCTCCACCCCTAAAGACAATGACATCATCATTTCCCATGAATCTTCTGAAACACGTTTCCATCTGGCTGCTTTCGGAATTTCACAGTAACATTCATCACTCCGAGTTTCTGCAGTTCCCCTTTAATCTGGAGCACAGAAGATGTTCATACAGTGAATCAAACAGAAGAAGAACGAAGAACTGAGTCAGATGATTTATAATCATCATAATGATCATAATAATAATAATAATAATTATAATAATAACAATCATAATCATAAGGACCTAAATGTAGCATCATGAGAACGTTTAAATAGAAATGAAATCATTAGAACTGTACTAGAAGCTGAGGAACTGTGGATCAGTGAAACTCACCGTCTCCAACATGGCTGGCTGTAGCGCAGGATTATTTACATTCTGATTGGACTGAACCTTCACCCTGATGATCAGCTGCTGTCCTCTGATTACTACAGAATTAAAAAGAAATCATTTTAAATAAACATTAATAATCTGCTGCATGGGCGGCACGGTGACTTAGTGGTTAGCACGTTCGCCTCTCAGCGCTAGGGATTCCCGGTTCGAATCCCCATCTGGGTGGAGTTTCCATGTTCTCCCGGTTTCCTCCCACAATCCAAAAACATGGATCAAGTCAATTGAGTTCTCCAAAAATTGCCCCATGTAGAGTGTGTTTGTGTGAGTGTGTGCCCAGCGATAGGTTGTCACCCTGTCCTGGTTGTATCTGCCCAGCGCCCGAGACATTCTCCCCTGGATGGGCATGGGGAACCATACCACGACCCTAATAGAGGATAAAGCAGAAGATAATGAATGAATGAATCTGCTGCATTAACACCTCACACAGTTTGAGTAGAAATCTTGTTACAGATGTTTTCTTATGTAAGAATGATTACCTGAATACTTCATGAATCCTAAAACACAGTCATGTGATCAGAGGACATGATACTGATGGTATAATCATGTGATTCTGTATGTTCAGGTATTTAGTGACTTATTTAAACAGGACTTATCTAAGCATGACTTCTTTAAGCGTGACATATAAACGTTACTTTTAAAAGCGTGACTTATTTAAGCATGACTTATTTAAGTGTAAATTAAATAAGTGTGAATTATATAAGCATGACTTATATAAAAATTACTTATAAAAAAGGACTTATTAAACCAAGACATATAAAAGCCTGCCTCATTAGTGTGACTTATTTAAGTGTTACTTATATAACCGGGCCTTATTTATGCTGGACTTATATAAGGGGGACATAAGCGTGACTTCTATAAGCGTGACTTATTTAAGCGGAAATTATTTAAGTGGGACTGATTTAAGCCAGACTTTTATAAGCTGGTCTTATGTAAGCGGGACATTTTTAACCAGAATTTATTTAAGCGAGACCTATACAAGGGTGAAATATATAAGTTTGACTTATTTAAGCATGACTTATTTAAGCAGGATGTTTTTAAGCAGGAAAGTGTGCAGTACAGATAATGATGACACTTCACCTCTGTAACAGAAGAAAGCTCTCAGATCTGTACAGTAAGTATCGGAGGTCAGTCCATTCAGTACAATACCACAGTATCTCTGGTCGTTGTTGTCAGGTTGATCAGGAGCCCATGTGTTGTAGTTGATGTTATTCTGATCGAACCATTTCCAGGTGGATTTGTGGAGACCAAACCAGGTCCAGCCTGTGATCAATCCTATCAGAATGGAGTTTTCTGATGCATCTTGTGCACTGGCCAGATCTGTGTGATGCTGCCTGCAGTAGCGCTGGCCATCATACCAGCTGGAAGGTCCAGAGTTGAAAATGTATCTGCTGTTAGAATAGAATAGAATAGAATTCAACTTTATTGTCATTGCTCAATATGAACAACGAAATGCAGTTTGCATCCATCCAGAAGTGCTTTAGCAGATATGTAAATATATACATTATAAGTGGTAAGTAGAATATACAGATGTGAATGTACAGATTATAAATATGAAATGAAATATACAGCTATGATGTACAGACTAGAGGAATATACAGATGTAATGTACAGATTATAATACAGGGGGCGGGTTAGCTCAGTGGTTAGGGTGTTGGGCTATCAATCTGAAGGTTGGGGGTTCAAATCCCAGGTCCACTGAAGTTACCAGTGTGGGTCCTTGAGCAAGACCCTTAACCCTCATTGCTCCAGGGATGTTGTGATTAACCCTGTGCCGACCTTGTAAGTCGCTTTGGATAAAAGCGTCTGCTAAATGACCCAATTATTATTATTATTATTATTATTATAATTATTAATACAGATTATACATATGAAATATACAGCTATGATATATACATCTATGATGTACAGACTAGTAGAATATACAGATGTAATGTACAGATTATAAACAGATTATAAATATGAATATTGTCACCAACTGTCCGTTCTTCCCCGGGAGGAGGGCGGCTAACGCGGAGGTATTGCGTTCAGCCGCTCGCGCCTTGATGAGCGCTCCCGGGTACCGACCACGCGGGGAGGAATGCGTGCGTCGGTCCACGGCGAACGCTCCCACGGGATACGACCCACGCGGAGGTAACGTGGTTGAACGCGGAAGGAGAGTCCAAAACACCGGGATAAAAGTCAAAATGAGTAATTTAATAAAAATTGGTGACGGGACACCAACAGAAAGGGGGAACAAACGAAACAAAGTAACATCGGGTATCATAACCTCAAAACAAAGACGTGCACCAAAGGGAAGGAAAACTCAGAATAAATACAAAAGGAACTAAACACGTGAACAAAACAAACCAATCACCCAACAGAAACCATTAAGGACACAAACGAGGGACAGGTGCCACAGGCACCTGTGACAAATATACAGCTATGAACATATATATATATGAATATGAATAAATGTGTGTGTATATATATATATATATATATACATATATATATATATATATATATATATATATATATATATATATATATACACTGAGTAGTATAGATAATAAAAATAACTAAATATTGTGGGTGTTGTATGAGTCCATATATTATTGATGTGTGTCAATATAGTCCAGATATCAGGAGGCAGAGTTCAGGAGTTTGACAGCTGTGGGGAAAAAGCTGTTCCGGTACCTGGTGGTCTTAGTCCGTAAGCTCCTGTAGCGCCTCCCAGAGGGCAGAAGAGAAAATAGTCTGTTTGCAGGGTGACTGGGTACTTTGAGAATTTTTCCAGCCCTTTTCAGACACCGCTTTGTGTAGATGTCCTCTATGGTAGGAAGTGGTGATCTGGTGATGCGCTGGGTGGCTTTCACCACCCTCTGCAGCGCTTTCCGGTCTGACACAGAGCAGGACCCATACCAAACTGTCAGGATGGTCAGGATGCTCTCAATGGTGCAGCGGTAGAAGTTCACCAGAATGTCTGAGGACAGATGGTTCTTCCTCAGAGTCCTCAGAAAGAACAGGCGCTGATGTGCCTTCTTGACCAGATTGGAGCAGCCGATCGTCCAGGTGAGATCCTCAGAGATGTGTACACCTAGGAACTTGAAGCTGTTCACACGCTCCACTGCTGTCCCATTGATATGAATGGGTTGGTGCTGGTCAGCCTTCTTCCTGAAGTCCATGATGAGCTCCTTTGTTTTCTCGGCATTGAGCAGAAGGTTGTTATTGTCGCACCACTCAGCCAGTCGATTTACCTCCTCCCTATAAGCAGTCTCATCGTTGTTTTTGATGAGTCCAATCACCGTGGTGTAATCTGCAAATTTAATAATGGTGTTGGAGCCATAGACAGGTTTGCAGTCATGGGTGAAGAGGGAGTAGAGAAAGGGACTTAATACACAGCCTTGTGGAACACCTGTGTTTATGGTGGTGGTAGATGAACGATGGTTACCGATATTTCTTTCTGTGATAATGAAAAAAAACATGTTTATTAATTCCTTATTGGTGTTTTAGATGAATATTGCTCAGAAGTGCAAAAGTGTTACACACACACACACACACACACCGTTACACACATGCACACACCCCGTATTACTCCACACTCTAATCAGTCACCATTCCTCTTTCAGGCCTATTAGGTTCAGCTGATCCTCATCAGGCCGCCGTCTTCTCAGCCTTTAAGATTTGTGCTCTTTCAACCCTCTGGTGTGAAGGTTTTCCTTTCAGGTTTAGGACTGTTCAAAGTTGCTATTCATGCCTCTTCGCTGCATGTATGTTCCATTTCTTATCTCAGTGTTTTCTAGGGAAGTTCTCCTAGACTTTTGTAACTCACCTGTCAGCTTTTCCATCCCTCTGCGGGCTTACTCCTGCAGCTCGTCTCAACCAGGGATCTCCAGGAGGGCGCCAGTTATCTGGAATCCTCTCTGTCTTGTTTTCCAGTGAGGATCTCTATTGTCTATGTGTGGGCTTCTTTCTACTCTGTTCACAGGACATTACTAAACCTTTGTGTCGACGTCATTATGCTTTACTTGTTCCTCTTTTAGAGTACTAGTAAACCTTTACCCTCAGAAAATTGTTAGCAGGGTCCCCTCACAGATGTTTCCCATGTATCCATCAACGGGGGAATCTGTCTACAGCACCCTACAGGCACAGGGTCGTGCTCTGCCCGAGCTGCAAAGTGAACTGGGGGAGGTTACTAAGGCAGTCTGATCTTTGCTTCTAAGGTTTCCAGGCACAGCTGTGCAATGCCCTGTTAGCAACTGCACCTGCTACATCCACATCCAATATTTTGCCTCCTCTTTATTCTTTACGATACATCCCATCTGAGCTTGAACACCATGATGGAAATCCACGCACCTGCAGTTTGTTCCTGATGCAGTGTGCTATTTATTTTCTCAGCCACCCAACCTTCAATGAGCTGAATAAAATCATGTTTGTGATCTCCTGTCTGACTGGTAAAGGATGCAAATGGACCACTGCCATCTAGGAGGCCCAGGGGCCAGAATGCCACTCATGCTCCATGTTCTTTCAGGCATTTGAAGCTACGTGTGTGCATAATCTGGAAGGAAAAGCAGGCTCCTAGTGGTGTGTTATCAAGGACCAGCGGAAGCCGTGGTAATCTTTATACAGTCCAACCCAGGCAGGGGAGGTGAACTGTTGTTTCTGAGCCGTGCTTTGCAGGAGGCTCATTTCTGCAGCACTCAGGGTGGTGGCCAGGTCAACGTAGTTGGTGCGACAGTAAGACTGAGCATCAGGCCATGATTTCAGCTGCTGAACCAGATAGAACTTACGAGGGAAGGACAGGATGAGAGGAATCATCCCTGTAAAACAGAGATTACAGATTGTATGTGTGTTTTAATGATTCCCTGATATGTTAGGCAGGTGTTTGATAAAGCAGGAAATGTCAAATGTAACCTACATAACCTTTAATTATTAGATCTTTACTGCACAGGATGGTTGATAGATAGATCGGAGAATCATCAAAGATGAGTTCTGATCAATTCAGCAGAACTGATGATGATATTCAAAAAGTTCCAGGAACCTCGATCAAGAGTTTGTGTGATGGGACTTGTCCCACCAAGTGAGTTTATTAAAAGCCAGGCTTATTTGAATAAGCCTCGCTTGAGTTAGCCAAACACGTCACTTCCGTCTAGTTCCGTTCCACAAACAAAATCCTGATGCACTAAATCCTGGTCTCACTAAGTCAAGTCAGGCGACGTGTAATCAATAATCAATCAATTCAAACAGCCCCAGTAATCAATTTTCAAATTATCAATATCGATTTATCCTCTCCTGCTGAACGGGAGTTACTTATACATCTTTATAATTAATATAAAGACATAATGAAAGACAACACACATTGTATTAATCAAGCCAGAGAAACTGCCTGTCTGAAGATTACAGACAGATTAAATGCACAACTATATACATGTAATTTTATGCATTCTTTAGCATTTTAAATGTGTTCTAGTTAATTAAGAATATAAATAATCACATCCTGATTTAGAGTGAACAGAAGTGCAATTTTTTGAAAAGGGCAAATTTACTTGAAAGTAAATTTAGAAAGATATTTTTTCAAATATACTCCAGAATAATTAGAGCAGGTTCAGGTGATTATTCTGATGTGCAAAAATGTAAACGTCATATGTGGGACAGTCTAAGCATTTTCACTCTCATTCAAACAATTTACGAGGAATTGGCTTAATGTGAAAACGATTCCTTTCCTTTTTAATTACAGGTTCATAATTACAGTTGTAGAAAGTATTAATTAAGAGTAATAAATGAAGTTTGGCCTTTCTAGGTCACTGTTTTAATACATTAAGCCACGTTAAGCTGTTTAATTTCATCACGTGAAGTGTTTGACTGTCTGTCACAACAGCACCCTCTTCTGGTCACTTGAAGTATTACTGGCACTGCCAATCAGGACTTCAGCGTCCCTAGTGGGCCCTGATGTTATTATTTGTCATTAGTGCCGATCTGGTGCAGCTGTGTTTCTTATCACATGACCATCCCTACATGTTTAAAAGCCTTTCCTTTCCTGTGTTCAGCGTAGTGATGGCAGAAGTGGGGCTTTTGTGACCGCGAATCAAATGAACCAATTGATTTGGAAAATGATTTGATCTTGTGAGAAGTTCGAAACATTACACGCCACAGTGATATCTAGTGGGAAACCAGAAACAGAAGTAATATGTTTGGAGTTTTTTATGAAGAATGACATGAAATATTCCCCCATAGCATATATTTTGTCCCTAAATAAACTTTAGTCAGAAAACATATTTTGCAGAGAACAGGGTTGTTTTAATGATGTCATTAAGATGTATTTTTCATTATGATACAATGTTAGTCAGTGGATTGATATAGCTGACATCATTCATTTTACATTACAAGGTAGGGAAATGCTTGTGCAATCCTTTATTTATTAAACAAGTTCAAAATGATCCAACACAGCTGACCTTGTTTTTTTTTTCGAGATCCTTCCATTTTACAAATGCTTTGACTAATTGTATAGAGTTTGGTGTTTAAATAAAGCAATTCAATTATTTTCTTCTTCACAAAAAACATTCATAATTGTTTGTTTCTATGTTAAAGTGTATGAGGGTGTGGCAATGTTGTCAAGTGAAAGCAATCATAGTTGTGAGATCAGAGAGCAGATTTATTAAGAACAGGGGTGCCCAATACATCGATTGCGAAGGGGTGTCAGGTAGATCGCGATGGAGGTTTGAAAAAAAAAAAGCGCTTATCACGTATCGGCGCTTTTTTACAGCACAGTATCTGAAGCACTTATAAACACGCTCACACACATTCACTCACACACAAACACACACACACACAATGTGAGTTATCTGAATCACGATTTCTATCATTGTGCAAACAAGCAGTCTGCCCCCCACCCGTCTCTCTTGCTATTCCCAAAACCGGCACGTGGCCACTCCTCCGTGCCTAAATCCGAAGCACTGCCTCGCAAATCATCTACATTAGATAATTTCTATTTTTGTGTTTTTGCACTTTATTTGACTGACAAGATGAGTGAAGGACTTCGCTCCAAAAGAACTAAAATGTTCCACTTTCATTTAGAATGGGAGGATGAATATTTTTTTACAATGTCAAACTCAAAAGGTATTTGCTTGATTTGCCAAGTAGCCATTGCACTTCAAGTTCAAGTTATTTATTTATATAGTGCTTTTTACAACAGTACATTGTCACAAAGCAGCATTACAGAATAAAAAGCCTTTAAACCCCCAAAGAGCAAGCCGAAGCGACAGTGACTTCCATTGTGTTTGGTCATTTGGGTGTGCTAAAAACCAAATTTTCGCCATGCTATTTGCTGCAATGTGTTTAATAAAAGAGCAATTTTTGTGAAAATGGCAATTTGAAGCCGTCTTTCCTATGCTGATTCGACAATACTAACATGATGTGTGTAAACAGATTTCAATATAAAAACAGTCACGTGGCTTTCTTCTTTAGATACAGACTTCGAAACAGTGGTTAGGAACACTGGGTTCCCCATGCCCATCCAGGGGAAAACGTCTCGGGCGATGGGCGAGTATACCCAGGACAGGGCGCCAATCTATCGCTGGGCACACACTCACTCACACAAACACACTCTATAGGGGCAATTTGGAGAACTCAATTGACTTGATCCATGTTTTTGGACTGTGGGAGGAAACCGGAGAACCCGGAGGAGAGTGAACCATTGCCGCCACTATTTATAAATATATTAAATAATAATTATAATAGAAACATTATTTAATCTGTTCTTATGAACATTAAGTGTTGATATTAAAATAAATAGAGGATTAATATCAATGTAGATATAACAATAATACACAGACTGATAAATTGAAAAAATTTAATTGAAAATTTAAAAAATAAAATGAAATATTTCAATAAATTCATGTTCTACAGAATAAAAGACATGACTATATAAATACAGACTAATGAAATAAGAATTTCAGAACAGATCAAAATAAAAATTCATTCTGCTGGAGGTTGATTTTTTTACCTGAAGTAGCTGAAGTTTGGTTCTGTTTTTAGTCTTTGTCAGCTTTAAGGGAGCTTCAGAATCCTGGAGCCGCAGTTCCTCACATCAGTTTCACATCAGTCCTTTATCCATCATCATATGCAAATCATGTTTTTTCTCCTGATTCCTGTTGTCAAGTTGTAATGTACAAAAATATAATGAGAATAAAATGTAGAAACAATAACCGCTTCTTTAAGCAAAAGAAAATGTAAAATTCTTAAATGAAAACTTTATTTACAAAGTGTTACAGGTGCCTAGGGCACCTGTTTCTTATTTTAATTAACTTGTGTTTGCATTCAGCATTTTAGTTAATTAACCTGTTTTGTTTATTGGTTTGTTTTGTGCAGATGGTCGGGTGTTTTTTGTATTTATTTCCGGGGTGTTCTCCTTCCTCTGTGCACGTTGTTTATGTCTGCTTGCGTTTTGTTACGTCCCTGTTTTGGTGTTCCTACACCTTTAAATAAAACCTGTTTCTCCGCTACCTTTTGAGCCTGGCTCCCTTCAGCGCGTTAAAGCGCTTCGGCTCTGCGCATCGTATCGCAGCAGTTCATCCCGAGGTAAACAAGTGTGACACAAATGTTCCAAACAGATGAGTTCTACAAAACCATTTTCCATTTTGTGTAAGTGGATGGAACCTGGATATTAATTGGACTGGCGGTCCTGCAGATCCCCCTTAATGGACTTACATATAGTTTTCCAATTGTTAGAGTTTGTCCATGTGTTAAATACAGTCACCTGATCTCGACACAATCTGTACATGGCTGGCCTACACTGTTGATGCTGCCCCCCCCTCTTATGGAGGATGAGTACCCCACTGAGCCTTGGTCCTCCCAAGGTTTCCATCCATCCATTATCTTCCGCTTTATCCTCTACTAGGGTCGTGGGGGGTTCCCCATGCCTGGAGAACGTTTCGGGCACTGGGCAGATAAACCCAGGACAGCGCCAGTCTATCAAACCCACGAGGAAATCCATGCGATCACGGGGAGAACATGGAAACTTCACCTAGATTGGTATTCGAACGCGTGGGTTTCCATCAGGTTCTCCGGTTCCCTCCCACAGTCCAAAAACATGGATTAAAGGTGAATTGAATTCTCCAAAAAATTGCCCCATATAGATTGTGTTTGTGTGAGTAAGTGTGTGTCCAGTGATAGATTGGTGTCCTGTCCTGGGTGTATCCTGAGTGGGATGGGCATGGGGAACCCCCGCGACCCTAATAGAGAATAAAGCTGAAGATAATGTTTGGATGGATTGATTTCAACAGAACAATAATGTAATGTACAACTGCACATGAATCTCCAACATGTGTTTGTTTACAACCTCCGTCTCAGGCGTCACATGCAAAAACAGGTCGGATTTTCCTAATTTTTGGTTTTGAGTATTCTTTTCTGGACTGTAACCAAAGCAGAAGGACATGAATGTAAATCTCACGCTGTGATCACTGAATGAAGAATGTGGAGGTGAGGTCAGATTATTTGCTTATTTTTATTAAACTTGTTAATCACTTCTCCAAGACGTTCCTCTTATTGTTTAGATATCTGAACTTTGGAACTTTCAGACCTTTACACTCTGCTGCTGTGACTCTCTGCTGCTGTCCTCATGTCCTCAAAAAATTTATTACATGAATTGTTATTATTCCATCCATTCATTATCTTCCACACCTCTAATATGGTTCGGGGGGGTTCCCCATGCCCATCCAGGGGAGAACATTTTGGGGCACTGGGCAGATACACCCAGGACAGGACACCAATCTATCACTGGGCACACACTCACACACAGACTAACCACTAAGCTACCGTGCCGCCCGATATGCTGGTCCAACGTTTAAAATTTAGTTGAAGTCTGAATTGGAAATAAGGACCTAGGCATGACTTTCATTTATATGTTAATTCTACTAATCAGAGGGAGAGACAGAGGGAGCGATCGCCACCGCTGTAAAACTAATTAAATGTGCAAATCTAAATTAGATAGAGGACCGACCAAGAAATAATGCAAATAGACTCACTGTAAAACACTTGCTGTTTTATAGATTAACTTTGTAACCAGAGAACAAACCAAATCTCTTTATAAATGCCAAAATCGACAGCCATTATTATCATATATATATATATATATATATATATATATATATATATATATATATATATATATATATATATATATATATATATACAGTATATATATATATATATATATATATATATATATATATATATATATATATATATATATATGCATCAGGGAGTCAGTACATTAGAGTGGAGAAGTTTAATGAATGAGTTTAGATCAGATGGGATTTGATTGATTAAATTTTCCTGATTTTTGGATTTGAGTGTTCTTTTTGCCCTGTTCTGGGTCTATCTGCCCAGCGCCCAAGATGTTTTCCTCTGGATGGGCATGGGGAACCCCACCGCGACCCTAATAGAGGATAAAGCAGGAGATAACGAACGAACGAGTGTTCTTTTTGGTGTGACACACATGCGGCGTTGGTGAATGTGAGCGTTCCGAATAGCCACACGAGATGAAGCGTAAAGTTAAGAGCTTTATTTACACTACGAAAAAAGAACTGAAAGAAAACCTGGCTCGATGGCCAAAACAAACAAAACCCAGAACTATCACAATAAAGCAAATTGAAAACAAGGCGACGGTACTGAAGGACAAGGCGTGAGGATCGTAAACCAAGAACGGAGCAGGAGGTCAATACACAGATGATCAGAACAGGAGAATGCTGGATTGGACACGGATACACAAAGGTACGGTCAGACAATCTGGCAACGCGGTGGAGGAACTTGAGGGTATTTATAGGAAGTGATGAATGAAGAGGGCGTGGCAGGCGGGAAAGTAGGAGATCGTGACATTTGGACTGTAACCAAACCTTTTAAAGATTCTTTTAGACTATTTTTTTATTTTTATTAAACTTGTTAATTACTTCTCCAACACGTTCCCCTTATTGTTTATATATCTGAACTATCTCATCTTACCTTATCTTATCTTATCTAATCTTACCTCATTTTATCTTATTCTCTCTCATCTTACCTTATCTTATCCTATCTCATCTTACCTTTTCCTATCTCATCTTACGTTATCTTATCTTGTCTTACCTTATCTTATCTTACCTTATCTTATCCTAACTCATCCTATCTTATCTTATCTTACCTTATCTTATCCTAACTCATCCTATCTTATCTTATTCTATCTCATCTTACCTTATCTTACCTTATCCTATCTCATTTTACCTTATCTTTTTTTTTTTTTTTTTTTTTTTTTTTTTTTTTTTTTTTCTCCGTGTCCTGTCTGCCATTGTGAAACTCAGGATTGATGTCTGAGTGTCTAAATCAGGCCCAACAGTTTTGATTTTACAAGTGGAGCATACAGGTATTTCTCCATGATGCTCCACTTGGTATATATTTAAAACTTTATTGCAAATTTTTTTTTGGGGATCATATCTGTACAGCAACCACGGAGATGGAAAAAGAAACAGAAAAGAAGAAGGAAAAAAGAAAAAAAAAAAAAAAAGAGGTATACGAAAGTGGTGGGAGGAAAGAAGAAAAGACCAACAGAGAAAAGAAAAAATAAATAAATAAATAAATAAAGAGAAAAGAAAATAAATAAATAAATACAATAATATATATATATATATATATATATATATATATATATATATATATATATATATATATATATACATACACACACACACATATACATATATACACATACATACACATACACATATACGCGCCTACGCATAAGTACATATATGCCCATACGCACATATATACATACATACATATATACATACACATACACATATACACACATACATATACACATACATACACACATACATAAATACACACACATCCATACCTACATTTACCTTCATATACTAAAATTAATTACAATTTCCAGTATAAATATATTTATTTATTTATTTAAACTATTCTTTTAATTGATTTTATAAATTAACGAAAAGAAAGACAATTTTAAGAAACCAGGATCTGAACACCTGTTTGTGTGCAGTTGTAAGCATGCAAGTAGATGAAAGATTTCTTCCATAGGAATGCCAAATGGGAATTTGTAGTAGTGACCGTGGGGGACCCCCGGCCCCGACCCCAAGGCCCGAGGCAGACACCAGGAAGACCAGGGCCAAAGGCACCGCGGAGGTCCCAGGCGCCACGCCCCCAGGGGCCCCAATGCAGGGACAACCGCACACCCCACCCCCCCGAACGGACCCAAAGGGAGAGCCGAGGGAAGCCCCCAGCAGCCCCCCGCCGAGCCCAGGGGTCAGCAGCCCCAAGCCCTCAGACCCCGCCGGCACCCGCCACGCCAGAGCAGATCCGACCATGGACACGGAGGCCCGGGACCCCGAGGCGCGCCACCCCCCAGCCAGGGCCCCCCGGGGCCACGGGGCCCAAACCCAACCAGGCAGCCACCAGGCCCAGCCAGCACACCCCCCGGCGCCCAGCCCCCGAAACCGAGAGCCACCAGCCCACCAGAGGGCAAAGGGCACAACCCCCCCGGTAGGGGAATGCGACGCGGAGGTGGGGGCCACCATTAGGCGGACCCTAGATGACCCAGGAGAGGGAGCAGACCAGGCCCCAGCCTGACAAATACACATTCACACACAAAACGCACTCATACCATCCCACCCTCATACTCACCTCCACTCATTCGAAGTAAACATATACAGTAACATATACGCCACACTCACTCATACTCCCCATACACACTCTATACACACTCTGGGTCCAGGACATGCGTCCGCCCCCTATTGGTGGGAACCCACATCCGGACCCAGAGGGTAAACCCATTCTCTCCGGGGTGGAGAGGAGGGGACGGCCAAAGCCACGAACCCGCAAGGCCGTCCCACAGCCCGGGCTGCACCAGACCGGCAGGGCAAGCCCCCGCCACGGTGAGGACCCGCCCCCGACCACCGCCGAGCACCACGAACAGCCAAGCAGACACCCCCCGCCGAGCGCCCGCCAGACCCCGGCGACAAGCCCGGCCAGAGGAATGACCGCACAGCCCAGGGCAATGACCCAAGAATCCAAACAGGCCCAGGGAAGCCAGAACACCGGCCCCGCCCCCACCACCCCCCCAAGCCCCGCAGCATTTTACCTTATCTTATCTTATCCTATCTCATCTTATCTTGTCTCATCTCATCTTACCTTATCTTACCTTATCCTATCTCATTTTACCTTTCCTCACCTTATCTTACCTTATCTTATCTTATTCTATCTCATCTTACCTACCACCCTAATACATCATATTAATTCCCAAATTATCCATCCATTATCTTCCGCTTTGTCCTCTATTAGGGTTGCGGTGGGGTTCCCCATGCCCATCCAGGGGAGAACGTCTTGGGCGACATATCTCAACTCCAGTACTTCGTTTCTTTATTCTTCTTCATCCCTTCCATACATAACATCTTAATCATACAATTAGAACTCCCTCTTCAGTCCTTTCAATATAATAGCACAACACAACATTTTCCCTTTTCCTGAAGCAATTACTTACATGTAACCTTTGTACTGAATAACTCAGTCAAACTAGATTTGTGACCTTAACAACTTAAAGAATCAACAGAATCAATATTTTATATTGTACCTCAGTAGAACAGTTGTACTTCACTTGTTTTACGAACACATGTAAACTGAACAGTAAAGATTCACCAAAATTTTCTTATCTCACATAGTTGTTTAACCATCTTGGTGTATTTCTAGACCTCTGACTTCTTCTAAGTACTTCAATAGGTTCATTTGTGTTTTCAGTGACTGTACCTGTATCGAATACAGTGTCAGTGTTTGTTCTGAACCAGTCAAAGCTTGTGTTGGAAAGCGTGCAAGTTTTGAAACATTCCACTTGCGTCCGTCACTTAATGAGAATGTATTTTGTCCCACTTTTTTAATGACAGTTCTTGGTTCAGTGAATCTTGAAAATCCTTTATGTACATGTTCCGGTTTGCGAACACGAACAGTGTCGCCCAATTTTACTGTTGTTGTTTTAGCACCCCTTTTCTTGTCTGTGTATTATTTCATTTTATTTTGCTTTTGTATCACCCTCTTTTTTATTTGTGTATGTGTTTTGCTATTAAGTGCCACTGGAAGTATGTTTAATTTGGTACGCATCATTCTGTTTCTCAGTAGCTCAAATGGGGTGGCACCGGTAGTAGCATGAGGAGTAGCTCTGTAGCTGTGCAAGAACTCTGTTACAGCTTCTTTCCACGAGTAGTGACTTCTCTCACATGTTTGTAAGCAGTCCTTAAGAACTCTATTGAATCTTTCTACAGCGCCATTAGCTTGTGGATAATAGACACTGGACCTTAGGTGTTTTATCTCTCTCTCTTTCAGAAATTGACTGAAAGCATGGGAAGTAAACTGACAACCATTGTCTGAGACGAGGTACATTGGATTACCCTCCCTACTGAAAACAGTTGCTAGAAAGCTAATGATGGTGTCTGTAGTGACAGCGGAGGCAAATGCAACCTCAGGCCATTTGCTATAGTAGTCTGTAAGTACAATAGCGTAACGGCAGTCCCATGTAGCAGTTACAAATGGACCCGTGATGTCTATTGCAACCTTTTCCCATGGAGCACTAGGCATTTCAACTGGCGTAAGTGGAGCAGGAGCAGTTTTGGTTACCTTATCACTGTATTGACAGTCCACACAGGAAGTAATTAAAGAATACACTAATTTGTCCAATTGTGGCCACCAGAACAATTCATGTAACCTTTGCTTTGTCTGAACTATGCCTTGGTGTCCTTCATGTGCTAAATTAACCACTCTAGCACGTAGTGAAACAGGAACAACCACTCGGTCTGGCCCCCTCATTATCAGTGATCCATGGACTGAAAGTTCATGTCGTATCTGAAAGTATGCAGCAAGGCTTTCATGCAGACCTTTTTTACATTTGGGCCAGCCTTTTTGGATTTGATTGCGTAGTAGAGACAGTTCTGGGCAGATTTCACTGGCAGACGTGAACTCTGGAAGAGAAATGGCACACAGAGCAGCTTTAAAGACCGTTGCAATCATGTCAGGCTCCTCTGTTGTTTCATTTGTAGTGGTTAATGGCAATCTGGACAGGCAGTCGGCAGTGACATTTTGGTGTCCTGGACGGTAAGTAACATCATATGTGAAGCAGAGCAGTCGTGCAGACCATCTGGCAATTCTCAGTCCAGCGCGACTGGAACCTTTAGAGGTAAGCAAAGTTGTAAGCGCACGGTGATCTGTTCGAAGGACAAATCGTCGACCCCAGAGGTATGTTCTCCACCTCTCCACAGCCCAAACGCAGGCAAGAGCTTCACGTTCTACTGTAGAATACTTGCGCTCGGCTGGAGAAAGTGTTCTAGATGCAAAAGCGACAACTCTTTCGCCTTGATCAGAATGTAGTTGTGTCAATACCGCACCCAGTCCGTAATCTGAAGCATCAGTAGTCACATATGTTATTAACTCAGGGTCATAAAGAGCTAAAGCGTCAATACGTTCAATGATGCCCTTATCCTGGAAATCTTTGAGTTCCTCTGAAACAGCTTGTCTTACTGCAATTGGAAGTCTCTTTAGTTTTTGTTGTACTGGAACAGCATTCGGTAGTACATGCACTTTGTGAATGAAATTTTTAGCATAGCCTATTTCCTGAACGTGCCTATCTGTAGCAGCACTGTCTTGTACAGTTTCTGACACAGCTGGTTGCATAGTAGAGGTAGAAGGAGTGTTAGCAGTATTAGTAGTGACAACTTTTCGACCTACAAGTCTCATTTGTAATGCCTGAAATAAATCTAAGCCAAGGAGAGCAGCGCCTGACCCGACCACAACAAAAGTACCTGCAGTAGTGTGATTGTCATGAGAAACAATAGCTTTTAAGCACCCTTTTACAGGAATTTTCTCTTTTGCATATGTAACAAGAGCAAATGTAGGTTCAGTTAACATGCCACCTGGAAAGCAATTGTGATAAATGTCCTCCGGAATAATGGATACTGATGAACCTGTATCTACGATCAGTTCAACATCTTTACATTGTCCATTAGCAGTAACTTGAACCGTGCAGATGATCTTATCTTGTAATGTATTGTTCATGTAGAGAACTGTTGGCTCATTAATTACAACTTCACGCAGCACCTTTTGTGTTGAACGACATACACGTGAAAAGTGTCCCACTTTACCACACTTGTTGCAGTTCACTCCAGCAGCAGGACAGAAAGGTTTGTTGGCAAGGTGGTTGGAAGATCCACAGCGGAAGCAGGAACGGCGATTGCCAGTGTTAGCAGCAGGTGCAGGATTCTGTGGCTTTTTCTTTGTGTCTCCGTGGCGACTTGTTTTAGATTGACGTTGTATGACCCTCACTGGAGCGGAAACACCAGTAGTAGTAGTATCCGACAGGACGTTAGCATCTCTAAGTCCACTTTCAATTTGTAATGCCAGAGTAGTTGCTTTACTTAGAGTTAGATCCGGTTCGAGTAATAATCTGTCTCTTATACGAGTATTAGCAACACGTTCAATCAACTGGTCGCGTAGCATTTGGTCCTCCATGTCCCCAAAATCACATGCAGCAGCCAACTCCCGTAATGAAGCTAAGAATTGGTTTACCGTCTCGTCCGGTCTTTGTGTTCTTTGACGAAACATGTGACGCTCGGCAATAACGTTCACCTTCGGCACAAAATGTTCTTTCAGGGCAGCAATAGCAGCAGCAAACGTGTCTCCGGTATTCGGCAGGGTGTAGAAAAGCCTCTGTCCCTCTGTTCCCAGAGCATGAAGTAGAACCGCACGTTTTCTGACATCGGGCCAACCATCTCCAGATGCAGCTATTACTAGCATGTAGTTATCAAACATCTTTATCCATGTTGGAAATTGTATTGCTGGTTCCCCTGGGCATGGCATGAATGGAGCAGGTAAAGGCACAGAAATCGACATCCTCGTCGCCAATTTTGTGGTGTAGTTATATTAGCAGAAATGATGACACGAGACATATCTCAACTCCAGTACTTCGTTTCTTTATTCTTCTTCATCCCTTCCATACATAACATCTTAATCATACAATTAGAACTCCCCCTTCAGTCCTTTCAATATAATAGCACAACACAACACATGGGGAGAACATGGAAACTCCACCCAGATGGGGATTCTAACCGAGAATCCCTAGCGCTGAGAGGCGAACGTGCTAACCACTAAGCCACCGTGCCGCCCTTATACTATCTCATCTTACCTTATACTATCTCATCTTACCTTATCCTATTTCATCTTACCTTTCCTCACCTTATCTCACCTTATCTTGCCTTATTGTTACGCCTAGGGCTGGTCTGTTGTGGTTGGAATCTGTTTCTGCTTAATGTCTGCTTTCCAATCAGGTGATCTTTGCAGGGAGAGTCAGCTGAACTGCCAGAGTGCTTCTGATTGGGCAACCCTGGAGGAGTTCAGTCATGTTAGCAATCATCACATTAAGCATAAGGGGAGTGGGCCTGGGGCGGCACAGTGGCTTAGTGGTAGCACGTTCGCCACTCAGCGCTAGGGATTACCGGTTCGAATCCCCATCTGAGTGGAGTTTCCATGTTCTCCCCGTGTCTGCGTGGGTTTCCTCCCACAGTACAAAAACATGGATCAAGTCAATTGAGTTCTCCAAATTCCCCCACGTAGAGTGTGTGTGTGCCCAGCGATAGATTGGCACCCTGTCCTGGGTGTATCTGCCCAGTGCCCAAAACGTCTTCCCCTGGATGGGCATGGGGAACCCCACCGCAACCCTAATATAGGATAAAGCGGAAGATAATGAATGAATGAATGAAAGGAGTGGGCCTGTGATGTTTCCTGTCACCATGTGGTCCCTGACAGATTGAGCTTTTGTCTGAGCTTTTTGAGTTTTTTCTGTGAGTTTTGAGTGTACTTAATTGGGTTTGTTAACTGAGTTTGATTGTATTCCCTTTTATTTTATTTGACTTTTTGGTTAGTTTTTGCTTTGTTTTCTTGGATTGTTTAAGAATCCACATCCCTGTGGTCAAAGTGGCCAGTTAAATCTCTCACAGTTCAAAAACTGTCTTCAGCACTAAAATGTTGTTATTCTAGTTTCACACGTAGGGGTGAGTGCCATTTTCTTTAACTTGTTTTCTCCTGGTTATTGTGTAGGGAGGTAGGTTAAATATGTGTCTTCTCTTTTCTTTCTTTTCACTAGTGCGGACAAAAAAAATGCTTGGGAGGACATCTCATGACTTATGACTGCATCTCACGCCTTACGCCTGCATTCGCTCACCATCTGACTGTGAAAAGAAATGGTATAATATTCTGTCAAAAAGCCGCACAGAAATATCCACCTATAAGTCATATATGACACGCACTGGTATGTATAAATTTCCATTCTTTCTTTTGTTATTCATATATTTTCTCTGATTTATTTTGGAGACTGTATACATTCTAACTGAATCACATTCAGGCAGTGGACCACCGGGAAAGCCTCTTATCGCAGTTTGTGAAGTGGTACAGCGTATCCTTGGGGAAGACAATGCAGTGATTTGTGGTGTGGACGCGGGTCAGGATCCAGCATTATTGAAATTTAAAAACCTATCTCAAAGGCAAGTTTTAAAAAATCATTTATTTACATTTTCACACAAACACTGTGATGTTAATTATCAATTCAAATTTATTGCATCGTCAGTAATGAAGAAGCTGATCATGCTATGGACCCTGCTGGCTTGAGCACTGATTCTCCATCTGCTCCTCCGTTTTTGACCGAGCTTCCAAACACCTCAAGTCATGACTGGCTGGAGGAAGAGTGGGCGTCTGAAGGAGGTCTGGTAGAGGACTCACTCCCGAATGACATACAGGAACTGAAAAGGCAAAAGTTAAAGCTACAAATTAAAGTATTGAAATTGCAGTATGAATATTATAGTCGAGCGCTAAAAAAACTAAAGGAACAACAATAAACATGTAAAGCCATGCTTATCTTGATGCCTAATTATTGTGCACATTTATACATAAAATTGACATCTGTACCTAAAATGAAGGATTGCAAAGTGTTGTCTGTGGCCTGTCGCATCACGTTTTCTGGCAGGGGTGCTCTCATCTCCATCTTCATCACCGTCATCACGGTTCTTCAGTGTTGGGGGGGAAGGGATGTTGCGCTTCTTACAAATATTATGCAGAATTGCACATGCCATTATGATTCGGCACACTTTTTCCGGAGTGTACCGAATTTCAGAATGTAAAATGTGGAATCTGCGCTTCCACTGGCCAATCCTTCTTTCTACCACACTTTGTGTAGAACGGTGTGCCCTGTGAGATGTTTTCACGAAAATTAATCAGCTATAGCCTAAATTTGGATTATACAAAAACAAAATACATATGGATAACATAGTAGACATACCTATTGTAGTTGATTTGGGCTTCCGTCACTGTTCTGGAAAACGGTGTGAGCAATTATGCAATTCTGCATAATATTTGTAAGAAGCGCAACATCCCTTCCCTGAAAGACTTCATCCGATTGCCATAAAGAATTGACTTTCCAAGATGGCCAAACAGTAGGGCGAAGGGAAATTTTTTAATTTAGAGTAAGTGGGGCATGATCAGAGATTACAATGCGATGATACTCCGTGGACTCTATCTTTGGGGTGAAATAATTATCGCTAAAAAAATTATGTGTGAGTAAAAAGAAAATTGTTTACTTTTTGGATTGTGAAATCTCCAGTGGTCTATAATATTATTTTTTTAAATTAAGTCTAAAATTGACCGTGACAATTACGACTGGGTAAGACCCCGGGGTTTAGAATGATCCAAAGTGGGGTTCATAATACAATTCAAGTCCCCACCCGAGATCATATAGTTGGTATTAATGGAAGGGATAGAGCTGAACAGACCATTCATAAAGTTTGGATCATCAAAATTTGGGGCATAAATATTTACTAAAAGTACAGGAGTGTTATATAACGAACCTAGTATATATATCTACCATTCACATCAGAAATTTTCAGTTTTATCAATACTAAATTGAATCCCAGTTTTGATCAGTATTGCCACCCCTCTAGACCTAGAATTGTATCTGGAATGAAAAACTTTTAAACGTTTAACTGGCTTATTTAATCCTCTAATATTCAAACTAACAAATCTGACAGAGGTACCATTATTATTTAGTTTCATCATTTAACTAGAGAAAAAGCATTTGAACATAAATGAAAGCCGGCTGATAAAGGGAAAGGGAGGGACACAGAGAACAACAATCTCAAAGACAAACACAGAAATAAACCCACCCACAAAAACTTCCCACTCACTGTCCTCGAACCGAACAAAACCAAGGACCAATAAGACTCCAACAGGATCCAACTCTAAATTGACTGCGCCCCCGATTGCAAGACATGGAATAAAAAAACAATTATGTATAACAATAAAAACAATAATGAAACAAAACCGCTAATACTGAGAATTAAATTTAGTTAAAACTTTGATCAACACCATAAGTAACAAATTTAAATGACTATTTACAAGAAAGTGTGGACGTATAGTGTAACGGTCACCAAAACCAGGATTAAATGTCGAAATAGATGATAAATGAAAAATCAACATGTCCGTTGAGAAACACATTAACATATGAAATGTTTACTTATTCAGTGTGCTGATAAACTTCAGGGCCTCGTCGGGAAAAGTGAAGTTGTGATGCCTCCCATCGCTCGTTATCCAAAGCCGTGCAGGCCATATTTAACTCCGTCAATGCCGCCTGGTGGAAGCTGTTTACGGGCATCATTAAAGGCTGCGCAAGTCCTCGCGGTTTTCGCTGTAAAATCTGGGCAAACTGAGAGTTCCATCTAACGAACTGCGACCCGCCGAAGGCATCTGGCTTTCATCAGGATGTCGGCACAGTCTCCGTAGTTGTGGAGCCTCACGATGACGGGGCGCGGTGTTCCACCAGGTTTAGGTTTGGGTGCCAGTGAACGATGAGGTATATCCACTCGAGGACATTTTTCCAGATTGAACGCTTCCTTAAGAAGCTCGGAAATTGTCATGCTGGACATCGAGACAGAGCCGTTCCCACAATCCGGAGGTTCTGGCGACGGGATCTGGCCTCCAAGTCCTCACATTTGTCCTCGAGCCGGTTCACGTCCTTAGCCAGGGTTTCAATTTTATCTGAAGTACCGCTGTCTCATCGGTGCATGCGGATAAAGCATGTTCAATGCCCGACATTGTGTTTTTAATGCCGACAAATTCCGCTTTCAGCGAAGAGAAGTCACGCATTATTTCGGCTTTAAAGTCAATAAGCTCCGTTCTGAGCTTAGAGTGGTGGTCATTTAAAATCGGCTGCATTTCACTGACGACAGCCAGTGACCAACTCGGATTTTAGCGCTGAAATGTCCAGAGAGGACATACCTGTAGAAGCAGACGCACCCACCATAGATGAAGCAGCACGTGCCAGGGAGGATGCAGCGTGCGCTGCAGGCCGAATGTGCGATTGCGTCAAAGTCGACAATTTTCTTGATTTAGGAGGCATCTCGATGTTTGTGCTAAATAAAGCTTGGTTAATAAACGTTTTGTATAGAAATAAACAAAAATGGTGCAGTAAAGATAAAGAATGCAACTTTAGTTAGCGGAGACAACCAAAAGCCCGACTACTCCATACCACGCCAATACTGGAAGTCTCCTGAATTCACTTTTTATTAATGAAATCTAATTAAACAGTTAAACAACCTTGACCTTGCCTTTGATACATTATCGTTTAGACTTTATCTCAGGTAACTGCTCTGCATCGGACCGAAACGCGCTGCAGCAGGTGGAACAACTGCCCAGCGCATCACTGACACTCACTCACTCGCAGTTTAATGCATCTAGTGCATGCGGCTAGGCAGTAGAACGTTTCTGATCCAAACCATGGGCTTTTCAATCTCAATTTATTACACAAGTCTTCATTACAGAATGTCTTTTATTTTATCTTTATTGATCTCATCACAGTCAATGTAATCACATCACTTTATTCACCATTTTAATGATTTACTGTTTAAGATTGTTATTTACTGAATTATTAAAACTCAAAACGTGCTCATGTTGTCCGATAATCACAGTAACATTCATCACTCCGAGTTTCTGCAATTCCCCTTTAATCGGGAGCACAGAAGATGTTCATACAGTGAATCATACAGAAGAAGCCAAATATAAAAAGATTTTCTTAAAAACCACCCCTATATCGTGTTAAATTACTTTATCCTATTTCTCATTTTATTCAATAATGATAAAGAACAAACTTTTTTTCATTTATTTTTATTGGTGTACCTTTTGATTTAATTGTGGTATTCTCATCAAAAGTAATTAATTCTGCTTGTGAAGTATAAAATTTTGTATAAAACGGGCAATTTAACTATAGAAAACAAAATGAATGAATTACCACTAATTAGTGAATTTATTGGTAATTTTTTTAAATTGATTCATGTGTTGTCATCGACGATGAACTATGTGCAACTATAGTTGAACTATTAGTATGAACTATTGTGATCCTAGTAGAGGATAAAGCGGAAGATACTGGATGGATGGATGGACTTATATAAGTGACACTTATTTAAGAGAGACTTATTCAAGAGGGACTTAATAAAACAAGACTTATTTAAGCAGGACTAATTTAAGCAAGAATTATTTAAGCATAACCTAAATAAGCAGGACTTATTCAAGCAAGACTTATTTAAGTGTGAATTTTTAAGCAGGACTTATTCAAGCCAGACTTATTTAAGCAGGACGTTTTTAAGCGGCACAGTGTTCAGTACAGATAATGATGACACTTCACCTCTGTAACAGAAGAAAGCTCTCAGATCTGTACAGAGAGCATCGTAGGTCAGTCTGTTCAGTACATAAGCGCGTCTGAATAGTACTGACGTGGATCTCAGTTCTGTTTACATGGCTTTACTGCAATGCATAAACAACAGACAGAAGTCTAGCTGGAGGATGTACACCTGCACTGACCCTTCTAAACGTCAACATGTACATTCATGACTAAATATAATCACCATAATAAGATATCATAATAAGACATAATAACTGTAGAAGGTTATTCACAGTTATATGTAAACATAAATAGAATCACTTATACACAGTGAAATAATATTCCCTTCACACTCTGAAGCAGCAATAATTACAACCACCACCAAGCTCCGCCCCAAAAGACAATGACATCATCATTTCCCCTGAATCTTCTGAAACACGTTTCCATCTGGCTGCTTTCGGAATTTCACACCAACATTCATCACGCCGAGTTTCTGCAGTTCCCCTTTAATCTGGAGCACAGAAGATGTTCATAAAGTGAATCATACAGAAGAAGCGAAATATAAAAATATTCTTTTTTAAAAAACACCCCAATATCGTGTTAAATTCCTTTATCCTATTTCTCGTTTTATTCAATAATGATAAAGAACAAACTTTTTTTTGTCATTTAAATTTTTTTATTTATTTTTATTGGTGTATCTTTTTTTTTATTTAATTGTAGTATTGTCATCAAAAGTAATTAATTTTGCTTGTGAAGTATAAAATTTTGTAGAAAATGGGCAATTTATCTATAGAAAACAAAATGAATTAATTACCACTAGTTAATTTATTGGTATTTCTTTTATTGATTCGTGTGTTGTCATCAAAGATGAGCAATTGTGCAAAGTTTCAGCTTAATCGGATAACGGGAAGTGGGTGAAATAACATTTACAAACTTTTTACAAGAAACACAGACTAACAGATGAAGCTAATATAGGGATAATAATGATAATAATAATAAAAATAATCATTCATTCATTCATTATCTCCCGCTTTATCCTCTAGTAGGGTCGTGGTGGGGTTCCCCATGCCCATCCAGAACGTTTCAGGCGCTGGGCAGATACACCCAGGACAGGGCGCCAATCCATCGCTGGGCACACACACACACACACACACTCTATATGGGGCAATTTTAGAGAATTGAATTGACTTGATCCATGTTTTTGGACTGTGGGAGGAAACCGGAGAACCCGGAGGAAACCCACGCGGACACGGGGAGAACATGGAAACTCCACCCAGGGATTCGAACCGGGAATCCCTAGCGCTGAGAGGCAAACGTGCTAACCACTAAGCCACCGTGCCGCCAAAAATAATCATAATAATAAAAATAATAATAATAATAAGGACCTAAATGTGGCATCATGAGAACGTTTAAAGTTAAAATTAGAACTGTACTAGAAGCTGAGGAACTGTGGATCAGTGAAACTCACGATCTCCAAAATGGCTGCCTGTAGCGCAGGATCATTCACATTCTGATTGGACTGAACCTTCACCTTGATGATCTTCTGCTGTCCTGTGATTACTACAGAATTAAAAATAAATCATTTTAAATAAACATTAATACTCTGCTGCATTAACACCTTACACAGTTTGAGTACAAATCTTGTCACAGGTGTTTTCTTATGTAAGAATGATTCCCTGAAACACTTGATGAATCCTAAAACACAGTCATGTGGGAGGACATGGCACTGATGGTATAATCATGTGATTCTGTTTTTATTAAAGAAAGACTTATTTAAGTGTGACATTTTAAGCAGGACTTATTTAAGCGGGACAGTGTGCAGTAAAGATAATAACACTTTACCTCTGTAACAGAAGAAAGCTCTCAGATCTGTACAGAAAGCATTGTAGGTCAGACCGTTCAGTACATAAGCGCAGTACAGCTGGTAATAGTCATCAGGTTGTCTAAAAGCCCAAGTGTTGTAGGTGATGTTATTCTGATCGGACCATTTCCAGGTGGATTTGTGGAGACCAAACCAGGTCCAGCCTGTGATCATTCCAGCCAGAATGGAGTTTTCTGATGCATCTCGTGAGCTGGCCAGATCTGTGTGATACTGCCTGCAGTAGCGCTGGCCATCATACCAGGTGTATGACCCAGAGTAGAAGATGTAACTGCTGTTACCGATTTTTCTTCCTGTGATAATGAAACATGAAACAAACATGATTATTGTTTCTTGATAGGTGTTTTAGAATATTGCTCAGAGGTGTCAAGATTTTATATTCAGTGTATATAAATAAATGTACGTTATTGAAAAAACATGCATCTAATGTTTAATACCATTAATTTAAGACTCTCTGCTTTAGAAAGCCAAAATTATACTAATGCATTATTCAAAAAGATGTCTTCATGATCATCATCATGTTTATGAGTAGATAACAGAAGGAGCAATGAGAGCGTAGAAGTTAAACAGAAACTAAAGACAGATATGAGAACCAGAGCAGAACACCAATAAACCAACAGTCATAAGAAATCCACTTACAAAAACTTACAATACTTACAAAACTTACACTTACAATAACATCCACTTACAAAAGTATAACAGTGCTACATAGGAATACATAGTACAGTGGGAAAACTATGATCCTATAGATTATATAACACAGAATATAGAATATATAATACAGAATACTTAACACAGTATACATAATGCAAAATCTTAGATATTAGGTTTTAAATATCCATCCATCCATCCATCCATCGATTATCTTCTCTACTAGGGTCAGGGGGAGGGGGTTCTCATGCCCATCCAGGAGAGAACATTTCAGGCGCTGGGCAGATATACCCAGGACAGGACACCAATCTATCACTGGACACACACTCACTCACAATTTAGAGAATTAAATTGACTTGATCCATGTTTTGGGACTGTGGGAGGAAACCAGAGAAACCGGAGGAAACCCATGCGGACACGGGGAAAACATGGAAACTCCACCCAGATTGAGATTCGAACCGGGAATCCCTAGTGCTGAGAGGAGAACATGCCAACCACTAAGCCACTGTGCTGCCCGGTTTTAAATAAATAAATAAATAGACATAATTATTTGAGTATACTTCGTTTGTGAATGGGTGGGGGAGTCCGAAAATCTAGGTTCAGGTAATTAGAATCAGAATCAATCCATCTATTATCTTCTGCTCATCCGGAGTTCGAGTCGCAGGGGCAGCAACCCAAGTAGAGAGGCCTAGACCTCCCTCACCCCAGCCACCTCCACCAGATCAATGTGGGAACCCCGAGGCGTTCCCAGACCAGCTGGGAGATATAACCCGTCCAGCGTGTCCTGGGTCTTCCCCGGGGTCTCCTCCCAGTTGGAGTTGCCTAAAACACCTCCCTGGGGAGACACCCAGGAGGCATCCTTACCCAATGCCCCAAACACCTCAACTGGCTCCTTTTCACAGCTCTACTCCGAGTCTCTCCCGGATGACTGAGCTTTTCACCCTGTCTCTAAGAGGGAGCCCCGAAACCCTGCGGAGAAAACCCATTTCGGCCGCTTGTATTCGCGATCTCATTCTTTCGGTCCTTACCCAAAGCTCATGATCACAGGTGAGGATAGGAACGTAGACCGACTGGTAAATCGAGTACCTTGCCTTATATCGAGTAACTTGCTCCTTCACTACAACAGACCGGTATAGAGTCCGCATCACTGCCGATCCACCTGTCAATCTCCTGCTCCATCTTCCCATCACTCGTGAACAAGACCCTGAGATACCTAAACTCCTCCACTTGAGGCATCTCATCCCTGACCTTGGTTCTCATCCTGGCCATTTCACACTCAGCAAGAGCTGAAGTTCGCAGCCTGATGATGCTAACAGGACCGCGTCATCTGCAAACAGCAGCGACGTGATCCTCAGATCACCAAACTGGACACCCTCCATCACCTGGCTGCACCTAGAATTTCTGTCCATATAAATAATCAAAGAAAGTACTACTGGGAGAATGTGCACAATGATGTTATCACTTTGCAATAGACAATCTACAGTTACTTATTTTTAAAACACTTTTTAGTAAAAAAAAATAGTTAATAATAGATAATCCCCAAATCTCGTAGAACAACGTCTACCAAGATTACCTCAAAGTGAAATAGAAGTCATGACCTTTATTATGTAATCTTCACTTTAGACAAATAAAGTGTAGGAAAACATTTTGTTCGCAAAGTTTTCAAAGTAGGTAGACATCAAACACATCAAAGGGTTAAAAATATGTTAGAACTCACCATCAAAGCATAGGAAAGGAACTGTCAATTGACAATTTAGATCAGCCCACCCCCAAGGGGCCATCATCACACAGTCCTCATATCCACCATAATTGTCAGGTTCGGCACTAATCCAGGGTGTCATGTTTCCTACTGGTGTGTTATCGAGGGACCAGCGTAAGCCGTGGTAATCTTTATACAGTCCGACCCAGGCAGTGGAGGTGAACTGTTGTTTCTGAGCCGTGTTCTGCAGGAGGCTCATTTCTGCAGCACTCAGGGTCGTGGCCAGGTCGACGTGGTTGGTGCGACAGTAAGACTGAGCATCAGGCCATGATTTCAGCTGCTGAACCAGATAGAACTTAAGAAGAACAGGCAGAACAAGAGGAACCATCCCTGTAAAACACAGATTACATTTTAGGTGTGTTTAAATGATTCCTTTATATTTCATAAAGTAAACGTTACTTTCTGTTTGTGTCTCTTAGTACAAATGTTACCTACATACACTTTAATTGTTCATTCATTCATTCATTCATTGTCTTCCCCTCAATCCTCTACTAGGGTCGCAGAGGTGGGGGGATTTGGTGGTTCCTCATGCCCATCCAGGTGAGAATGTTTTGGGCGCTGGGAACATACACCCAGGACTAGGCACATACAATTTCCTTTAATAAGGACTAGGCGCATTCAATTTATCTTTAATCCATGTTTTTGGACTGTGGGAGGAAACCAGAGAACACGGAGAAAACATGGAAACTCCACCCAGATCGGGATTCAAACCCATTGACCTCTTATCTATATATATCCATCCATCCATCCATTATCTTCCGCTTTATCCTATGTTAGGGTCGCGGGGGGTTCCCCATCTCTCACCTGTGAGAATCAGGAGGATGAAGAGTTTCTGCCCCATCACTGATGAAACTGAAGATCCACTACAGAATAAGAAACATCATGAACATCTCACTCAGTACTTATACCTCAAACAGAACCTCAGAGAAGAACCAGAACTCAGCACTGATACTGAAACCTAACTGTTTTAAATATTTATTGAAAAAGAACCAAAATAATCAACATTACAAGATTAAAACCTCTGCTGGAGACCAGAAAGGCCAGAGCATTTAAACACTCATCCATCCATTATCTTCCACTTTATCCTCTACTAGTGTCGCGGGGGGGTTACCCATGCACATCCAGGGGAGAACATTTTGGGCGCTGGGCAGATACACCCAGGACAGGACGGCAATCTATCACTGGGCACACTCATTTACACAGACACACACACACTTTATATGGGGCAAGTTGGAGAATTCAATTGACCTTGATCCATGTTTTTGGACTGTGGGAGGAAACCGGAGAACCCGGAGGAAACCCACGTGGACATGGGGAGAACATGGAAACTCCACCCAGATTGTGATTCGAACTGGGAATCCCCAGCACTGAGAGGAGAACATGCTAACCACTAACTCAAACTTCAACAAGGTACACCAGGGCGGGGCATTAATGTTAATAAATCATAAAATAAGAGGTATTGTTGGCAACATTGCATTGCTGAGTACAGTTACACCTGTTTTTCATGATTTATTTACAATATTACACATCATCTGCATGGCGGCTTAGTGGTTAGCATGTTCTCCTCTCAGCACTGGGGATCCAGGTTTGAATCTTGCTCTGGATGGAGTTTCCATGTTCCTCAATGTCCATGTGGGTTTCCTCCGGGTTCTCCAGTGTCCTCTCACAGTTCAAAACCATGGATTCAAGGTGAATTGAAAGCTCTTAATTGCCCTTAATAGTGTGTGTGTGTGTGTGTGTTTGTGTATATGTCTGTGTGACTGAGTGCGTGCCTAGCAAGGATTAAGTGGAAGATAATAAAATGAATACACAACCTTGAGTGTCTTATTGCTTTTAAAGACGGTTACAAAGAATATAATAAAAAAAAACATGGTTTGATTCATAAATGCATTTATTAAATGCAAAATTGTTAATAATCTGGACTTTTGTAGTGTAATCTACACTGTGTTCCAAATTATTATGCAAAAAGTGTTTAGGAGTGATAGGGTAAGAATTTGTTTTGTTTGTCAGTTAAACTCTTTGATGGTGATGTATGTCAGAGCTCTTTATATCACTGAAAGCAATTGCAGACACCTGTGCTAATTAGTTTGGCAGGTGTGTCCAATTAAAAGCAAGACTACTTAAGAAGGCTGTCCCACATTATTACGCCAAAATAGGAAAGAAAAAGGATGTGTCGGCTACTGAGAAGCAACAAATTGTGGAGTGTTTAGTAGTGATTGCAGAAGTGTGGCTTTTGGGAGATCGAATCAAATGAACCAATTGATTCGGAAAATGATTCGATCTTGTGAGACTTTTGAAACATCACACGCAACAGTGACATCTAGTGGGCAACCAGGGCCTAAATCCACAACTTTTTCTTAACAAAAACAGAAGTAATGTCCATCCATCCATTATCTTCCGCTTTATGCTCTACCTAGGTCGGGGGGGGTTCCCCATGCCCATCCAGGGGAGGGGGTTCCCCATGCCCATCCAGGGGAGAACGTTTCGGGCGCTGGGTGGATTCAGCCAGGACAGGGCGCTAATCTATCACACACTCACTCACAGGCACAATCTATTTGGATAAAAGCGTCTGCTAAATGACCAAATGTAAATGTAATGTACAATTGTTTGCTTCTCTGTTAAAGTGTATGAGGGTGTGGCAATGTTGTCACGTGTCAGGAAGCAGTCCAGCATTTTGAATAGCTCTTCAGCTGTGGCTTTGTTTTGGACATATTTACAAAAAAGTAGATCAAAGAGTCAAACTTATGGTGTGGCCCCCATGCTCTCCTGACCTCAACCCCATTGAGAACCTATGGCGCATCATCAAAAGGAGTGTCTATGATGGCAGTTCACATCTAAGCAACAGCTCTGGGAGGGTATTCTGTCCTCATGCAAAACAATTGATGCAGATAGCATCCAAAACCTGACAAATTTAATGGACCAGAGAGTTCAGACGCTCCTTTGGAACAAGGGGTCCTATGTGCAAATTTAACATCACCTAGAATAAAGTTTTGACTTGAAAACTGTTTGATTTTAGATTTTAATAACCTGCTAATGCTTATCATTTCACCATTTTTTTGTTCTTTATAAAAATGAAAAGGTTGAAAATTCTGCTGTGCATAATAATTTGGAAAATACATTTTGAGTGTTTTTTTTTATATATATATATATATATATATACTGTTATCATTGGCAGTTTGTTCAAAAACCTTTCAATTGTTTTCTAATAGTTGATGACTGGAAAATTACAATGACTGCAATTCATGTAGGTAATTCTGGAAAATCTGAAAAAAATATTATTTGCATAATAATTTGGAACACAGTGTAGTCCAGTTTTTAAAGCGTAAGCTGAGCATGTTTCCGGTTTCTCTAACAATACCGCCATCTAGCAGACCTCGTCATGGAGGGAAGGTGGAGCCACTGAGACGGTCATTAAAAGAAAATATATTCTGAATAAGGGCAGCACATTGTCTTAGTGGTTAGCATGTTCTCCTCTCAGCACTAGGGTGTAACGGTTTGAATCCCAATCTGGGTGGAGTTTCCATCTTCTCCTGGTGTCTGTGTAGGTTTCCTCCCACAGTCCAAAAACATGGATCAAAGTCAATTGAATTCTCAAAATTGCCCCATATAGAGTGTGTCTGTGTGAGTGAGTGTGTGTCCAGTCTTAGATTGGCATCCTGTCCTGGGTGTATCTGCCCAGCGCCCGAAACGTTCTTCCCTGGATGGGCATGGGGAACCCCCCCCCCCCGACCCTAGGAGAGGATAAAGTGAATGATAATGACTGGATGAATTGTCCAAATTGCCTCATAAAGAGTGTGTGTGTGTGTGTGTGTGTGTGTGTGAGTGAGTGTGTGTCCAGTGATAGATTGGTGCCCCTCCTTGGTGTATCTGCCCAGCGCCCGAAACGTTCTCCCCTGGATGGACATGGGGACACCCCCCCCCCCCCCGTGACCCTAGCAGAGGATTAAGCAGAAGATAATGGATGAATGGATATTAAGAATATTCTGAATAGAACTTTGTGGCAACAATAAACTAATAAATGATCCGGTTGTTTTGTACTTCACTGAACTTTAGAAACTCTTCATCTTCAGCATCAAAGACCACGCACCATATTCAAATACCAGTCCTGATTTACCTGAGAACACACTTAACTCCCAACTCCCAACTCTGCCGGACCATGACATATGAGTGCAGAATACTCCCATTCAAATACTGAGCACCTGGAACCAACTGAGTTTCACAGGTGAGAGAGAATAATCTCTCCACTTTCTGGTTTTAAGAACTTTCATTACTCCACATTAGAACAGGGTTGCCACCTTTTAGAAATGAAAATAAACATTTCCTTAACAAATGTGATTTTGGGGTCTAAATTGACAACAGGCTTATTGAATAGCATGTTCTCCTCTCAGCGCTGGGGATTCAGGTTCGATTCCTGATTTGGCTGGAGTTTCCATGTTCTCTGGTTTCCTCCCACAGTCCAAAAACATGGATTCAAGGTGAATGTGTGTGAGTGAGGGTGCCCAGTGATGGATTGGTGCCCAGCTGGGTGTATGGCCATAAATAAAATTATTACTTGTGGAACAGCATTCTTCCACAAGGTTTCTCAACTTTGGAATAGTCTTCCAGTTACAGTTCATGATTATGAGTCACTCAATCTTTAAAAGTAAATTGAAAACATATTGATTTTTTTGTGTTTAATTAATTAATTGCAGATAAAGGGTAGGTTCAGTGGGCAGATGTTTGAGTGGGTCGGTTGGGTGGGTGGGTGGTGTGAGTGGGCTTTTTTCTTATTATCAAAAAAAAATACAAATAATATAAATATTGGAGGGGGGGGGGAAAGACGAGATTGCGTAATCTCCCAACACATTTACTTTTCAACCACTCCAGTTTCCCCTAAAATTAATAATATATCTATTGCCTTGATCGCAACTGCCTATTTACACTGTCTGGGCATAATTGGAATTTAAAATGCCATCAAAATCAGCCAAACAGGGCAAAAAAGACCCTCCTAAGACCGAATCTCCAGGCGGATCGAAGAAACAGGTGAGCGTCAAACTTCTCACAACTTTATTTGAGGAACAGCGCAACGCTATATGTGCCGACCACCGACTCGCCCTTGCTGCTTTGGAAGCCAAAATGGATCGGCTACAACTTACAGTAACCGACCACGGGCAGAAAATAACGTCACTGGTAGCCAATACCGACTCGTTGGACGCTCGAAGCGGCCTACTTGGAGCTCAAGGAGACCAACGCGAAGCTGTATGCCAAAACAATTTATTTGGAGTCTCGTAGCAGGCGTAACAACATCCGTATTATTGGCTTACCGGAGTCTATAGAGGGTCCGCATCCCACCACCTTTTTAACCGAGTTCTTATCGGAGGTGTTCGGTGACTCCCTTACTTCACCACCGGAGATAGACCGAGCGCACCGGTCGCTGGCCAGCAGGCCACAGCCGGGGGACAGGCCACGGCCAGTGATCGTCAGACTGCACTATTACTAAACCAATGAAAGCATCATTCGTGAGGCGCGCTCCAGGAGAGGTAGCTTGGTGTATCGTGGCCATCCCGTGGCTATTTATGAAGATTACGCACCGGAGGCTCTCGAACAACGAGCCAAATACAGAGACATGCTCAAACGTTTATATGAGGCTGGCCACAAGCCGGCGCTTCGATTTCCAGCCAGGCTCTTTATTTCTACACCAAACAGTGGTAAAAAAAGATTGAACTCGGTCGATGAAGCAAAATCAGGCAGCTCACAACATAATGCCTGAAAACTGCACCAGTTAATTTGTTCGTGAGTTCTTGTCGCAGTAATCGATAACTGCTTTATTAGCTTGGGTTGAGAACATGTCTTTGTAATATATTACCTTACAGTAGACCTATTATTACAAATTTTTAGATTAACAATAAGTTTTGGGGAACTTATTGTACTTTTTATGTTTTCATTCATTCATTCATTCATTATCTTCCGCTTTATCCTATATTAGGGTCGCAGTGGGTTTCCCCATGCCCATCCAGTGGAGAACGTTTCGGGCGCTGGGCATACACCCAGGACAGGGCGCCAATATATCGCTGGGCACTTTTTATGTATTTAATTTTTCAATTATTTATTTCTCTTTTCTCGGGAGACTATGTGGTAGATATTTTGTTTAGGGCCTCGGCGTTGAGTCTAGTGGACCATAGGAGGGTGGGATTTAAGGCTGAAATGTGTAGTATGACGTCCTAATGACCCGTAAGGTCGAAACACAATTAAGACAGTCCAAAGCATGCTCCTACGAGCAAGGTGACAAGGCCAAGAGATTCCTTACCTATCAGGCTAGATCAAGTTGATCTCTAAGTTTAGATCCCCCTCTGGTGATATGGTCGTAGACACTAAATTAATTAATCAAATCTTTGCAGACTACTACGCCAACCTTTTTGCATCTGAATCTCACCCTTTGAGTCATGCAGACAACACCATTATTGAAAAAATACAATTCCCCCAGGTCTTGCCTGCTCAACTTGACGGGCTGGGCTCCCCATTACAGACTCAGAGGTACAAGAGGCTATTAGGTCTCTGCAGTCTGGCAAATCCCCGGGTCATGATGGATTCACGATTGAATTCTACAAACAATTCTCATCCTTGCTGGTCCCAGTATTGATCAGAGTATATAATAACTCACTTCTCAATAGCCGTCTACCCACGTCAATGTATAATGCCTCCATAAGTCTACTGCTTAAGAAAGATAGGGACCTCACTCTATGTGGTAGTTATAGGCCCATATCTTTGTTAAATGTAGATTCTAAGGTTCTAGCCATTCGTCTCCAACGTATACGCTGCCCCAACTGACTCTATCCTCACCAATGGTACCTTCTCATCACCCTTCCATCTTGGCCATGGAATGTGTCAAGGCTGTCCACTCTCGCCCTTACTATTTGATCTAGCCATAGAGCCATTAGCCATCTGGCTACGTCAGCATCAGGCTTTTGAAGGGATTATGCGTCATAACTCTATTCATAAAATCTTCTTGTATGCAGATGACCTCCTTTAATACGTTTCCAATCCCGCTTCCTCTCTCCACCCCATTTTAGATATCCTCCAAGAATTTTGCTAAATATTAGGCTATAAATTTAATCTTCAAAAGAGTGAGCTTTTCCCAATAAATGCATCCGCCTTCTCAGACCCACTAACCTCTCTGCCTTTCCGAATCACACAAAGAAAATTTAGATACCTGGGTGTCGCATTTACCCGTAAATTTAAACAATTATTCGAGGAAAATTTTACTCCACTACTTGACCGGACCTCATCAGATTTGAACAGATGGGCATTATCCCTTATTGGTTGTGTTAACCTGATTAAAATTAATATATTACCTAAATTTTTGTACTTGTTTAAGCATATTCCCATTTTAATTAACAAAGCTTTTTTCATTAATCTGGATAGTATGCTTACACCTTTTATTTGTAACGGCAAACCTGCACATTTAAAACGGTCGTCACTCCAGCTGAAGAAGGCGGTTTAGCCCTACCCAATTTCCGCCATTACTATTGGGTCTGCAACATTCATAAAATAATCTACTGGTCCGAAGGTTTCTCTGTGGATAACTGCCCAACATGGGTCCAAATTGAACTTTCTTCTTCACGGCACTCTCTACACTCGTTAATTTGTTCACAGCTTCCTGTCCCTGCCAAGTGCTTCCCTACCAACCCTGTAACCTGCGATTCGCTAAAAATCTGGATTCAGTTTCAGTTTCAGTCAAAACGGATCAATTCACGCACCCATTATTCATAATCATCAATTTCTCCCATCCTCTATGGCAGGGGTCTCAAACTCAAATTACCTGCGGGCCATTAACCAGGCTGTGTTTTCGATGAGGGGCCAGATTAAAGAATTGCAACAAAAAGCAGCGGGAAAATGGAAAATCAACTATTTATATAATAACTATGTACACATATTCATTCATTCATTCATTATCTCCCGCTTTATCCTCTATAAGTGTCGCTAATGGGTTCCCCATGCCCATCCAGGGGAGAACGTTTCGGGCGCTGGGCAGATACACCCAGGACAGGACGCCAATCTATCGCTGGGCACACACTCACTCACACACACTCTATATGGGGCAATTTGGAGAACTCAATTGACTTGATCCATGTTTTTGGACTGTGGGAGGAAACCGGAGAACCCGGAGGAAACCCACGCGGACGCGGGGAGAACATGGAAACTCCACCCAGATGGGGATTCGAACCGGGAATCCCTAGCGCTGAGAGGAGAACATGCTAAACCACTAAGCCACCCTATGTACACATATTGTAATTCAAATACATTCAGTGCTTGCTACCAGAAACTTTTTCAGTGCTTCCTCTGACACAAATGAGCCACATTTGCTTTAAGTGAGTTTGCAGTGGACACTCTGATGTTGGACTGGAAATGGGCATCGGTCAGTCTGGATCTGTGTTTGGATTTATTAAATTTTACAGTTGAGAAGAGTTTTTCACACACATATGTACTTTTTTCCAAGTCAACTATTCTTTTATTTTTTGAGAGTTTCGAAAGTGACATTTTTGCTAACAAAATGTTTTTGCTGGGAATGGTGAGCGCATGCGTAGCGTAGTGTCACATCCACTTTACCTTCTGTACCTGCTATTCCCCTTCCTGCCACCGGTGGAGCTCGGAGTTCTTCTCCAGAGTTCTGATTTATCTCCTGTCCTGTTTATCTCTCGATTAAGCTGTTCAGTTGGGTCGGCTGTTTACGTCTGATCTTCGGTAATGCGCTCCCCTGCTACCTTCTGTTCTATGAATTACCTCTCTGGATAGTTCGGTTTCCTGAGTGTCAGCGATCATCTTCATCTCGGCGTTACACCATCAGTATGTTTACTGGGGTTTGAGCGATGTTTTCAATAAACCGGTTGTAGAATGTTGTGCTGTAACATGGGCACTATGCTTAGGGTATGCGTTGCGGGAGGACGAATAAAGGTGTGACACACGAGAGATGTACGATACATGTGGAAAAGAGTAAAACGATTCGGAGTTCCTATTACTACACGAGTCTGTGTCTTTCATTAGCACCAGCAACACATCTACACCAGTGACTGTTATACTGTTCATCCAGTTTGGCTTCGTTTCTGAGTACAACCCATTACACGTAGAGACGTGCAGCATATGAGTGGGTTGGGTTTATTGCGCTAATCACCAGGCAACGCAGCGTAAGCATGAAAATAAAGACAACACACAAACACCACATTATATCATCAGTTATCATTATCATCAGTTTGACAGACACTGCCCCCACTAGTGCCCTAAAGTCCAATTGGGTTCATCTCTGATGAACAATGGGCCCAAATTCTGAGTAAAATCCACTCCTCTTCGATCTGTGCCAAACACTGCCTGTAAAACTTAAAGTGGTGTACAGACATTTTACAAATGTTAAGTTGGCCAGAGTATTTCCAGGCAGGTCTGATTCCTGCATCAGATGTGGTCAATCACCAGCAGATTATCTGCATATGTTTTGGACCTGCAGTAAACTATTGGCCTTTTGGTCAGATGTTTTTGGGACACTAAGCCGGGCACTGGAAATACCAGTGGATTTTAATCCTATTATGGCACTATTCGGGATACCCATAAATTTCCAAATTTCAAGGACAAAACAGCGAGTGATTGCCTTCGCTACTCTACTTGCTAGAAGGGCTATTCTTCTAAATTGGAAGCTCTCCTCCCCACCTACCCATAATCGGTGGCTCCATGAAATACTAGGCAACATTAGACTAGAACAGTTGCGGTCATACAAGACTGGGTCCTTACAGACGTTTAGTAGAACCTGGCGGCCTGTCCTCAACTACATTGATGGGTGTAATGTCACCCCAGAGTAATTTTAAATAGAACTACTCTATTTCTACTACTTCCTTCTTTATATTTTTCTTTATTTATTTATTTTTTTTTATTTTATTTATTTATTTATTTTATTACTCAATTATTATTATTGGTTTTTTTTTTTGTTTTGTTTGCCTAGCGCAGTGCTTCTCAAATAGTGGGGCGCGCCCCCTGGGGGTGCGCAGTGCGGTGCATGGGGGGGCGCATAACAAGAAATCACAGAGCAAGTGATATTAAGTGTACTGAACAAACCATCAAGAGACAACATGGAAAATATTTAACAGGGATGGAGGAGAGAAATGCGGAGAGAGACGAAGATAACGAGACCAACAAAAGTCAACCGAAAACTAACTGTGGAAGCGTGTGTAGCGCTTGGCTTCACTGTAACTGTAACTTCACTGTAACGAAGGGAGACGGAGAAAGAGCGGTGTGTCTGCTGTGTCTTTAAATGTTGGCAGCAGAGAGCGTGAAGCCAAATAAATGTAGGCGTCACTTAAAGACATTTCACCCCAATCACGCTGATAAACCGCTTGAGTTTTTAATCGTAAACGTGACGCGTATAACCAGCAAATTATTAACGCTTTATGAAAGCTACTTCAGAAAAGCGGACGCGTTGGAGACATCAGTTCTGACTTCCTCAAAAAAAAAAAAACACACAAATTGTTGTATTCATTTTAGTTTTGTAGGTTAAAGTGTTAATATATTGTGATCCTGAATTAATGTTGCTGATGAATTTGAATTTATTATTATTTATTGGTTTTATTTAATTTAAATAAGGATTTTATTCGTTTATGTTACAAACTAAAAAACAAAGTAAATCAAATTATTCTTTGTTCTAAGTTGATCTATATTTCTTTCTTTTTTGTATTCTTTATTGTTAATAAGGATACACTGTTATAAAAGTGTATTTTATAAAGGTGTATTTATAACAAATTTATAGACAAATCATACTACAGTGGGCGTGTAAAAATAATTTATCCCATTTTTGATAAATTTGGGGGGATAAATCATGTGGGGTGGGTGAGGTGAGTGTGTGTGTGTGTGTGGGGGGGGGGGTTAACATAAAATAATTGAGAATCACTGGCCTAGGGCATTAAGAATTTTATTATTACTTTCCTTTTGTTACTACCATTTTACAACTGTGTGTGAATGCATATATGTATGTGTGTGTGTGTGTGTGTGTATGTGTATGTACAGTATATGTGGAGGTATGTATATGTGTGTATATGAGTGTGTGTATGTATATATATATATATATATATATATATATATATATATATATATATATATACACACACATACACACAATCAACATATATACACAACATAGCTGTTTTGAGGGTTGGGTGGGATAGGTTAATATGGTTATTTAATACATTTGCACACTAATTTTACATGCTTACTTTAATGACGTTGGTATATATGCGTGTGTTTATATATGGTTGGGGTGTTTTAGTTTATATTGCAGCCTATGCCTGTTGTCTTTATCTGTTTAATTGTAAATATCTGTAGTATTGTTATGTACAGGTTTGTCTTTAATGGCTATATTTTCAATAAAAAGAGATGTTATTAAAAAAATAATATAAATATTAAGCAAACATGCAGTGAGTATATACACAATATATAGTATTTATAAATATATTAAATAATAATAATAATAATACCAGAAGCATTATTAAATCTATTCTTATGAATATTAAGTGTGGATATACAAATAAATAGAGGAATTAAGATATTAATATCAATGTAGATATAACAATAATACACAGACTGATCAAAATAAAATTAAATATTTCAATAAATTCATGTTCTAGAGAATAAAAGTCATGACTATATAAATACAGATAAAGAATTTCATAACAGATCAGAATAAAAACTCATTCAGCTGGAGGTTTATTTTTTACCTGAAGTAGCTGAAATTTGGTTCTGTTTTTAGTCTTTATCAGCTTTAAGGGAGCTTCAGAATCCTGGAGCTGCAGTTCCTCACATCAGTCTCACATCAGTCCTTTATCCATCATCATATGCAAATCATATTACTTCTCCTCGTGATGTTCCGTAGTCAGATGTCCACAGAACTCCACCCAAAAATCATCAACCAACAACAAACAGAATCCATGAAAATCAGAATCAGAATCAGAATACTTGATTGATCATTGCAGATGTTACAGTTGCCCTGTTGTCGAGTTATAATGTACAAAAATATAATGAGAAAATGCAATATAATAAAATATAAAGGTCTTGAATGAAAACTTGTTATTTAAAAAGCTCCAAACAGATGAGTTCTATTTTTCCTATCAATAAACTTTAGGCTTACTGTTCTGTTCTGGGCGGCAAGGTGGTTTAGTGGTTAGGTAGTGGTTAGTGCTAGGGATTCCCGGTTCAAATCCCAATCTAAAAAAATAAAAATAAAGATTAGTTTTATTTCTTGGTAATGTTCCTGTCATTAGGAAACAATTAGAAACATTAAAAAAATAAATAAATTAAATTTATATATAAATTTTATAAATTAAATTTAATAATTAATAATTAAATAAGGGCAGCACAGTGGCTTATTGGTTAGCATGTTCTCCTATCAGATCTAGGGAATCCCGGTTTGAATCCCAATCTGGGTGGAGTTTCCATGTTCTCCCTGTGTCTGTGTGGGTTTCCTCTGGGTTCTCCGGTTTCCTCCCACAGTCCAATAACCTGGAACAAGGTCAAATGAGTTCTCCAAATTGCCCCATATAGAGTGTGTTTGTGTGTCTGTGTCTGTGTGCGTGAGTGTGTGCCCAGTGAAAGATTGGTGCCCTGTCCTGGGTGTATCTGCCCAGCGCCCAAAACGTTCTCCCCTGGATGGGCATGGGGAACCCCCCCACGACCCTAATAGAGGATAAAGCTGAAGATAATGGATATATGGAAGAAGTCATTTAATTAAGTAATATTATTAGTGTCGCAGTATCGTGGTCTGTATGTACAGAATCAGTCGAACTCAGAGAGTAAAGGAGGAGCAACAGGAAGCTAAAGAACCTGAAACAGAACCAAGACGACAACAGACAACAACAAAACCAACACAAGATAAAACTACTAAGTAACCAGAAAACAAAGGAATAAAGAACCATACTGAGCACCGAAGCCGAACAGAAAACTCAGTTTTAAAGATTTTAAGGGTTAAAGGAAGAAAGTAGAACCCATTTTCTTGAACCCTGCTCACGTTTGTCTCATGTGTTTCATTCGGTTCTTTACATTTAGGACTTTGGAGTATAATTAGAACAGGAGAACTACTGGTAGCAAAATAAATAGAACTATTAGGATTATTAGGATAAGAAACCTTAAGAAGGGGCGGCACAGTGGCTTAGTGGTTGGCATGTTCTCCTCTCAGCACTAGGGATTGCCGGTTCGAATCCCAATAGGTGGAGTTTCCATGTTCTCCCCGTGTCCGTGTGGGTTTCTGGTTTCCTCCCACAGTCTAAAAAAATGGATCAAGGTCAATTGAATTCTCCAAATTGCCCCATATAGAGTGTGTCTGTGTGAGTGAGTGTGTGTCCAGTGATGGATTGGCACCCTGTCCTGGGTGTATCTGCACAGCACCCGAAACGTTCTCCTCTGGATGGGAAAAGGGGAAACCCCCCCCCCCCTCCAGTAAGAGGAACCAACAGGAACCAAACAGGGCCAGTTTACATGAGAGGTGAAAAAAAAGGAAGAAAGAAAAACGTTGTTATATGAGATACTACGATGAAAATAATAATGTTTATTTTATTTCTAATCGACATAACCATCAAAGGGCTGGGTGGCACAATGGCTTAGTGGTTAGCATGTTCTCCTCTCAGTGCTAGGGTTTCCTGGTTTGAATCACAATCTGGGTGGAGTTTCCATGTTTTCCCCGTGTCCTCGTGGGTTTCCTCTGGGTTCTCCGGTTTCCTCCCACAGTCCAAAAACATGGATCAAGGTCAATTGAGTTCTCCAAATTGCCCCATATAGAGTGTGTGTGTGAGTGAGTGTGTGTCCAGTGATAGATTGGCACCCTTTCCTGGGTGTATCTGCCCAGCACCCAGCACCTGGATGGGCATGGGGAACCCTCCTCACGACCCTAATAAAGGATAAAGATGGATAATTAAATAAATTAAGTGAATTAAACGATGCCACTTCAGACTTTATCTTCAGGAAGTAAGAAAACAGAATCAGGACATTAGAGTCAGGACATTAGAGGCGAGAACATAGAGAATACTGAAGTTTGATGAATGAGAAGTTTAGATTTCAGATCTGATGGATCAGATTAAATTTGATCCTGCTGCACTCACTTCCTGTTTTTTCTTATTTCATTTTAATTTGGACAGAGGGTGGCACAGCTTAGTGGTTAGCATTCAAAGTGATTTATTTGCCTACTGTGCTTTATACACTGAGGAATTTGTCCTTCACATTAAATCTATTTGTGCAGTAAAACACACACACACACACACACACACACACACACTGGTGAAGTGAACAAACGTGCTCGGAGCGGTGGGCAGCCTTGAATACGGCACCCGGGGAGCAATTGGGGTTAGGGGAGTACTTGGTGGGATTGGGAATCAAACCGGAGACCTTCAGGTCACAAGGCTGGTACCTTAACCACAAACCCATGACTGTTCTCCTCTCACTCCCAATCTGAGTGGTTTCGATGTTCTCCCCGTGTCCACTTGGGTATCTTCCAGGTTCTCCGATTTCCTCACAGTCCTAAAACATGGATTCAAGGTGAATTGCATGCTCCAAAAATGCCCCATATAGAGTGTGTGTGTGTGTGTGGGTGTGTGTGTGTGTGGGTGGGTGTGTGTGTGCACGAGTGAATGTGCCCAGTGATAGATTGGCGTCATGTCCTGGGTGTTTCTGCCCAGCGCCTGAAACATTCTCCCCTGGATGGGCATGAAGGGGAACATGGATGGGCATGTGGGTTTCCTCCGGGTTCTCCGGATTCCTCCCACAGTCCAAAAACATGGATCACGGTCAATTGTATTTTACAAATTGCCCCATAAAGAGTGTGTTTGTGTGTGTGTGTGTGTGTGTGTGTGCGCCCAGCGATAGATTGGCGTCCTGTCCTGGGTTTATCTGCCCAACGCCTGTATCGTTCTCCTGGATGGTCATGGGGAACCCCCCTCCCCCCCCCCCGCCACCCTAATAGAGGATAAAGCAGAAGATAATGGATGGATGTATCTGAGGTCTCTGCACTCAATTTTGACATTTCTAAAGAGGTTTGGTTTGTTCTCTGGTTACAAAGTTCATTTATAAATCAGCGAGTGTTTTGCAGTGAGTTTATTTGAATTGTTTCTTGGCCGGTCCTCTATCTAATTTAGGATTTGCATATTTTTTAAATAGGTTTTAAATATCTAAGTGTGCAGGTGTCTCATACTCGACACTCTCTCTCTATTTCATATGAACTGCTCTCCATTAAATGACAAACTTAAATTAGTTTTACAGCGGTGGCGATCGCTCCCTCAATCATTAATTGGTGGAATTAACATCATATAAATGAACGTTATACCTAGGTTCTTATTTTCGTTTAAGACTTCAACTAAATTTCAAATGTTGGATCATATCGGGCGGCATGGTGGCTTAGTGGTTAGCATGTTCTCCTCTCAGCACTGCGAATTCCCAGTTCGAATCCCAATCTGGGTGGAGTTGTTCCCCCAGTGTCCGTGTGGGTTTCCTCCGGGTTCTCCGGTTTCTTCCCACAGTCCAAAAGGACAATTGAATCAAGGACAATTGAATTCTCTAAATTGCCCCATATAGAGTGTGTGTGTGTGTGTGTGAGTGTATGTGTGTCCAGTGATCGATAGGCACCCTGTCCTGGGTGTATCTGCCCAGCGCCCGAAACGTTCTCCCCTAGATGGGCATGGGGAATCCCCCCACAACCCTAGTAGAGGATAAACTGGAAGATGATGGATGTTTGTTTACAAACTCCGTCTCAGATGTCACATGGAAAAACAGGTCAGATTTTCCTGATTTTTGGATTTGAGTGTTCTTATTTGGACTGTAACCAAAGCAGATGGACGGGAATGTAAATCTCACGCTGTGATCACTGAATGAAGAACGTGAAGGTGAGGCCAGACCCTACATGACTTTTTAGAAAATTATTTTAGGTTTCTTATTTTAATTTTATTATTTTAATCACTTCTCCATTTTGGTATGGTGGCTTAGTGGTTAGCATGTTCGCCTCTCAGCGCTAGGGATTCCCGGTTCGAATCCCCATCTGGGTGGAGTTTCCATGTTCTCCCCGTGTCTGCGTGGGTTTCCTACGGGTTCTCCAGTTTCCTCCCACAGTCCAAAAACATGGATAAAGTCAATTGAGTTCTCCAAATTGCCCCATATAGAGTGTATATGCGTGCGTGTCTGTGTGTGTGAGAGTGTGCCCAGCGATAGATTGGCGCCCAGTCCTAGGTGTATCTGACCAGCGCCCGAAACTTTCTCCCTTGGATGGGCATGGGCAAACCCCACCGCGACCCTAATATAGGATAAAGCGGAAGATAATGAATGAATGAATGAACTTCTCCAATTGTTTATATATCTGACTGAACTTTGGAACTTTCAGACCTCTACACTCTAATCCTCTGCTGCTGTGACTGAGTGAATGTCCTCATTTCACTTATACTGAAAACATTCAACAAACCATGCAAAACTTTATATTCATATAACTTTATATTCATCTATCACTGATAATAAAAAATCAGGGCATGCCAAACCCCCAATGAATTGAAATCTCTGCAACCTGAGTTTCTCGGAGCGGTGGGCAGCCTTGAATACAGCACCCAGGGAGCAATTGGGGTTAGGGGCCTTGCCCAAGGGCACTTCAGCCAGAGTACTTGGTGAGATCGGGAATCAAACCGTAGACCTTTAGGTCACAAGGCTGGTCCCTAACCACAAACTCATGACTGTTCTCCTCTCACTCCCAATCTGAGTGGTTTCCATGTTCTCCCGTGTCCACGTGGGTATCTTCCAGGTTCTCCTCACAGTACTAAAATATGGATCAAGGCCAAATGAATGCTCCAATTATTATTAAAATTATATATAGAGTGTGTTTGTGTGAGCGAGTTTGTGTCCAGTGATAGATAGGCGCCCTGTCCTGGGTGTATCTGGCATGCGCCTGAAATGTTCTCCCCTGGATGGGCATGGGGAATCCCCCCGTGCCCCTAGTAGAGGATAAACTGGAAGATGATGGATGTTTGTTTACAACCTCCGTCTCAGACGTCACATGGAAAAACAGGTCGGATTTTCCTGATTTTTGGATTTGAGTGTTCTTATTTGGACTGTAACCAAAGCAGATTGATGGGAATGTAAATCTCACGCTGTGATCACTGAATGAAGAACGTGGAGGTGAGGCCAGACCCAACATGACCTTTTAAAAAATTCTTTTAGGTTCTTTTCTTATTTTTATTTTATTTTAATCACTTCTCCAAGACGTTCCTCTTATGTTAGTTTTTATATATCTGACTCAACTTTGGAACTTTCAGACCTCTACAATCCTCTGCTGCTGTGACTGAGTGAACATCCTCATTTCACAAAAAAATACTAAAAAACATTCAACAAACCATGCAAAACTTTTTATTCCATTATCTTCCACTTTATCCTGTTCTAGGGTCGGGGGGTGGGTTCCCCCATGCCCATCCAGGGGAGAACGTTTCAGGCACTGGGCAGATACACCCAGGACAGGACGATGGCAATCCTGGTACACAGGATTCACACACACACACACACACACACACACACACACACACACACACTCTATATGGGGAAATTTGGAGAACTCAGTTGACCTTGATCCATGTTTTTGGACTGTGGGAGGAAACCGGAGAACCCAGAGAAAACCCATGCCGACACGGGGAGAACATGGAAACTCCACCCAGATTGGGATTTGAACCAGGAATCCCTAGTGCTGAGAGGAGAACATGCCAATCACTAAGCCAAAGTGCCGCCGAAAACATTACTTATCCATTTTCTTCCACTTTATCTTGTAGGGTCCTCTACGTTTCGGGCACTGGGCAGATACACCCAGGACAGGATGCCAATCTATCACTGGACACACACTCACACAGACACACTCTATATGGAGCAATTTGGAGAACTCAATTGACCTTGATCCATTTTTTTGGACTGTGTGAGGAAACCCGAGAACCCGGAGGAAACTCAGGCAGACACGGGGAGAACATGAAAACTCCACCCAGATTGGGATTCGAACCGACAATCCCTAGTGCTGAGAGGAGAACATGCCAACCACTAAGCCCATTGCAGGTAATCAACTCCCTAAATAAAAAATAATTTATTAAGTTCAAACACGGACGGCACGGTGGCTTAGTGGCTTAGCACGTTCACCTCTCAGCGCTAGGGATTCCCGGTTCGAATCCCTGTTGGAAACCCAGGATGCATTGGAAGGGGGTGATCCCCGTGCTGGAACTTCTAAAAGAGTTCTGGGCGATTTTGGCCCATGGGGGGACGTGGGACTTGGGATCAGGCGAATAAATGAGGATGTCGTCAAGATAGATGACAGCACATCTTCCCAGGAATTCTCTCAGCATGTCGTTCACCAGACACTGGAAAACTGACGGGGTATTGGTCAGCCCGAAAGGCATTACTAAGTATTCATAGTGGCCAGCCGTGGTGCTAAAAGCAGTCTTCCCCTCGTCCCCCTACTTGATCCTCACCAGGTTGTAATCATTGCAGAGATCAAGCTTCGTGAAGATCTTGGCACTCCGTAGTTGCTCCAGTGCAGAGGGGACGAGTGAAAGGGGATAGGTGTACCTCTTCGAGATCTTGTTGAGTTCCCGGTAGTCGATGCACAGGCAAAGCGTGCCGTCCTTCTTGGAAACAAAGAAGAAGATGGAACTGACCGGGGACTTGGAAGGGCGGATGAATCCCTGCGCAAGGGCCTCACTGATATACTCCTCCATTATTGCCGTTTCCTTGACGGATAGTGGATAGGGTGTAGTACGCGGGAACTTGGCGCCAGGCAGGAGTTCAATGGCGCAGTCATATTCATGGTGTGGAGGCAGACGGCAAGCGTGACCTTTGCTGAACACCGTGGCGAGTTCCTGATATTCAGGAGGGACGATGGCCATTAGAACCTCAGAGAGGGAGTTGGTGGCCGCCACTGATCGGACCTTGGTGGGCAGTGTCAGACACCGGGTGTGACAGCGTGGTGACCAAGCCAGGATATCAAGGGGGTCCCAGGTCAGCAAGGGGTTGTGGTCTCGCAGCCATGGTTGACCGAGGATGACGGAAGAGATGGTGGCGGTCATGACGTAGAAACTCCGCCTCTCCTTGTGGAGAATCCCTAGGCGTAGGGAAATGGGGACGGCGCGATGAGTGCCGTTAACTCCGGAGATGCTCTGTGGAGCCTTGAGGGGAACCATAGGAACCCGGAGCGTCTGCACCAGCCGCTCATCGATGAAGTCCCCTTCCGATCCCGAATCAATCAATGCCGCTACCGAACACACATTGGATTTATGAGAGAGCAAGTTAGAGATGCGAGACCTGGATTTGTGGGAGGTCTGAAGCGTGCTCACCTTAGGTGGTTTATGGCTTTGAAGGGACTCCTTAGCCCTCTTCGCTCCTCCTGTTGCCTCACCGGCCTAACGGGGCACTCAAGGTGTTGATGACCCGCCTCACCACAGTAAAGACACAGGTGGAGTCGGAGCTGCTCTCTCCGTTGTCTCACAGTCAGCCGAATTCGTCCCATCTCTATGGCCTCCTGGCTAGAGGTGGTGGAGAATTGGCGAGGCTGGCTGATAAGCGGGTGCTGGGTAATCGGTGTCACGTGGAAATCTAGTTGGATCGTGAGTTCAATAATCTCATCCAGACTCATGTGTAGCGATTGATAAACCAGTTCCTTTTGCAAACTGGGTCGGAGACCGGCCATGAACTGTGAGATGAGTGCGCTATCATTCCAACCACTGGAGGCCGCCAACATGCGGAACTTGAGGAAGTACTCAGCCACACTCCTTTTCCCTTGGCTGAGCTGGCGCAGCTTGTCCCCGGCCAAGACGCCGTGACGAGGGTGATGAAATACACTCCGGAACGCCGAGAGGAAGCGTTGGAGGTCAGAGACCTCGGGACCACTCGCCAGATGGCCGTAGCCCAGGAAGACGCCTTACCGGTGAGTCTGGAGATGAGGAGAGCGATGGCGTTGCGTTCCGGGATGGGTGGTCTGCTGGCTATAAACAGCGAGAATTTAAGGAGAAATTCCTCACAGCTCTCAGGGTCCCCTGAATATGGTGGTGGTTCAGGGATAGGGATCAGTGTGGTGGGCTGTGCGGTGACGGAATCGGGTGCTGGGGCCGCACTGGCCGCACTGCCCCCACAGTGAGGTTCTGGACCTGCTGGGCGATAGTCTGGATTACCTTACCCTGGTCGTCGAGCTGTTTGATCACCCGCTGGAACAGTTGTTCTGCCGTCTCCATGATGGCGAAGTATTCTGTTATAATCCAACTCAAAGGAGTGTAAGGGAGACGTAGATGCGGAATAACAATGCGTTTATTGAATAAACGGCAGCAGAAGCCGAGCAGCACGATCGTGTGGAGACAATTGGCAGAAGGAGCACTGTGGTACTCGGCAGGAGTAAGCAAGCGTAGCTTGATGACCAGGACTGGGATGCGAACCTGGGTATCAAGCAGAGCACAAAACAAAACAAAGAAAACACAATAATAAACCTCACCTGGTGCACGGAAAGCGCGCGCTGCCTAGAAGGCGGGGCTAAGGGAGCGCGTCGATGAGCCGGGATTCCTAACACATCCATCCATCCATTCATCCATCCATTATCTTCCGCTTTATGACCCATGACCCGGGCGCTGGGCAGATGCACCCAGGATGCCAATCCATCACTGGACACACACTCACTCACACAAACACACTCTACCAGCGCAAACACATATCCCCAGCGCTGAGACGAGAAAATGCCAACCACTAAGCCATCGTGCCACCCTCACAAGGTTACTACTTTAAAATATTAACATAACAGGGAGTTTTTTCTTGCCACTGTTGCTTCGGCTAGTGTGCTAGTGTAAGGTTCTGCACCTCGCTGAGGTACAGAGGAACCATTCACTTTGGTTCTGATGGAACTGATCCATAATGGTAATGAGGATCATGAAAAGTAGGTTGGACGTACCTCTCCATACTCCTCCAGCTCCCCCTTCCCCTCCTCTAGGGTCACATAGTCTGCATTCTGTCCTGTGGAGCGACAGGCGTCCTTTCTTTGACCTTTTGTTGGGGTCAGCGACAGGGTCTTTAAAAACATTGACCTGAGAAACAGAATGAAGAAGAAGATGTGATCAGCCTGATGAAGAGCACCTCTAATCCTCAAGTTCTTCCATCAGTCATGTGACCTCACCACTAATCCATTGGTCACCACGTAGCTGCATTTGAAGGAGCAGTTGAGAAGATCTCGAGTGAGTTTCTGCAGAAGAGCTCCCCCTGATCCGAACAAGATGTTCTCTATACTCCACCGGTGTTCCTTCATCCCCTCCACGATCTACAGCAAACACACAGTTCCTCAGAGAATGCCAACATCAGCACACTGTAGCAGCAGCAGGATCCCACATCCTGTAACGTGTTGATGTTCACGCCGTCACCCTGAATGACCCGGAGGTACGGAGGAAGAACCCTGAAGCCTTTCGAGGGGTTCCTCGAGTCTGGGCGTACCACCAGAGGAGCATCAGCGCTGCGTTTCTCCACCAGCTCTCTCAGATCCTCCCCCCAGATCTTCTCACAGGCATTGTAGATGTCGTAGCTGTCGCAGACGATGGAGGCGGGGACGGAGCGGAACTGCTTGACTATATGTTCGAAGGCGTCTTTCTTATGGTCTTTTCCCCATGCCGTGATGGTGCTGTAGGTGAAGGACATAAGACGAGGTTAGGTGGAGGGTGCCACCACCAGCTGACATCTTCCATCAGAAGAACACCATACAGAAGAGGAGGTCAGGAGGATCCTCATGATCACATCTGAACTCCATTATAAAAAAATCAAACATGACATCATTAGATCAGAGAGAAACGAGTCAGTTACAGGAGTCATTTAAAAACAACTCATTACCCTGCACTGATACACAGACCCATCTAAATGCATTGGAATGCCGATGCTTTATGATTTGCTTAACACTACAGACATTAGGGTTTGAGACACCTAGACATTAAAGCACATTCTGCACCACTGATCCCTTTAATGTCTCAGGGTCTCAGTGTCTCAGGGTTCTCAGTGTCTCTGGGTCTCAGGGTCTCGACGTCTCAGTATCTAAGGGTTTAGAGGGTTTCAGGGTCTTTAAGTCTTAGGGTCTTGAAGTCTCAGGGTCTCAGTGTTTCAGGGTTCTCGGGATTTCAGGGTCTTAAAGTCTTAGGGTCTTGGAGTCTCAAGGTCTCAGTGTTTCAGGGGTCTCAGGGACTTGAAGTCTCAGTGTTTCATGGTTTCAGGGTCCCAAAGTCTCAGGGTCTCAGTATTTTAGGGTCTCAGTGTTTCAAGTGTTTCAAGGTGGTTTTGAGATCTTAGTGTTTCAGGCTCTCGGGATTTCAGGGTATTAAAGTCTCAGTCTCAGTTTCAGGGTCTCAGAGATACAGGGTCTTGGTGTCCCAATGTCTCAGGGTCTTGGAGTCTCAGGATCTCAGTATTTCAGGGTCTCAGTTTCAGGGTTTCAAAGTCTCAGGGTCTGAACCTGTTCACACATCACGAAGCTCCAGTTCTAAACTCACCTGTGTTCAGCCGCTGGAACAGAGAATCCAAAAACTGGGTCTTTGGTTCCGTAGCATTTCTTCACCACTCCGATTCCAGCCACAGTGTCTGTTCCTTTAAAGTTTACTAAATGTGCAGAAGCTCCGATTCCTGCCGTCTACAGACGCAAAGATCCAGCAGCTCATTCCTACTGCAGTTCCAGCCCATAATCATCTCCACATTAAGAGAAACAGCAGTGTGTATGTGTGTGTGTGTGTGTGTGTGTGTGTGTGTGTGTGTGTGTGTGTGTGTGTGTGTGTGTGTGTGTGTGTGTGTGTGTTCCAGCTCAGAAAATCAGAATTGTGTGGTAAGGTTACAGTTACAGTTATAGTTCTGGTTATGATTATAGTTCTGGTTATAGTTATAATTATAGTTCTGGTTATGATTATAGTCATGTTTACAGTTATAATTATGGTTCTGGTTATAGTTCTGGTTATAGTTGTAATTATGGTTCTGGTTATGACAGAGTTGAGTCACCTCCTGAGATGAAACCCCGCTGTAGCCGAAGTCGTGCAGTTTGTATTCCAGTCTCTCCAGCGATCCAGATGTTTCCATCAGATACTTGGCCAGAATCTTTTTCTGCTCACGTGAATTAGTTGCGACTGTGATGGGATACCAGATCTGAACCAGGATAGTCTTTAAAGAGAAAGATGCAGTTATACTTCAGCAGAGCGGAGATCATCGATCACTGCAGGGAACGTATTAAAACACTAAACGACTCATAAAACAATTAAACAGTTACAGTACTGTGGTACCAATGGGACGGGAGCTCAGGTGTTCACTGAAGATAGCCAATATTAACCCTCACTGCTCCAGGGGGCATGTGGGATGGAGGCATTATGATGGAGGGTGTGTGATGGAGGGTGTGTGTGTGATGTGTGTGTGTGTGTGTGTGTGCGTGTGATGGAGGTGTGTGTGTGATGGAGTGTGTGTGAGATGGAGGTGTATGTGTGCGTGATGGATGTGTGTGTGTGTGTGTGTGTGTGTGTGTGTGTGAGATGGAGGTGTGTGTGTGTGTGAGAGATGGAGGCATATCTGTGTGTGATGGAGGTGTGTGTGTGTGTGTGTGTGTGTGTGTGTGTGTGATGGAGGTGTATGTGATGGAGGTGTGTGTGTGTGATGGACGTGTGTGTGTGTGTGTGTGTGTGTGATGGAGGTGTGGGTGTGTGTGTGTGTGTGTGATGGATGTGTGTTTGTGTGTGAGATGGATGTGTGTGTGTGTGTGTGTGTGTGTGTGTGTGTGTGATGGACGTGTGTGTGTGTGTGTGTGTGTGATGGATGTGTGTTTGTGTGTGAGATGGATGTGTGTGTGTGTGTGTGTGTGTGTGTGTGTGTGTGATGGACGTGTGTGAGATGGATATGTTTGTGTGTGAGATGTGAGTGTGTGTGAGTTTGTGTGTGTGTGTGTGTGATGTTGAAACAGTAGAGGAGGTCGTGGCCCCGCCTCTGTGCCAAAATCCGAAGCACTGCCTCTTGAATCCATCCATCCATTCATTATCTTCAGCTTTATCCTCTATTAGGGTCGCGGGGGGGGGTTCCCCATGCCCATCCAGGGGAGAAAGTTTTGGGCGCTGGGCAGATACACCCAGGGCAAGGCACCAATCTATCGCTGGGCACACACAGACACACACAGACACACACACACACACACACTCTATATGGGGAACTCAATTGACTTGATCCATGTTTTTGGACTGTGGGAGGAAACCGGAGAACCCTGAGGAAACCCAGGTGGACACGGGGAGAACATTCTAAAAACTAAACTAAAATCAAGTTTTCTCCATGCTATATGCTGGAATGTCCAACCATCCATTATCTTCCACTTTATCCTCTACTAGGGTCGCGGTGGGGTTCTCCATGCCCATCCAGGGGAGAACGTTTTGGGTGCTGGTCAGATACACCCAGGTCAGGACGCCACTCTATCACTGGGCACAAACACAGACACACTCTATATGGGGCAATTTGGAGAATTTAATTGACCTCAATCCATGTTTTTGGACTGTGGGAGGAAACCGAAGAACACGGAGGAAACCCACACGGACAAATTGCCCCAAATAGAATGTGTCTGTGTGAGTGAGTGTGTGTCCAGTGATGGATTGGCATCCTGTCCTGGGTGTATCTGCCCAGCGCCTGAAACGTTCTCCCCTGGATGGGCATGGGGAACCCTCCACACGACCCTAATAGAGAATAAAGCGGAAGATAATGGATGGATGATTCATAAATGTGTCTATTAAAAGCTAAATAATAATTAATAATCTGGATTTTTGCAGCGTAATCTAGTCCGTTTTTAAATTGAATACTGATCACGTTTCCGGTTTCTCTAACAATCAAATACCGCCATCTCGTGGAAAAATTACAGAATGCAGTTAAAAATATATCGGGGAAATGTAATCAGACATACCACAGTGAACCAGTGTTCTACACGATTGATAATGTGTGAGGTCAGACATTGTAGTTCTAAATCCATCCATCTATCCATTATCTTCTGCTTTATCCTCTATTAGGGTCGCAGGGGGGACATCCAGAGGAGAACGTTTGGGGCGCTGGGCAGACACACCCAGGACAGGGCGCAAATCTATCACTGGACACACACTCACACAAACACACTCTATATGGGGCAATTTGGAGAATTTGGGCAATTTGGAGAATTCAATTGACCTTGATCCATGTTTTTGGACTGTGGGAGGAAACCGGAGAACCCGGACACGGTGAGAACATGGAAACTCCACCCAGATTGTGATTTAAACCGGGAATCCCCAGTGCTGAGAGGAGAACATGCTAAACACTAAGCCACCATGCTGCCTCAGTTATAAATCCGTGATTCAATTGAAGTTAGGTTTATTATTTACACCTGAGAATGAAGGAAACGTCTATTAACCTTCCAGTGGACATTCAGGTGGTGCTAACGACAGAAAAACCTCCTCAAAACACACAAATAAACCAAAAGACTAAAATGTGCCTGAGTTCTAATGCTGATCCGGTTGTTTTGTTCTTCACTGAACATTGGAAACTCTTAATCACCTGAGAACACACTTAACTCCCAACTCAGTCAGACCATGACATATGAGCGCAGAACACTCCCATTCAAATACTGAGCACCTGGCACCAAATGAGTTCCACAGGTGAGAGAGAACCTTCCCTGAATAATCCCCCTCAAAATTCTACTTTCTGGTTTTAAGAACTTTACCCCACATTAGACCAGGGTTGCCACCTTTTAGAAATGAAAATAAACATTTTCTTAACAAATTGAGTGATTTTGGGGTCTAAATTGACAACAGCAGGCAGCACGGTGGCTTATTGATTAGCATGTTCTCCTCTCAGCGCTGGGGATTCAGGTTCGATTCCTGATTTGGGTGGAGTTTCCATGTTCTCTGGTTTCCTCCCACGGTCCAAAACCTGGATTCAAGGTGAATGTGTGTGAGTGAGGGTGTCCAGTGATGGATTGGTGCCCAGCTGGGTGTATAACCATGAATAAAATTATTACTTGTGGAACAGCGTTCTTCCACAAGCTTCCTCAACTTCCAGTTACAGATTCTGTAATCACTGTCAATCTTTAAAAGTAGATTCATTCATTATCTCCCGCTTTATCCTCTATTAGGGTTGCGGTGGGGTTCCCCATGCCCATCCAGAGGAAAACGTCTCGGGCGCTGGGCAGATACACCCAGGACAGGGCGCCAATCCATCGCTGGGCATAAAAGTAGATTAAAAACATATTTATTTATTTTGCGTTTAATTAATTAATTGCAGATAAAGGTGTGGATCTCACATTTGATGGTGTGAGGTTGGTGATCTGAGATCAGTTAGTGCTGGTGTTTCACATAGTCACCCTGCTCATCATCAGCAAAGGGTGTGGTGTTCAAATGTTGACAATAGTGGGAGCCCTCTCGACTAAATGTGGAGGGTGGTTTGGTAGGTGGGTGGATGGATGGGTCTGAGGGTTGGGTAGGTTGGGTAGGTTCTTTGAGGCGTTGGTTGGGTAGGCCAGTGAATAGGTTTGGTTGTTGGGGGGTTGGGTCGGTGATTGGGTGGGTAGGTTCAGTGGGCAGATGTTTGAGTGGGTCAGTTGGGTGGGTGGGTGGTGTGAGTGGGCTTTTTTCTTATTATCAAAATTAAATACAAATAATATAAATATTAAGTGAATATACAGTGAGTATATACACAATATATAGTATTTATAAATATATTAAATAATAATAATAATAATAATGACAGAAGCATTATTAAATCTGTTCTTATGAACATAAGTGCGGATATACAAATAGAGGAATTAAGATATTAACATGTAGATATAACAATAATACACAGACTGATCAAAATAAAATTAAATATTTCAATAAATTCATGTTCTACAGAATAAAAGTCATGACTATATAAATACAGATAAAGAATTTTAGAACAGATCAGAATAAAAACTCATTCAGCTGGAGGTTGATTTTTTTTACCTGAAGTAGCTGAAGTTTGGTTCTGTTTTCAGTCTTTATCAGCTTTAAGAGAGCTTCAGAATCCTGGAGCCGCAGTTCCTCACATCAGTCTCACATCAGTCCTTTATCCATCATCATATGCAAATCATGTTTATATCCACAGAACTCCACCCAGTCAAATCATCAATCAACAACAAGCAGAATCAGAATCAGAATACTTGATTGATTATTGCAGATGTTACAGTTGTCCTGTTGTCGAGTTACAATGTACAAAAATATAATGAGAAAATGCAAAATACTAAAATATAAAGTTATTGAATGAAAACTTATTTACAAAGCTCCAAACAGATGTGTTCTATTTTTCCTATTAATGAACTTTAGTGCCCAGCGATGGATTGGTGCCCTGTCCTGGGTGTATCTGCCCAGCGCCCGAGACGTTCTCCCCTGGATGGGCATGGGGAACCCCACCGCGACCCTCATAGAGGATAAAGCGGAAGATAATGAATGAATGAATGAATAAACTTTAGGCTTACTGTTCTGTTCTGGGCGGCATGGTGGTTTAGTGGTTAGCTAGTGGTTAGTGCTGGGGATTCCTGGTTCGAATCCCAATCTGGGTGGTGTATCCTTGTTCTCCCCGTGTCTGTGTGGGTTTCCTCCCACAGTCCAAAAACATGGATCAAGATCTGAATTCTCCAAATTGCCCCATATAGAGTGTGTGTGTGTGTGTGTGTGTTTGTGTGATTGAGTGTGTATCCAGTGATAGATTGGCATCCTGTCCGGGTGTATCTACCCAGCGCCCGAAACGTTCTCCCCTAGATGGGCATGGGGAACCCTCCACACGACCCTAATAGAGTATAAAATGGAAGATAATGGATGGATGGATGGATGGATGGGGTTCCCACAAGGCTGGTTCCTTAACCACAAACCCATGACTGTTCTCTTCTCACTCCCAATCTGAGTGGTTTCCATGTTCTCCCCGTGTCCACATGGGTATCTTCCGGATTCTCCGATTTCCTCACAGTCCTAAAACATGGATTCAAGGTCAATTGAATGCTCCAAAAAATGCCCTATATAGAGTGTGTGTGTGTGTGTGTGTGAGTGAGTGAGTGTGTGTCCAGTGCCTGAAACGTTCTCCCCTGGATGGGCATGTGGAACCCCCTGCGACCCTAATAGAGGATAAAGCTGAAGATAATACTATAAATAGACTTTAAAAAAAAAGTATTAAAAAGTGTCTTTAAACATTCTCTTTATTGTTATTCTAGCATTTAGCAAAGAGAAATTAAGTTGGTAATCTGATTTGACCTAGGGGCAGCACGATGGCTTAGTGGTTAGCATGTTCTCCTCTGAATGCTGGGGATTCCAGGTTTGAGTTTTCATGTTCTCCCCGTGTCCGTGTGGGTTTCCTCCGGGTTCTCCGGTTTCCTCCCACAGTCCAAAAACATGGATCAAGGTCATTTGTAGTCTCCAAATTGCCCTATATAGTGTGTTTGTGTGTGTGTGTGTGTGTGTGTGTGTGTGTGTGTGTGCCCATCGATAGATTGGTGTCCTGTCCTGGGTGTATCTGCCCAGCGCCCGAAACGTCCCCCCCCACCCCCCCGCGACAAAGCAGAAGATAATGGATGGATGTATCTGATTCAGTGAGGTCTCTGCCCTCGATTTTGACATTTCTAAAGAGGTTTGGTTTGTTCTCTGGTTACAAAGTTAATCTATAAATCAGCGAGTGTTTTGCAGTGAGTTTATTTTAATTGTTTCTTGGTCGGTCCTCTGTCTGATTTAGGATTTGCATATTTTTTAAATAGGTTTTAAATATCTAAAGGTTCAGGTGTCTCTCTTCTCCGGTTTCCTCACACAGTCCAAAAACATGGATCAAGGTCAATTGAGTTCTCCAAATTGCCCCATATAGAGAGTGTGTGTGTGTGTGTGTGTGTGTGTGTGAGTGAGTGTGTATACAGTGATAGATTAGCGTCTTGTCCTGGATGTATCTGCCCAGCGCCCGAAACTTTCTCCCCTGGATGGGCATGGGGACCCCCCCGCAAACCTAATATAGAATAAAGATAAGATAATGGATGGATGTTTGTTTAAAAACTCCGCCTCAGACGTCACATGCAAAAACAGGTCGGATTTTCCTGATTTTTGGATTTGAGTGTTCTTATTTGGACTGTAACCAAAGCAGATGGACGGGAATGTAAATCTCACGCTGTAATCACTGAATGAAGAACATGGAGGTGAGGCCAGACCCTACATGACCTTTTAGAAAATTATTTTAGATTTCTTAATTTTATTTTATTATTTTAATCACTTCTCCAATTGTTTATATATCTGACTGAACTTTGGAACTTTCAGACGGTAGGGTGCGGTAGCCCAGTGGGTAGGGTGTTGGGCTATCAATCTGAAGGTTGGCGGTTCAAATCCCAGGTCCACTGAAGTTACCAATGTGGGTCCTTGAGCAAGACCCTTAACCCTCATTGCTCCAGGGATGTTGTGTTTAACCCTGTGCTCACCTTGGAAGTCGCTTTGGATAAAAGCGTCCAATAAATGACCAAATAGCATAACTTTCAGACCTCTACACTCTGATCCTCTGCTGCTGTGACTGAGTGAACATCCTCATTTAACTTAAAAAAATACTGAAAACATTCAACAAACCATTATTCCATTATCTTCCGCTTTATCCTCTATTAGGGTGGATTCCCCATGTCCATCCAGTGGAGAACGTTTCAGACAAAGCCAATCCTGGTACACATTCACACAAACACACACACACAAAAACACTCTATATGGGGCAATTTGGAGAATTCAATTGACCTTGATCCATGTTTTTGGACATGCTAACCACTAAGCCACCGTGCTGCCCAAAACATTACTTTTCCATCCATCCATCTTCTTTCGCTTTATCCTATCTACAGTAGAGATGCGGGGGGTGGTTCCCAATGCCCGTTCAAGGGAGAACGTTTCGGGCGCTGGGCAGATACACCCAGAACAGGACGCCAATCCTGCGTACATATTCATACACACACACAGAATTCAATTGACCTTGATCCATGTTTTTGGACTGTGGGAGGAAACCAGAGAACCCGGAGGAAACCCATGCAGACACGGGGAAAACATGGAAACTCCACCCAGAAAGGGATTCGAACCGGGAATCCCTAGTGCTGAGAAGAGAACATGCCAACCACTAAGCCACCCAAAACATTAACTTATTCACTCATTATCTTCTGCTTTATCCTCTACTAGGGTCGTGGGGGGGGGTTACCCATGCCCATCCAAGGGAGAACGTTTAGGGCGCTGGGCAGACACACCCTGGACAGGACGACATCAATACTGGTACACTTTCACACTCACACAAACACACTCTATATGGGGCAATTTGGAGAACTCAATTGACCTTGATCCATGTTTTTGGACTGTGGGAGGAAACCTGAGAACCTGGAGGAAACCCAAGTGGACATGGGGAGAACATGGAAACTCCACCCAGAATGGGATTCACACTGGTAATCTCCAGCGCTGAGAGGAGAACCTGCTAAACACCAAGCCACCCACTGCTTGGAACCATCCATCATCTTCCGCTTCATCCTATATTAGGGTTGCGGGGGGGGGGGGGGTTCCCCATGCCCATCCAGGGGAGAACATTTCGGGCGCTAGGCAGATACACCCAGGACAGGACGCCAATCTATCCCTGGGCACACACTCACACACTCAGACACGCACACAACACACTCTATATGGGGCAATTTGGAGAACTCAATTGACCTTGATCCATGTTTTTGGACTGTGGGAGGAAACCTGAGAACCTGGAGGAAACCCAAGTGGACATGGGGAGAACATGGAAACTCCACCCAGAATGGGATTCACACCGGTAATCTCCAGCGCTGAGAGGAGAACCTGCTAAACACCAAGCCACCCACTGCTCGGAACCATCCATCATCTTCCGCTTCATCCTATATTAGGGTTGCGGGGGGGGTTTCCCATGCCCATCCAGGGGAGAACATTTCGGGCGCTAGGCAGATACACCCAGGACAGGACGCCAATCTATCCCTGGGCACACACTCACACACTCAGACACGCACAAACACACTCTATATGGGGCAATTTGGAGAACTCAATTGACCTTGATCCATGTTTTTGGACTGTGGGAGGAAACCTGAGAACCTGGAGGAAACCCAAGTGGACACGGGGAGAACATGGAAACTCCACCCAGTTTGGGATTCAAACCGGGAATCTCCAGCGCTGGGAGGAGAACATGCTAAACACCAAGCCACCGTGCCACCCACTGCAGGGAATCAACTCGCTAAAATCTCCCGTTTATTAACTTCAAACACACAGATCTTTAGGCTTCAGTAAACATATATACAGTAAAGTGTTGATGAGGTTACCTGTAAAGGTGTCTCCTGACTCCGCCTCCTTCATCCCGGCAGGTGGAGGCAGTCAGGTGAGAGAGAGGCAGAGGAGAAGGAACTACACTACAGATTAAAAACCAGCAGTCTGCTTTAATTCTGCGTTCGGCCGTCCTCCCGACCATGTGCATTATTTATTACAGACGCAGCGGCAATTCTTATAAAACAGGAGACGGTTACATCGTACAGACAGCGATCTCTAATGGAACGGGATCCAGAGTCCTGTGTGCCACTCGGTCTACTGAGCCGGGTTCGGGGGAAATCACGATGTCGAGTACAGAGAGTGTGGAGAACAGTGCATTTACAACAGAGCAGAATCACACGGCCCTAAAGAACTCACCGGACACGTAACAGCTCTTTGTTCTAGAACCAGGAGGAGCGTCGATACCGGGGCTCGGATTCAACGCCGCAACGTGGAACCTGTTAAATCTACAGCGTATACTTCAACATTCAACAGCTGGAACGAGGGAGCCGCCCGAAAATCCACCCAAAAGCGCCATTCTGGAGTTTCCCCCCCTGAATCTTCGGATTGGGATTGCCAAAAATTCAGTCGACTCGTTTGCATAACTTTAATAAATCAAAGGCCTGGTCTGTACACACGGCATTTAGCGGCAACATTAACACCCCCCCCCCCATTCCCAAATCCACACACAAACTTCTTTTGGTCAAGTACAACTACAGTTAGGAATGTCCTGAACCTGATTGATTACTTTCAAATCGATCGATCCGATCAGGATCCGGATCCGAACTTCATTGTAGAACATCGTCTGATTAAATATGGATGTGATCAAGGAACTTTCGGTAGATTTACGCAGAAATAATAATAATAACTCTAATAACTTATCTTTGGATCTGAAGTTCCGTATGGGGCGCCAGGGCGTGACGGGCGGAGTCGGCAGGTTTGGAACGCGGATCGGGTGAATGGTTCCACTTGTTTGGTATCAAGGTCACTAATAATCTCTCCTCCTGCATTTCGGAGGAAAACGGAGGCTGGGGACGGTGACGGTGTCAAACTAAGGTTTACCCCGGGTTACAGAGAATTAGAACCGGTCTGGAGTCGGGACACGAAGAGAACATACAGTATGTACAGAGACGACAGGGGTGAGGACAAAACCTGCACTCACCCCCAATGGCACTCGCTCATGATATACCAATCCTCTCCTCCATACCCACACTCAGTAAGGCAGGGAGAGTGTGTGTGTGAGTGAGAGTATGTGTGTGTGTATGTGTGTGTGTGTGTGTGTGTATGTGTGTGTGTGTGTGTGTGTGCTCTCTCTTCAGTGTAGCAGCTCCTCCACCTCATGCTCCTTCAGTCTGGCATTGTCCCTGACCTGATCGAAGCTGTAGGTCTTTACTATCTCTCCGTTATGGAAGACGGTGTGAAGAAGATCCTGCAGGAGAACAACATGGAGATCAGACACTGAATCATCAGACAGAGAGTGTGGTAGCTCAGTGGTAGCTCTGTTGGACAGTGGAGGCTGGTGCAAAAAAAAATTGAGGGGGGCCCAAGCATCCATCCATTCATTCATTCATTATCTCCCGCTTTATCCTCTATTAGGGTCGTGGTGGGGTTCCCCATGCCCATCCAGGGGAGAACATCTCCGGCGTCGGGCAGATAGACCCAGGACAGGGCGCCAATCCATCGCTGGGCAGCATCCATCCATTCATCCATTTTCTTCCGCTTTATCCTGTACTTGGGTCTCGGGGGCCCATCCAGGGGAGAACGTTTCGAGCGCTGGGCAGATACACCCAGGACAGGACGCCAATCTATCATTGGACACACACTCACTCACACAGACACTCTCTATATAGGCAATTTGGAGAATTCAATTGACCTTGATCCATTTTGGACTGTGGAAGGAAACCGGAGAACCCGGAGGAAACCCATGGGGACACGGGGAGAACATGGAAACTCCACCCAGATTGGGATTCAAACCAGGAATCCCCAGCGCTGAGAGGAGAACATGCCGACCACTAAGCCACTGTGTCGCCCTTATTTATTTATTTATTCTTTTAATACATTCTAACATGTCTTATTAGACACACAATATTTTCATTCATTCATTCATTATCTCCCGCTTTATCCTCTATTAGGGTCGCGGTGGGGTTCCCCATGCCCATCCAGGGGAGAACGTCTCGGGCGCGCAGGGCGCCAATCCATCGCTGGGCACACACTCACTCACACAGACACACTCTATATGGGGCAATTTTGAGAATTCAATTAACTTGATCCATGTTTTTGGACTTTGGGAGGAAACCGGAGAACCCGGAGGAAACCCACGCAGACACGGGGAGAACATGGAAACTCCACCCAGATGGGAATTTCGAACCGGAAATCCCTAGCGCTGAAAGGCGAACGTGCTAACCACTAAGCCACCGTGCCGCCCACACACTATTTTGCAGTTCATAATTAATTCAGTTTAATTTCTGAACAATTTTAAGAGGGGCTGCCACTAATGTTCGGCTGTCAATCAGAACGATGTCGGTTCAAACCCCAGTTCCACCAAAGTTACCTATGTGGGTCCTTGAGCAAGACCCTTAACCTCATTGCTCCAGGGATGCTGGACCTCCATCAAGTTGGGATGTTTGTAAGTCACTTTGGATAGAAGCGTCTCCGTAATGACCAAATACAGGGCGTGATAGCTCAGTGGTTATGGGGTTGGGCTATCAATCTGAAGGTTGGGGGTTCAAATCCCAGGTCCACAGAAGTTACCAGTGTGGGTCCTTGAACAAAGCCCTTAACCCTCATTGCTCCAGGGATGTTGAGATGAACCCTGTGCTCACCTTGTAAGTCACTTTGGATAAAAGCGTCGGCTGAATGACCACATGTAAATGTAAATGGGTCAGAGTGGACTTATGGAGTTTCGGAGTTAGTGGTAGAACCTCAGAGAGCTGAATAAACTATGAACATGGATGGATTTCTATTGGACTGGCAGTCCTGCAACGGACTAATGGAGTTTACAATCGTTAAATAAGGATCACGTGATCATCACACAATCTGTACATGGCTGTCCTACACTATTGATGCTGCCCCCCCGCTCACGGAGGATGAGTCCCCCACTGAGCCACTCACAAGGTTTCCAACCATCAATCCATCATCTTCCGCTTTATCCTCTATTAGGGTCGCGGGGGGGTTCCCCATGCCCATCCAGGGGAGAATGTTTCGGGCACTTGGCAGATACACCCAGGACAGGGCGCCAATCTATCACTGGGCACACACTGACTCACACACACACACACACACAGTCTATATGGGGAAATTTGGAGAACTCAAATGACCTTGATCCATGTTTTTGGACTGTGGGAGGAAACCGGAGAACCCGGAGGAAACCCACACGGACACGGGGAGAACATGGAAACTCCACCCAGATTGGGATTCGAACTGAGAATCCCTAGTGCTGAGAGGAGAACATGCTAAACCACTAAGCCGCCATGCCGGCCTCACAAGGTTACTTCTTTAAAATATGAACATATCAGGAAGTTTTTTCTTGCCACTGTTGCTTCGGCTTGCTCTTTGGGGGTTTGCTCTAGTGTAAGGTTCTGCACCTCGCTGAGGTACAGAGGAACCCTTCACTTTGGTTCTGATGGAACTGAACACTAATGGTAATGAAGATCATGAAAAGCAGGTTGGACGTACCTCTCCATACTCCTCCAGCTCCCCCTTCCCCTCCTCTAGGGTCACATAGTCTGCATTCTGAGTCCTGTGGAGCGACAGGCGGCCTTTCTTTGACCTTTTGTTGGGGTCAGCAACAGGGTCTTTAAAAACATTGACCTGAGAAACAGAATGAAGAAGAAGATGTGATCAGCCTGATGAAGAGCACCTCTAATCCTCAAGTTCTTCCATCAGTCATGTGACCTCACCCCTAATCCATTGGTCACCACATAGCTGCATTTGAAGGAGCAGTTGAGAAGATCTCGAGTGAGTTTCTGCAGAAGAGCTCCCCCTGATCCGAACGAGATGTTCTCTATACTCCACCGGTGTTCCTTCATCCCCTCCACGATCTACAGCAAACACACAGTTCCTCAGAGAACGCCAACATCAGCACACTGTAGCAGCAGCATGATCTGCAGATACCCACCTCCTGTAACGTGTTGATGTCCACGCCGTCACCCTGAATGACCCGGAGGTACGGGGGAAGAACCCTGAAGCCTTTCGAGTTCTCGATGGGGGTGAACTTCTTCCCCAAGATCTCCAGCACCTGCAACACAGAGCTGGTGAGCCACATCTCACCTCTGAGCTTCATACTGGGAGCATTGGGAGAAGGTTCACCTTAAGCACAGTGTCCAGGGGGTTCCCCGAGTCTGGGCGTACCACCAGAGGAGCATCAGCGCTGCGTTTCTCCACCAGCTCTCTCAGATCCTCCCCCCAGATCTTCTCACAGGCGTTGTAGATGTCGTAGCTGTCGCTGACGATGGAGACGGGGACGGAGGGGAACTGTTTGACTATGTGTTCGAAGGCGTCTTTCTCATGGTCTTTTCCCCATGCCGTGATGGTGCTGTAGGTGAAGGACATAAGACGAGGTTAGGTGGAGGGCGCCACCACCAGCTGACATCTACTAACACCATACAGAAGAGGAGGTCAGGAGGATCCTCATGATCACATCTGAGCTCCATTAAAAAACTCAAACATGACATCATTAGATCAGAGAGAAACGATTCAGTTATAGGAGTCATTTAAAAACTCATTACCCTGCACTGACCCATTATCAACTTATTACCCTGCACTGATACACAGACCCATCCAAATCCATTGGAACGCTGATGCATTTTGGTTTGCTAAACACTGCCAACATTAGGGTTTGAGACAACTAGAAGTAAAGAAGAAGACGGAACAGCGCGTTCTGAACCACTGATCCCATTAATGTCCTCTCAGAGTCTCAATGTCTCAGGGTCTTAGGTTTTAGAATCTCAGTATCTCTGGATCTCCGTGTCTTGTGGTCTCAAGGTCTTGAGGTCTCAGCATTTTAGAGTTTAGAGGTTTCAGGGTCTCAGTGTCTCAGGTTCTCTGGGTTTCAGGGTCTTAAAGCCTTAGGGTCTTGGGGTCTCAGTGTTTCAGGGTCTTAAAGTCTCAATGTTTCAGGGTCTTAAAATTTTAGGGTCTTGGAGTATTAGTTTTTCAGGGTCTTAAAGTTTTAGCGTCTTGGAGTCTCAGGGTCTTAAAGTCTTAGGGTCTTGGGGTCTCAGTGTTTCAGGGTTTCAGGGTCTTGGAGTCTCAGTGTTTCAGGGTCTCAAAGTCTTAGGGTCTTGGGGTCTCAGGGTATCAGTGTTTCAAGGTCTCAAAGTCTTAGGGTCTTGGGGTCTCAGTGTTTCAGGGTCTCAAAGACTTAGAGTCTTGGGGTCGCAGTGTTTCAGGTTCCTAAAGTTTTAGGGGTCGCAGTGTTTCAGGTTCCCAAAGTCTTAGGGCCTTGGAATCTCAGGGTCTCAGTGTTTCAGGGTCTCAAAATCTCAGGGTCTTGGAGTCTCAGGGTTTCAGGGGTCTCAGGGTCTGAACCAGTTCAAACATCACGAAGCTCCAGTTCTAAACTCACCTGTGTTCAGCCGCTGGAACAGAGAATCCAGGAACTGGGTCTTTGGTTCCATAGTATTTCTTCACCACTCCGATTCCAGCCACAGTGTCTGTTCCTTTAAAGTTTACTAAATGTGCAGAAGCTCCGATTCCTGCCGTCTACAGACACAAAGATCCAGCAGATCATTCCTACTGCAGCTCCAGCCCATAATTATCTCCACATTAAGAGAAACAGCAGTGTGTGTGTGTGTGTGTGTGTGTGTGTGTGTGTGTGTGTGTGTGTGTGTGTTTTCCAGCTTAGTAAATCAGAATTGTGTGGTAAGGTTACAGTTATAGTTCTGGTTATAGTTATAATTATGGTTCTGGTTCTGGTTATAGTTCTGGTTATAGTTATAATTATGGTTCTGGTTATAGTTCTGGTTATAGTTGTAATTATGGTTCTGGTTATGACAGAGTTGAGTCACCTCCTGAGATGAAACCCCCCTGTAGCCGAAGTCGTGCAGTTTGTATTCCAGTCTCTCCAGCGATCCAGATGTTTCCATCAGATACTTGGCCAGAATCTTTTTCTGCTCACGTGAATTAGTTGCGACTGTGATGGGATACCAGATCTGAACCAGGATAGTCTTTAAAGAGAGAGATGCAGTTATACTTCAGCAGAGCGGAGAACATCAATCACTGCAGGGAACGTATTAAAACACTAAACGACTCATAAAACAATTACAGTACTGTGGTACCAATGGGACGGGAGCTCAGGTGTTCACTGAAGATACCCAATATTAACCCTCACTGCTCCAGGGGGCTTGGGGGGTGGAGGCATTATGATGGAGGGTGTGTGTGTGTGTGATGGAGGGTGTATGTGTGTGTGGGTGTGATGGGGTGTGGGGTGTGTGATGGGGTGTGTGTGTGTGTGTGTGTGATGGTAGTGTGTTTGTGTGATGGAGGGTGTATGTGTGTGTGTGGGTGTGATATGGTGTGGGGTGTGTGATGGGGTGTGTGTGTGTGTGTGTGTGTGATGGTAGTGTGTTTGTGTGATGGAGGGTGTATGTGTGTGTGTGGGTGTGATGGGGTGTGGGGTGTGTGATGGGGTGTGTGTGTATGATGGAGGTGTGTGTGTATGATGGAGGTGTGTGTGTGTGATGGAGGGGTGTGTGCGATGGAGGTGTGTGTGCGATGGAGGTGTGTGTGTGTGTGTATGATGGAGGTGTGTGTGTGTGTGTGTGTGTGTGTGATGGGGTGTGTGTGATAAAGGTGTGTGTGTGATGGAGGGTATGTGTGAGATGGAGGGTGTGTGTGCGATGGAGGGTGTGTGCGATGGAGGTGTGTGTGTGTGTGTGTGATGGAGGTGTGTGTGTGATGGGGTGTGTGTGTGTGATGGGGTGTGTGCGTGTGTGTGATGGGGTGTGTGTGATGGAGGTGTGTGTGTGATGGGGTGTGTGTGTGTGATGGGGTGTGTGCGTGTGTGTGATGGGGTGTGTGTGATAGAGGTGTGTGTGTGATGGAGGTGTGTGTGTGTATGTGATGGAGGTGTGTGTGTGTGTGTGTGTGTGATGGTGGTGTGTGTGTGATGGGGTGTGTGTGATAGAGGTGTGTGTGTGATGGAAGGTGTGTGTGCGATGGAGGCGTGTGTGTGTGATGGAGGTGTGTGTGTGATGGTGGTGTGTGTGTGTGTGATGGTGGTGTGTGTGTGATGGCAGTGGTGTGTGTGTGAGTGTGTGATGGTGGTGTGTGTGTGTGTGTGTGTTGGAGGCATGTGTCTGTGTGTGTGATGGAGGTGTGTGTGATGGGTGTGTGTGTGTGAGATGGTGGTGTGTGTGTGTGTATTGGAGGTGTATGTGATAGGTGTGTGTGTGTGTGTGTGTGTGTGTGTGTGTGTGTGTGTGTGAGTGATGGAGGTGTGTGTGTGTGTGTGTGTGTGTGTGTGTGTGTGTGTGTGAAACAGTAGAGGAGGTTCTTTTGGGTAAAAGCGTTTGCAAAATGACATGAAAGTAAAGAGCACTGCCATTTAAAACACCTGGCACCCGGGCGCCCTCTGCTGGTGATGTCACACTGCTGCATGAATCAAATGTTAAGGTTCTACAAGGGTGTGGTTCTGATTCTCACTGTGAAATCATAAAGAATAAAACAGAACCAATACGATGGGTTTCAGTGTTTCCACCGGGGGCAGTGTTGGACCTTATTGGTCAGAAGGCTGAAGGTTCGAATCTTGAGTGCAAAAAGCTCCCGCCTATAAAAGAGGTTTCCACCAGATGGCGCCACCACATGAACACTTTCTGAATTCGAAGCTGCTCAGACATCAGCAGCTGGAGGTGCAGTGAACCCAACACCACACCCAACACCCCCCACTGAGGTACAGAGTGCATGAGGATTAAACAGGGAGAGCATCAACAGAACATTCACGATCAGAACTGGGACCGCGGTTCTGCAGGAGGTTACATTCACAGGGGTTCTACTGAACTGTGGACACACCCCCCCATCATTACACACTCTGTACATTGGTGTCCTGCGCTGTAAATACCCCCCACACACACACGCACAAATACCCCCCCACACTTACATGCACGGAGGTTCCGCTTTAGAACCCCATACAGCTGCTTTGAAATGATCTTCTATTGTAAAATAGATCAATAAAGTTGGACTGAAGGGGTGGAGAGGAACAGGGATTGGTTCTTGGTTTCAGCATCACTTACCTCCACCCAGTTTGTGAGCCAATAGCATTCAGGGTCGGTGCTCTCCACCGTGAAGAGAACGTTCCCCCGTGGAATGACGCTTCCCTCTGGAACAGCTTTGATCTCGATCGGGAGACGACCGTTATACTTCTACATTCACAAAGAACAACGTTACTCACCCTGCACACACCCCCCGACTATTACCCTCATCCCACACTATTACCCTGAACTATTACCTTCACCCCACACTATTACCCTGAAATATTACCCTCACCCCACACTATTACCCTGAACTATTACCCTCACCCCACACAATTACCCTGAACTATTACCCTGAACCCTCATACTCACCCTGAACTATTACCCTCACCCCACACTATTACCCTGAACACTCACACTCACCCTGAACTATTACACTCACCCCACACTATTACCCTGAACTATTACCCTCACCCCACACTATTACCCTGAACTATTACCCTGAACCCTCATACTCACCCTGAACTATTACCCTCACCCCACACTATTACCCTGAAATATTACCCTCACCCCACACTATTACCCTGAACTATAACCCTCACCCCACACTATTACCCTGAACTATTACCCTGAACCCTCATACTCACCCTGAACTATTACCCTCGCCCCACACTATTACCCTGAACCCTCACACTCACCCTGAACTATTACACTCACCCCACACTATTACCCTGAACCCTCATACTCACCCTGAACTATTACACTCACCCCACACTATCACCCTCACCCTGAACTCTTACCCTCACCCAACACTATTACCCTCACCCTGAACCCACACCCTGAACCCTCACCCCGAACAATCACACTCACCCTGAACCATCTGAACCATCACACTCACCCTGAACCATCACACTCACCCTGAACCATCTGAACCATCACACTCACCCTGAACCATCACACTCACCCTGAACCATCACACTCACCCTGAACCATCTGAACCCTCACACTCACCCTGAACCATCACACTCACCCTGAACCATCTGAACCATCACACTCACCCTGAACCAACACACTCACCCTGAACCATCATCACACTCACCCTGAACACTCACCCCGAACCCTCACACTCACCCTGAACACTCACACCCATCCTGAACTATTACACTCACCGTGAACCCTCACACTCACCCTGAACCATCACACTCACCCTGAACACTCACACCCATACTGAACTATTACACTCACCGTGAACCCTCACACTCACCCTGAACCATCACACTCACCCTGAACCATCTGAACCATCACACTCACCCTGAACCATCACACTTACCCTGAACCATCACACTCACCCTGAACCATCACACTCACCCTGAACCATCATCACACTCACCCTGAACACTCACCCCGAACCCTCACACTCACCCTGAACACTCACACCCATCCTGAACTATTACACTCACCGTGAACCCTCACACTCACCCTGAACCATCACACTCACCCTGAACCATCACACTCACCCTGAACACTCACACCCATCCTGAACTATTACACTCACCGTGAACCCTCACACTCACCCTGAACCATCACACTCACCCTGAACCCTCACACTCACCCTGAACCATCACACTCACCCTGAACCATCACACTCACCCTGAACCATCACACTCACCCTGAACCATCACACTCACCCTGAACCATCACACTCACCCTGAACACTCACACCCATACTGAACTATTACACTCACCCTGAACCATCACACTCACCCTGAACCATCACACTCACCCTGAACCATCACACTCACCCTGAACACTCACACCCATCCTGAACTATTACACTCACCGTGAACCCTCACACTCACCCTGAACCATCACACTCACCCTGAACCCTCACACTCACCCTGAACCATCACACTCACCCTGAACCATCACACTCACCCTGAACCATCACACTCACCCTGAACCATCACACTCACCCTGAACACTCACACCCATACTGAACTATTACACTCACCCTGAACCATCACACTCACCCTGAACCATCACACTCACCCTGAACACTCACACCCATACTGAACTATTACACTCACCCTGAACCATCACACTCACCCTGAACCATCACACTCACCCTGAACCATCACACTCACCCTGAACCATCACACTCATCCTGAACCATCACACTCACCCTGAACCATCACACTCACCCTGAACCATCACACTCACCCTGAATCCTCACACTCACCCTGAACCATCACACATCACACTCACCCTGAATCCTCACCATGAACACGATTACAAAGGAGGTTTTCATTTACAAAGGTAGATGAATCTTAGAGTTACCTCGAGAATGTACATCCAGCCTTTTTCATTAAACACGTCATCCTGAAAATGCTCGCGGTAAACCTCCTTCGCCTCCTGAATCTTCTCCAGGGTCACAACTTTTCCTGTTAAAGGACGAGAGGAGAAGGTTCTGCATGTGAGAGCTCAGCAATGCAAGAACTACCAAATCCGGTTCCTCTAATAGGGTTCCCCATGCCCATCCAGGGAGAACCTTTGGGGCACTGGGCAGATACACCCAGGACAGGGCACAAATCTATCGCTGGGCACACTCACTCACACACACACACTCTATATGGGGCAATTTGGAGAATTCAATTGACCTTGATTCTTGTTTTTGGACTGTGGGAGGAAACCGGAGAACCCAGAGGAAACCCACGCAGACACGGGGAGAACATGGAAACTCCACCCAGATTGGGATTTAAACCTGGATCTGAGAAGAGAACATGCTAACCACCGTGCTTCCTTGTTTTCTAATGTTATTTTTTAATGTTATTTTTCAAAAATTAATTTGTTTGGTTTGTATTCTATAAAAGTGGGTCTTGTCTTAATGTCAATGAGAATATGGTACCAGGCTGAGAACAGTTGAGAACCCCTAATCTAAACAACACCACACTGCTAAAAGTTTATGGGCTTTTCCTTTGATCTCTGTGAATGTTAGATGACAACAAAAGTGGAGCTCAAGAACAAAATATAACAACTAAGATAAACAATAATAACCATCAAGAGACGATCTGAGACGATCTGTAACGTTTTAAAACCTTCTGAAACATTCTAAAACCTTCTGAAACATACAGAAATATTTTAAAACATTCTGAAACGTTTGGAAACCTTCGGAAACAAACAAAATATTCTGAAACATTCAGAAACATTCTGGAAAATTCTGGAACGTTCTGTAATGTTCTGTAACGATCTGTAAAGTTCTGTAACGTTCAGAAACATTTGGAAACATTCTGAAATATTTGAAAACATTAAGAAACTTTCTGAAACGTTCTGTAACGATCTGTAAAGTTCTGTAACGTTCTGAAATATTTGGAAACCTTCGGAAACCATCAAAATATTCTGAAACATTCGGAAACAATGTGGAAAGTTCTGGAACGTTCTGAAATGTTCTGTAACATTCTGTAACGATCTGTAAAGTTCTGTTCCGTTCAGAAACATTTGGAAACGTTCTGAAATATTTGGAGACATTCTGGAGCATTCAGAAAAATTCTGAAACGTTCTGAAACATTCAGAAACTTTCTGGAACATTAACATTTTGGAACGTTCTGAAATATTTGGAAACCTTCGGAAACAATCAAAATATTCAGAAACATTCTGGAAAGTTCCAGAAAGTTCTGGAATATTTACAAATAAACATTCAGAAATATTCAGAAATATTCTGGAACGTTCTGAAATGTCCTGAGGACAAGCCTGGAGTTCGTTTGAGTTTAAACTCCGATCGTGTAAGATCTTCATGACTTTCAGCTCAGTGCATCATCAGATTCAGGGTTGAGTTCAGGGTTTGGATGATGTGGTTTGTAAGCCGGGGGCTCCGGTGAGGTGAGGTACCTTTTAAATATTTGTGAAGGATGTACTGCAGCCCGTAGAACACCGTCTTCTCATACTTCACCTTCTGCCTCTTAGAGGGATCGGTCTTCTTCTCACGACATTCGAAGTAGGAGTAGACCTTACTGGTGTTTGGAGGATATTGTTTATAATGAGTCACCTGCAGGAGAGTCCAAAAGAACCGAGTCGCATCAGTATCAGCACCAAGGCGGAACTCACGAACATGAATATCTGCGTTTAGGTTAACCTCCCCAACTAAGATTAAGTTCAACACTAACTTACCAACACATATAGAGCAGCTAACTGATAACATCCATCCATCCATTATCTTCCACTTTATCTTCTATTAGGGTCGCGGTGAGGTTCCCAATGCCCATCCAGGGGAGAACATTTCTGGCGCTGGGCAGATACACCCAGGACAGGGGGGGCAATCTATCACTGGGCACTCACTCACTCACACTCTATATGGGACGATTTGGAGAATTCAATTGACCTTGATCCATGTTTTTGGACTGTGGGAGGAAACCGGAGAACCCGGAGGAAACTTGGTTTTATTCACATAATGCCGAACAAAAGCTATTAACAAAAGCTCATAAACAGTTGTTCTGTTTAAACTGGAATTAATTTAAAGTGTCCAAACTCGACTAAGAGCAGTACTGCAAATAAAAGTTATAATTAAGAGATTACAATACAGTGAGGCTGAGAAAAGAGATCACCCCCCCCCCCATCACCCCGTTCCACACCAAACCGAACCGTAAGGTCCATACCGAACCAGCAATAAGAAACAGTCTGCAGTCTTAACTTTCAACCTTCTGACATAGCGCATGGAACCAGGATAGGGCTGCAATAACGAATCGATAATATCGATAAAAATCGATTATGAAAAGTGTCGATAACGAAACCCGTTCGTTATTCGTTGGGTCACACGATTTCCGCGTTACTCGCAATGTTACTCTTACGTCAACTGCAGCACCTGATTTATCGATTAATCGAAAACATAATCGATCGATTAACAAAAACAATCGTTAGTTGCAGCCCTAAACCAGGAGCCAAGAAAATTTTCCTCTCATATACTCCACCTACACCAGCCTAAACTGTTCACTCCTCCACATTGCCTCCATTGGTGGTCCAACGTTTTTAATGATAAGATTGAGGGAGATCAATAAACTCTTTCCTATCCGCCAACCAGCCATCCAACCAACCAACCAACCAACCTTCTCCCGTCTCAATTATCTTCAGGATTCTTCTGGCCAGCAACCTGACTACTTGCCCCCATCTCACCCTCTTAAGTCCATTGCTTCCTCTATCACACCAGCACCTGCACACATCATCTCCTCCCTCACGTCTGCTACTGTTCCTGATTCTTTCAAACAGGACAAAGTCAAACCTCTGCTCCAAAAGCCAACACTCAACCCAAATCTGCTCCAGAGCTACAGACCTGTATCACTTTCACCTTTCCTGTCTAAAACACCTGAACAGGTTCTATCTACACAGATCTCCAGGTTTCTTACACAGAACAACCACTTTGATCCCAATAAATCTGGTTTAAGCTGAGAGGATATTCCACTGAGACAGCATTGCTTTCTGCGGTTGACTCACTTAAATCAGCCAAAGCTATCTCTCAACCCGCTGTCCTCGGCAGCTTTCCAAACAGTAAATCATCAGGATGGACCTTCAAAGTGTCATGGGAATGAGGATGAACTCTCAACAAGTACTCACTGGAGTTCCTCCGGGCTCTGTACTTGGTCCCCTCCTTTTTTTAATTTTTTTGGTGGATTACTGTAATGCACCAGTCTCCCAGCATGCACCATCAGGCCTCTAGAACTGATTCAAACCTCTGCAGCCTCGTGTTCAACCAACTCAAGTGAGCTCATGTGACTTCACCTCTCCTCTCTCTTCATTGGTTCCCTGTAGCTGCTACATTCAGTATAAGACACTGACTCTGATCTACAGGACAGTCTTTGGATCTGCCCCCTCTTACCTTCACTCTAGATTTCGTAAATCCACTCCGACTCATTCACTTCACTCTAGTGATTAACGATCTTCCCAACTCTGTCTGTAGAGCTGCGACATTCAGCATTTTAAAGAAACATCTCAAAACACATCCCTTCCACAAACACTTAATATCAAATAAATATATATAAAGGATAACAATTGGATAACGAGCAGGTTGATGATACTACTGACTCTCATTTGTAAGACACTTTAGATAAGAGCATCTGCTAAATCTAAAGAAAAATTCTATTTAACCTACAACTGTCTTTAAAACAGAATGTGTTGCAGCTGCAGGTGGTATTAAGGTGGTGGATCATTCTCCAGAGTGTCAACTACAGTCTGCACATTTGAAATTGCTTCGAATGATCTGTATCTGCATGGTCTGACTGAGTGAGGGACTGACCGACTGAGTGAATAAGTGAGTGATAAGTATGTGAGGGAGGGAATAAGTAAGAGTGACTGAGTGAATGACTGACAAGGAGTGAGTGTGTAAGTGAGTGAGTGACAGAGGTGAGTGAATGAATGACTGAGTGAATGAGTTACTGAGTGAATGAATGAGTGATAGAGTGAGTGAGTGAATTACTAAGTGAAAGACTGAGTGACTAAGTGAGTGAATTACTAAGTAAATGAATAAGTGACAGAGTGCGGGTGAGTGAATTACTGAGTGACTAACTGTATAAATGGCTGAGTGAATGAATGAATGGGTGAGTGTGTGTGTGTGTGAATGACTGTATGAATGGCTAAGTGAAGGGATGAGTGACTGTGTGTGTGTGTGTGTGTGTGTGTGTGTGTGTGTGTGTGTGTGTGTGTGTATGAGTGAATAACCGAGTGACTGTATTAATGGCTCAGTGAATGAATGCCTGTGTTGTGTGTGAATGACTGAGTGAAGGGTTGAGTGAGTGAATAACTGAGTGAGTGACTGTATGAATGGCTGTGTGAGTGAATGACTGAGTGTGTGTGTGTGTGTGTGTGTGTGTGTGTGTGTGTGTGTGTGTGTGTGTGTGTGTGACTGAGTGAAGGGTTGAGTGAGTGAATAACTGAGTGAGTGACTGTATGAATGGCTGTGTGTGTTTGTGTGTGTGTGTAAATGGCTAAGTGAGTGAATAAATGATTAGTGACTGACTGAGAGAGTGAGTGAGTGAATGATAGAGTGAGTGAGTGAGTGAATGATCCTGAAGCAGTGATGTGTCTTCAGACCGAAGCTTAAAGGTGAAAGTTCCTCATGTTCTAATAGATCCGTGAGATGAGAGAGTGAGGAACCCTGCCCTATTCTTTCTGTCTGTCTTTTATGAGCAGAGGATGAAATGGATCTCTGAGATCTTATTACAGATATAATTCAACATTTCATCTATTTAAATTATTACAGATATAATTCAACATTTCATCTATTTAAATTATTACAGATATAATTCAACATTTAATCTATTTAAATTATTACAGATATAATTCAACATTTCATTTACTTAAATTCAGGGGTTTATTAATAACAATCCCGGATCCGCTCAAGAACTTTCACTTTCTCTTTCTCAAAAACAAACTCGCTCTCTCTCTCTCTCTCTCTCTATAACTTTCGTTTTGTGTAATTATTCTCTCTCTCTCTCTCTCTCTCTCTGTAAATGTAGTTGTATGAATCTCTCTCTCTCTTTATAGCTTTCGTTTTTTGTATTCTCTCTCTTTTTGTAAATGTAGTTGTATGCATTTCTCCCCCTCTCTCTAGTTTTTGTTTTTTGTAATTATTCTCTCACTCTATCTCTTTGTAAATTCTCTCTCTCACTCACTCACCTCCTCTCTCTCTTTCTCTCTCTCTCTCTTTTTTTTTTGTATTCTCCCTCTCTCTTTTTGTAAATGTAGTTGTATGCATTACTCTCTCTCTCTCTATATATATATATAACTTTCGTGTTTTTTTTTTTATTCTCTCTCTCTCTCTGTTTTTGTAAATGTAGTTGTGGGCATCTCTCTCTCTCTCTATAGCTTTCGTTTTTTGTAATTATTCTCTCTCTCTCTCTTTTTTTGTAAATTCTCTCTGTCTCTCACCCCCCTCCTCTCTCTCTTTTTTTAAATGTAGTTGTATGCATCTTTCTCCCCCCACTCTCTCTCTCACCCCTCCTCTCTCTCTCTCTCCTTCTGTGTGAGTCTCTCTCTCTCACACACACACACACACACACACCCCTCCTCTCTCTCTCTCTCTCTCTCTCTCTCTCTCTCACACACACACACACACACACACACACACACACCCCCTCCTCTCTCTCGCTCTCTCACACACACACACACACACACACACACACACACACACACACACACACACACCCCTCCTCTCTCTCTCTCTCTCTCTCTCTCTCCTCCGGCCTACCTAAACGGCCTTCCCTCATCCACCTGCCTCCCGCCGCTCTTCTTCATCACTTCTCTCCGGAGCGGGGGATTAAAAGCGGAGAAGCCGGGCTGCTCACCTTGTAGGAGTCGGTGGCTAACAGTATGTTGAACTCGGGGTCCCGGGTCTCCATCTTCCCGTGGGCCGAGGCTGAGGCCGCCGCTGTCATTGCCGTTGTTCTCGCCGCTCTCTGCAGGGAAGTCACAACCAAGCACGTAGTTACCCAGCCTAGTGACAGCACGCGCCGGGGGGCGTGGTCAACTCCAGGATTGGACGCTTGCTGTGACGTCAGACCGGTCGTGTCCGAAACCACATACTCCGTTTGTGCATAGTGCACTTCACGTCCCAATTGAACCACTTTTGGCGGTATATTTAGCGACTTTTCAAAAGCTTTAGCGACTTATATATATTTTTTTTAAAACGACTATTTCACGTGTTGTTGGAGAGTTTTTGGACACTTTGTTCTTCACTTACTTTTGCCTTAATTACATGTATTCATTTTCTTATTTGTAACATTTTTATTATTAAAATCCATATATTCATTATCTTCAGCTTTATCCTCTACTGGGGTCATGGCGGGGGTGGGGGGGTCCCTATGCCCATCCAGGGGAGAACGTTTCGGGCGTTGGGCAGATAGACCCTGATAGGACAGGGCGCCAATTTATCACACACACACACACACTCCCACAGACACACAAACACACACACTCTATACAGGGCAATTTGGAGAATTCAATTGACCTTGAATCCATGTTTTGGGACTGTGGAGAACCCGGAGGAAACCTACACGGACACAGGGAGAACATGGAAACTTAGACGAACGTCCACTAAGCCCTCCATCCATCCATCATCTTCTGCTTTATCCTCTACTAGGGTCGCGGGGCGCTGGGCAGATACACCCAGGACTGGGCGCCAATCTATCCCTGGGCACACACTCACACTCTATATGGGGCAATTTGGAGAATTCAATTGACTTGATCCATGTTTTTGGACTCCACCCAGATTGGGATTCGAACCGGGAATCCCTAGCGCTAAGGGGAGAACATGCTAATCACAGACACGAGGAGCACATGGAAACTTAGACGAACGTGCTATCCACTAAGCCACCGTGTCGCCCTTATTATTAAAATATTTTTATGATTATCTGTAATACAATAATAAACGTAACGATCGATTGATCATTCAGATCTCAGGATTCCGACTTTTTAATCTCAAAACTCTGACTTTTTATCTCAGAATTCTAACTTAATAATTCTAACTTTAATTCAAGTTCTGAGAGAACACCAAGCTTCTGAATAGTTAAGGTTCTTTAGTCATATTTGTGTAGCTTCGCTTGCTATAGTTCTTTGGGTGTTAAATTTTGTCATTCACTGTGGAGTAACCACTGTGTGGGTGTGGTAGCTCAGTGTTTAGGGTGTTGGGCTGTCAAGCTGAAAGTTGTGGGTTAAAATCCCAGGTCCACTAAAGTTACTGATGTAGGCTCTTAAGCAAGACCCTTAACCCTCAGTGTTTCAGACTGTTGTATCAACCCTGTGCTTACTTCATAATTCGTTTTGGATAAACACATTTAAACAACACTATCTCAGTAAAACATTTCAGTGTTAACATTTCTCTTACCTGAACTTATTGGTGGAATCTTAAACGATCTGACGACACTGCTGGAGCGTTCTGTAACTCTGAGAGCTTCGTCTGAATACAATCAATCTGACGTTCTAAGCGACGGTTCCTTGGTCCACTCTCAATATTCCAAAGTTGTTGGGAACGTTCCGTTATACTCTGTGGACAGTAGAGGATTTATAAAATCCTCAAAAGTACTTTTGACATATTTCAGGTGTTTTTTATTCACTTTTTTTCTCTCCCATAATGTTATTTCTTTATCATTGGCTGAGCCGATTGTCCAGCCATGACATCATTGACAATCAGACACCCCGCTGAGTGCTTCACATTCATATCAATGTGTGATATACAATACATTCTTTTAAATCATTAAAAACATTAATATAAACAGCTAGAGCAGCCTGGTGGCTTTGTGGTTAGCATGTCCTCCTCTCAAAACTAGGGATTCCCGGTTCAAATCCCCATCTGGGTGGAGTTTCCATGTTCTCCCCGTGTCCACGTGGGTTTCCTCCGGGTTCTCCGGTTTCCTCCCACAGTCCAAAAACATGGATCAAGTCAATTGAGTTCTCCAAATTGCTCCATGTAGAGTGTGTCTGTGTGAGTGAGTGTGTGTCCAGCGATAGATTGGCGCCCTGTCCTGGGTGTATCTGCCCAGCGCCCGAAACGTTCTCCCCTGGATGGGCATGGAGAACCCACCCGCGACCACAAAAGAGGATAAAGCTGAAGATAATGAATGAATGAATGTTCTCCTCTCAGCGCTGGGGATTCCGGGTTCGAATTCCAATCTGTGTGGAGTTTCTATGTTCTCCCCGTGTCCGCGTGGGTTTCCTCCGGGTTCTCCCACAGTCCAAAAACATGACTTCATGGTATATTGTCTGCTTCAAATCGCCCCAAATAGAGTGTGTGTATGTGTGCCCAGCGATAGATTGGCGCCCTGTCCTGGGTGTATCTGCCCAGCGCCTGGGACGTTCTCCCCTGCTTTTTACCCTAAGTGGAATTAATTTTTTTAATTTAAATATTATGTTTAAAAAATAGGCGGCACGGTGGCTTAGTGGTTAGCATGTTCTCCTCTCAGCGCTGGGGATTCCCAATATGGGTGGAGTTTCCATGTTCTCCCCGTGTCCGTGTGGGTTTCCTCCGGGTTCTCCGGTTTCTTCCCACAGTCCAAAAACATGGATCAAGTCAATTGAATTCTCCAAATTGCCCCATATAGAGTGTGAGTGTGTGCCGAGTGACAGATTGGCATCCTGTCCTGGGTGTATCTGCCCAGCGCCCAAAACGTTCTCCCATGGATGGGCATGGGGAACCCCCCGCGACCCTAGTAGAGGATTAAGATAGTGGATGGAATAACATAGTAGCGTTATAATAAAAATGTAAATATAAAAATATAGTACCATCAAAAATTAAGACATAAGGTATAGCAGCCGTGAGATAGTGTCTGTTGGACAGTGTTGTAGTGTTACAGTGTTTATTAAGAGTGTCTGTTGTACACACAAAAATTGGCTACTTTGCAACTTAGGCGATGATGTCATTAAGCAACATCTAGCGACTTTTTGGACCCGTCTGAAGTGGAGGCTGATGAGAATAGAACGCTGCACATTCAGTCCGTTACGTGTTGAAATACGGCTGCTGGTTTGTAATTCATCAGAAAAGAGAACTGATAAATGTAGTAATCGTTCAGGAGATTTAATTTCAGGAAGGTTGTGCTTGTTTAGTAACAACGTGTAAGACTTTTACTCAAATGAAGAGAAATACAATTAGAAAAGCATTTCTCCCACAGGTTTTGGACTGTGGGAGGAAACTACAGAACCCGGAGGAAACCCACACGGACACGGAGAGAACATGGAGACTCCACCCAGATTGGGATTCGAACCGGGAATCCCCAGCGCTGAGAGGACTGTTAAGAGAGCATTGCGGTTGTTCCGTCTTCCATCCATTATCTTCCGCTTTATCCTCTATTAGGGTCGCGTGGGGGGGAGGTTCCCCATGCCCATCCAGGGGAGAACGTTTCGGGCGCTGGGCAGATACACCCAGGACAGGGTGCCAATCTATCACTGTGCACACACTCACTCACACTCTATATGGGGCAATTTGGAGAACTCAATTGACTTGATCCATGTTTTTGGACTGTGGGAGGAAACCAGAGATCCTGGAGGAAACCCACACGGACGCGGGGAGAACATGGAAACTCCACCCAGATGGGGATTCGAACCAGTAATCCCCAGTGCTGAGAGGAGAACATGCCAACCACTAAGCCACCGTGCCGCCCCAACCTTGAACTTAATATCACAAAATCTTAATAAAAAGAATGTTTAAAGAAATAGCTACAACACCCCACAGGTACAGACTCCTCCACCAGGCTCCAGTGTGACCCCACCCACAGACGGAGGCTCGGATGGTTATGGAGCAAATCCTTCATTTATTATCAACCTTCAGCAATACGACATTTTTAATACCGACATCCAACTCCTGTGTCCATGATTACATCATCAGGACGTCATCCACCAGCCAATGAGAATGACCCCCACACAGCTCCACCTTAAATACAATACAAATAAATCTTCAGACAAAAAGATGAAGGTTATTGGACCACAAACACACAGTTAGAACCGACGTCCGTTATTCTGAATCATGAGAAGAACGCGGATCACTGAAAACAAAACGAAAGAGCTGCAGCACCCGACAAACTTCAAACACTCCATCAGTTACACACCCGCCTCCTGAAACCCGGACCTGTTACAACTGTAAATACATGTGCAACACACACACACACTCACACACACTCACTCACAATCACACACACACACACACTCACTTACACTCACACACACAAACTCTCTCTCTCTCTCTCACACACACACACACACACACACAAAGACACACACTCTCAAACACACACTCTCACATTCACACTGACACACACACTCACTCAAACACACATTCACACACACTCACACTTAAACACACACATGCTTACACACTCACTCACTCAAACACACACTCACATTCACACTGACACACACACAACACTGACACACACACACACTCACATTCACACACACATACTTACACACACACAAACACACTCACACTTAAACACACACTCACTTACACACTCACTCAAACACACTCTCACTCAAACACACTGACACACACACTCTCACACATATATATACACACACTCACCCACCCACACACACTCACCCACCCACACACACTCACTCACCCACACACAACTCATTCACACTCTCTCTCTCTCTCACACACACACACACACACACACTCACTCACACTCTTTCATTGTCTACTTTATTAGATACACCTGATTGGTTCTGCTCTCGATCTGAGATAATCTGAGATAATCTGAGATAATGGGGAATAAGAAAAATGGAGGTAAATCTAATAAAGCGGCCAGCGAGTGGATTTAGATATGTATAAATGTTCTGAACGGTTCCTTGGTTCCTGAGCTGCTCAGTGAGCTTTGGTTCTTAATAAAGGTTCTTTGTTGCAGTTCGTTAATTAAACATAAATACAACGTCTCCGATGCATCGAGTTCTCGATTGGTCCGTAGCTCCTCAGGCCGAGCGCTTCTCCACGCCCTGCTTGATGCCGAGCACCAGGTGCAGGAACCAGTTGAATTGGACGGTCCAGCCCTTGTCCCTGCAGACCTCGATCTGCTCCAGCAGGTGCTTCTGAGCCTCGTCCTCGGTGCGGCCCACCGTCAGCGCCTCGCGGATGTACTCGATGTCCTCCTTACTGGTGAGCTGCGGCATGCCGGTCATCAGCATCATGGAGAACAGGATGATCAGCAGGTTGGTGTGGTGGCGCAGAGCCAGGTAGGCTTTCACGCAGACGTTCTGTTTGCAAAATAAGAGTCCCGGGTTAAACAGCTGGAAAACAGAGGGAGGTGGAGAAGAAACGAGGCTTCACCTGGAACTTCAGGAAGTTGGGGCTGGTCTTCTTCCCCGTCGTGCCCATTACATACAGGAAGTCCGGGGTTAAGACGAAGGGAACGCGCTCCTTACTGATTCCCAAAAAGCTCTTATAGTTCCCAAGAATGTGTCCAAAATCGATGTGGAACAGGTTCCCTGTAGCGTAGAACATTAGAACATCACAGAATCAGAATTAAAATCGAATCACTTTCCTCTCGCACGCTCACACTCTGACTCTCGCACTCTCTCAGAGAACATCACTCACGCAGTTACAGATCAAACTGTTCTAATATTCTAATGTTCTAACCCCTTTAGAGCAGACTTGTCCAAAGTCCAGCCCAAATCCCAAGTGGCCCGCAGCTTCAGTCTTATAATGTGTTGTTTCTGGCTCACTAGTTGTGTCACAATAAATAAATATATTTTTTTATGTAATTACACTTTTCACCACACGATGGCACCATTCTAATCATACCGGTCTCTGTGGCACAAAAACTCGAGGACATATCGTCTGGACCATCGTGGCACCAGAACAAAGAGTCAAAGAACTAACCCAACATAGACCTCTTCATCTTCCAGAAGGTTCCTGAATGAACCAAAACAAGTGTTTCATTGTTTTTTTTTGGGTTTTAAATCTTTTAAAGGGTTCGGGGTCTGGGTTGGGGGTCTGAGTTATGGGTCCTGGTTAAGAGTCTGGATTTTGATCCGCATTAAGGGTCCGGGTTATGGGTCCTGGTTAAAGGTCCTGGTTAAGAGTCAGGGTTAGGGTCCTAAAGGTTCAGATTAAGGGTCCTGGTCTGGGTTAAGAGTCTGAGTTAGTGTTCCAGGTTAAAGATCCGAGTTAAAGATTCTGGTTAGGGTCTGGGTTATGGATCTGGGTTAGGGGTCCAGGTTAAGGGTTCAACTTAGCGTTCCGGGTTAAATTATCCGGGTTAAAGTTCTGGGTTAAGGATCCTGGTTAAGGGTAAGGGTTAGGGTCTGGGTTTAGGGTCCGGGTTATGGTCCTGGTTATGGGTCTGGATTAGGGGTCCGGGTTATGGGTCTGGGTTAGGGTCCTGGTTATGGGTCTGGATTAGGAGTCCTGGTTGAGGGTCCGGGTTAGGGTCTGGATCAGGGGTCTGGATCAGGGGTGCGGGTTAGGGTCTGGGTTTGTGGTCCGGGTTATGGGTCTGGGTTAGGGTCCTGGTTATGGGTCTGGATTAGGGGTTCTGGTTGAGGGTCCGGGTTAGGGTCTGGATCAGGGGTCTGGATTTGGGGTCCTGGTTGAGGGTCTGGGTTAGGGTCTGTGTTTGTGGTCCGGATTAGGGGTCCTGGTCAAAAGTCTGGGTTAAGGCTTCAGAGTATGGCTCCTGGTTAAGAGTTCGACTTAGGGGTCAGGGTTAAAGTTCTTGGTTAAGAATCCTGGTTAAGGGTCTGGGTTAAGATCTGGATTAGTGGTCCTGGTTATAGTGTTGTGATAGTGTTGTGTTGTTATTGTGTTGTTATTGTGTTGTTACAGTGTTGTGACAGTGTTGTGTTGTTATTGTGTTGTGACAGTGTTGTGTTGTTATTGTGTTGTGTTGTTATTGTGTTGTGACAGTGTTG